>CAJHNH020006668.1:795000-820000 GCA_905116865.2 Candidula unifasciata | reverse complement strand
TCATGTGATTAGAAAAGGAGCACTGGAAAATGATGACCGGGAAGATCACTGGTAGAAGAGGCAGACCAAGAGAAATGATGGTGGATGGCTTAAGACAGGGGCATGGAGGAATATTTACAGTAAAATTGATCCAGAACCCCAAAGACCAAGATCTGTGGAGATGCATGAATGCCTACGCCAGTTGGCAAAGCACTTGATGGTGTTTGTGTGCGTGCATGTGTGTGTGCGTCATGCGTGTGTGGAGAGAGAGAATTGTGTTTGTTTTATATTTTCCCTGTATGGGTTCTAGAACCCCATTTTGGGGAGAGAGAGAAAAAAAGAATAGACCCACTGCCCTCTAACAACCATGTTGTAAACAGCGACTGATGAAGGGCTTTTGCCTCAAAGTTGGAGTGCATCTGCCTGAGATGTGAGGAACCAATAGTCTCTTCATACAAATGATTCAGATCTATGAAACGTGCGTGCAAAACTAAAGTTATGGATCGAAACAAAAGTCTAGAAATGGATGAACAACCAGAATTTTCATCTGATGAACGCTAAGAATAAGAATATTTACACTCCAGAGGTGTATGTTGGCATGCTGGGTAGTTGTTTGTGCTCATGTTCCTGGGCAGTTTCTTGTTTCTCTATAAGAAAAAAGTAAGAGAGTAAAGGACCCTTTTCCATGTCTTTAGGCATGTAGGGCATATAGGGCTAGACCTATATTTTATAGACCAATCGGCACAAGATGGGTAATGTGGTCAGCATCATGCCGACCGCCTTTACTTTCTGGGACTGCACCTGGTACCCAGTCAAGGCTGAGTCGACCTGGGAGCCAAGGTCATTTTTGAAAAAAGTCCTGCTCCACCAGGGAGTGAACCCACGACCTTCCGATCCGCAGGCGAGCATCTAGCAGCTCTGCCACAGCGACTCCCTGATTCTCTATAAGTAGTTTTATTTGGCTGTCTGGGATTAGAAATGGGTACTTCTAACAAGAACACAGACTTGAAGGCTGTAAGGACTTGGTCCTAAAAAGCTCACAAGTTGAATAGAAAAGAGACATAAGAAGGCATCGAGGGACGATTCTTGATAGTTTACAATGCAGAGGCTTGCAAAAGTGTTAATGCATAAAGAGACACAAGTGCCTTAAAGAACCATGATCTCCCACACAGCTTTTCCTTGGCACTTGCTCATGATGATGAATAAGATAAAGAGGTACATCACCACACATGGTCAACACCATCTGATTACAAGTTGGAGAACATCTGCCTGAGAGTTGAGAAACCAGTAGTCTGCACACATTTATAAAACAGCCAAGATCCACAGAGGCGTATGGGGCAGAGATCAGTCACTAATGAAAAACCAGTATCAGTTATTGACACCTCAAGACAATGGAGGACTGGTCAGCGTGAAACCAGACAGACATGGATTGCAAGTAGATCTTGGAAGAACCAGTTACAACAATCAGCATCCAATGAAATAAGAAACCAAATAAGTTACCACAAATATAACTGAAGCTTCTTGGGAAACAGCCTTTTCCAGGAGGCGGTTGAACGTGGTTACCTTTAATGTTGAATTGAATTGAACGGCACATGGTGGTGCAGCAGGACCAGAGATCATACTGGCCAGGACTTATCGAAACATCTACGTGGTCATCCCAAAAACACGTTCCCTGTTGAGGATCTTGTGGTGCTTTATTAATATGTTACCCCAAAAAGGGAAAATCTACAGGTCACGGAACAGTCTAATATTTCAGGGGGTGGTAGATAGACTGCATGCAGTCGTGGGACCTAGGCTGCACTCTCTCGTGGGACCTAGGTGGGTTAGGGTTAGGGCCAGTTCTAGATGTTTTGGGGTCGTTAAAAGCGTCAGAAAGCCAGGAAACCCAGTCTTACCACCCTCTAAAATGTTGGACTGCCCTGTGACGTCATCTGGGGGTAGGATATTAATAAAGCACCCAATCTTGCCAGTGTAGACAGAACTGATGTTTCCAAGTCAGAGAACATCTGTCTGAGAGTTGAGAAACCAGTAGTCTGCACACATTTATAAAACAGATATGCAGTCAACACTTGTTTCCTTCAACATGAACGTAACCCAGACACAGATGATCAACCCGGACTTTCTGCTGGAGTTCACAGCTGGCAGTTGCTGAAGATGATTATAAATGCAGTTCAACTTTCTTTCCTTGACTACTTGGCTTTCTTATTATTCCTGTTTTTTGTTTTTGTCTCCCTGTGGTTGATTACATTTTCCAATTAACTCTATTGTTTGCTTTCTGTAAAGGTGTTTTCTTGGTGTTGCCATAGTGCATCTGACTTGTCATTACACGAGCCAACCAAATACCTCCATAGGGTGAATATTTTTAGGTGTAAAACAGGCAGCACCGCCAACATGTCTTTTGCTTTTGGATGATTACAAAAGTGTTCAGCACAGGAGAAAGGGTCGGCTTTTACCTTGTTTAGCACAGTGGTACACACCTGCTGTGCGGTTTGTAAGTAGCAGCGAAAGGGTTAAACAGTAAAACCTCATAATCGCCAATTCCTGGGACCACAGAAATCAAGAGTTCATGTAAAAAAAAAATTGTGCTGTCCTGGGACTAATAATAAGTCTCTGCTAGGACCATAAATTTGTCCATGTTAATGAGTGTTTTTCTTAGGTGAATTCATATTAACAAGGTTTTGCAGTTTTAACTGCTTGGCACTGAAAAGAGTAATTCTTGTTACAGCAAGTAGAGAAACTAGAAAAAGAATTCATTTTCAAATTACATTTTCTCTGCAGGTGAAGCTTGTCAAACAAGCAGATCCGCCATCACCACTCCTGGATCTGGCTATCCTAGGCAGGTCTGACCATTTCATTGGCAACTGTGTGTCCACATTTACAGCCTTTGTCAAGCGCGAGAGAGATGTCAATCAGTTGCCATCATCTTTCTGGGCATTTGAAAGACCTCGGAAGGTGGAGCTTTGATAAGGAGAGTGCTAGTGTATGTTTCATTGTTATTATTAAGTAAGATCTGAGGAGAATGGTGCTGCGAGGTGTTACCAGAGAATCTGGCCAACGCTCAAAACTCAAGGGAAAGGCGACACGGATATATAGACAGTTACTGGTGCCATTGGAATTGGAACTCTTCGCTTGCTGCTGAAGATGGGACAGAGCGCTTATGGAAGTGTCCCAAGCGCTCTGATGTTGAATTTTGTAAATTGAATTTGTTACACAGAAAAAATGGAAGATCTTAGCTCAAATTATTCCAGTAAATTTATCACTGACTAAATATTGAATGTTCTTGACTGATTTTATATCAATGAACTCCTTATATATTGAACACATTTGTATGTTGAATAAGACTGAACCAGTACTTCATTTCTTAAAGCATGTAGCATTTTACACATGCATCCACAATTCACATCTACCTTATTTATTTTACCAGCACATCTACATTTGTTTATTTTCTTGCATCTACTTCTATTTATTATACTGCAACATCTCCACTAATTTATTATTCTATTGCAAGTACAGTGGAACCTCCGGATACGCATTTAAACTTGTTCCTTCGGTGAATAACTTGTACCCTGAAACTGTTTTTTTTTTCTGTTAAAATTAATGTGAGTAATTCCAGCCCTCTGAAAAATCACCTGTTACTTTTAAAGTGACATTTTTCATTTCATTCCCGGGAAAATATGCGTCACTCTTTGTTAATTTTGCCAACAGTGGAAAAATAGGGGTTACTTCTGACGGTGATGATACAGTCCATCATCATCAGGTTCCTTTTGTCACCCTAGTCTGGTGAGAGTGATGCAGCCGGGTTCGGGCTGATGCTCGACCTTTAGAGGAAAGGCAAGATGGACGTTTAATCAGAATGCTACTGGCACTATTATGTTGGAACTCTGTACTGCCTGCTGAAGATGAGGACAAAGCGCTTATGGGAATGCCCAGGGTGCTGTGATGTTGGTTCATGAATCAACTCAACTCAAGTGCCTTCTCAACTGGCTCAAGTCCTTTTTTGTTTTGGTAATGTTAACGTGACTAATCCATTTAAAAGTTATCGAGAGGCAGTCGAGTAGCACTAAAAGTTCTCGTCTCTCCAGCTCGCATCCTGGATTTCATATTCAGCTTTAACAGAATTGGCAATATATCCTGACCGCATATCCTAAAAAACGTCTATCCAGGTACGCTCATATCCTGAGTTTCTACTTTACATTAATTATGCTGATTCATTGACTTATAACTATTACACACACACACACATTGCATCCTCATCTCTTTTGTGCTGTTATGTGCCGCATAAGGCTCAGTCTAGTTCTGCAAACAGTCAGTTAGGAATAGAAGGCCAAAAAAGAGATGAACCGAGGGGAGTGTTATCCGCAGCAATGAACCTCAAGCCCTTGGAATCCTGAAGATTCCATCTTGCACAGTTCTCTTGATATCATGGATGGAATTCAGTCCAGCACCTTTGACTTCATAGGGTTTCTCATGGAGGTCACTTCCTGAATCCATTTGTTTCCAGTTTCAGTGCCTCTTTGCTGGATTCTCTTTGTACTCCTGCTCATGATATGCCCAGTTTACTGCCGTCTTCTTTGTTTAATAACTGTTGATACAAGCAGTTATAGTCACATCTGCATTGATTATACTGTCACTCCTGCATTAAATTATACTGTACTGTTCTAATTTGGATATATTTATTACACTTTTATTGTGACATTGATTTTTAATTTTTTTAAGTGAAGATCCCTTTTCACGCTTTTAGGCGCATCGAGCACATGAAAAGAGCACCCCATATTTTTACAGACCAATTCAGCACTGGATAGGTAATGTGGTCAATATTACGCCGGCCGTCTTTACTTCCCCAGGACATCCATCCTGGTACCCATTTCAGGCTGGATCGACCTGCGACGCCCCATACCACGATAAAAATCCACACAGCCAGCAATTTGTTTCGATCGCGGTACGTTGGAATTACGAGTCGGACTCACAACGCCGCTGATATTTTATTAATACTCATTAAAAAAACAAGGGTGACCCGCCAGTCTGTGGATACCACTCAGTTATCTACAAATTTTTAACTATAGTGCAATATATACGAAGACTGCCGACTAATACAGATAGGCTCAAAGTGCTGCAAGCTAAGTCATGTCTGAGAGTAGCCGCAGATAAGAAACACTTCCTGCATGAAGCCCTAGACAGAGCTAAGGGTCACAGACTGAAAAGAGGAAGGTCTTAGATGGCACAAGCTGAAGACAAAATTAGACGTGTGTAGGTTTGACAATATTGGACGAGGAGAGGAATCAGTCAGAATGTCCCAGCAAAAGTCAGACTTGTGTAGGGTTCTGATCAAACTGGGCCGTAAGTGCAGGGACTGGCCAGCCGGCTCTGCAGAATAAGAAGTTTATTCATGACAATTCTCGCCCATGTGATATGATTATCTATAAAGATGGCTCTGTGTTGAGAGGAAGTCAAAGCTTATGGGGGTCCTAAGCAAAAGTGAATGGACGTCGCTTAGTGCAGCAAAGCCTGGTATATGACACCACAATATCTAGTTTGGGAATGGAGGTGGAGGCAGTAACTGCATCCCTTTGCTGGCATGGAAATCAGCTGTACAGTAAAGTAAAGGTCCCTTGTCCACGCTTTTAGGCATATAGGGCTAGACCTATATTTTATAGACCAATCGGCACAAGATGGATGATGTGGTCAGCATCACGCTGGCCTTATTACTTCCTGGGACTGCACCCGGTACCCACTCAGACTGGGTGGACCTGGGGGCCAAGGTCATTTTTAAAAAGTCTTGCTTCCCCTAGGGAGTGAACCAACGACCTTCCGATCTGCAGGGGAGCTAAAACCACTCCGCCACATCAGCTGTTCACACATGTCATTATTTAACTGACTTACAGAGCATGTTACGACAGGTGTAAGCCAGTATGCTCTGTGAAGAGGTCCCAGGTATTTAGCGTCCTTTTTATATTTTTCCAAAGATATGCCAGTGTATTAAAAAATGAACAAGCAGATAGACTGACTGGTTCTGCACAACTTGGTGGTGAACTGGTGCATGACAAGCTAGATATTGTAAGAACCCTTTGGGGGGCGAGTGAACAACGTGGAAACACAGATGGATCATCATGGTACTGCGAGGCGTGGCGAGGGGATCTGGTTGGTCATCAACACTGGAGGGAAAGATGTGATAGATATACAATCAGATTGCTATTGGTGCCATTGGAATTTGAACTCTACGCTGGTAATGTCCAGAGTTCTGTGATGTCGATTCTCAAGCACTATTGTCAACAGTGGAGGATAAAGACTAGTAAAATGACTTTACGGAAAAGCTAAAATAGACAAGAAGAAATATTGTTAGCTTTATATAATTCAGCTGGTTGTATAAACATATTTTTTTTCAAAGAACTACACAGATTGCTGTCTCACCTTGTCATTTTATGATTAAATGCATTTACCTAGAATTTAAATGTTACCTTTGCAGTTTTGTAGTTTTCTTTGTGTTCCTGCAACAGTTTAACAATTTGTCTGCGGTTGTTGTTGTTGTTGTTATCGATCCAGCGGCGCATGAGCTTTTGCCCTTTGGCCCAATGCCATGTAGTGGAATTTGCATGTTTTCACAAGCTGTTCTTTTCCTCCGTACAAGGTGTTCCACTTGTCTGATCTCGGAGGGAGTAGCGTTCTTCTTGTCTCGCTGAGTTTTGGGCACTCAAAGAGATGGTGTTCAACAGTTTCGTAGGGGTAGTTACATAGCTGGCACTCTAGGGAGTGTTGTGGCTGTATTCTGTTTAGGTGTCCATTGAGTGGAGTATGTTGCGTTCTAAGTCTGAAGATGGTGGTCTGGTCCCTTCTTGCTAGATGGTTAATGCTGTCATTAGGATCAGGGCCAGACATATGTCTATAAACCTCTCTTCCAGTGTCTCCCATGGCCCATCTGTTCAACCAAGTCTCTTTGTTTATAGCTCTTATCAGTGTTTTTGCTGTCTGGAGGGTTGTCACTGTAGGTAGTTGTTCTTGTGTTGCTCCTTTCTTTGCCAATCTGTCAGCTCTGTCATTACCTGGTGTGCCGGAGTGACCTGGAATCCACTGCATCACTATTCTGATGTTGTATGAGGTAATAAGCTGATCAGCATCCAGGATTATCTTGGCTATGTCAGTTCTGCAGCGTTCACTGCCCTCCAGAGCTTGAAGAGCAGACATTGAATCTGTGAAGATGACAATATTTTGGACCTTTGAAGGGTAAACATCCATTACAGTCTGTTTGCGGTAACAAGCGCTTTTAAAAAAAAATAATCATCACCATTATGTAATCCTGTAGATTTTAACATTTGAGGCTTAGGCTTTGCGAACCCATTTCATAATTTCGTGGTGCTAGATTTGATCTCAGCTGTGGATGATTTGGCAGCAGACTGCCTTGTGTTTGCTTCAACAATGGTGTCGAGACACAAAATTGCCTGTTTAAGTCACAAACAGCCAGTAAATGCTGGAGTTGGTTCTGCAAGTCCTGAGAGACAAAACAAATGTTTTTGTGTGTGTTTATCCTGCAGATAACATAAAAGAATATATGTGCGTTATCTTTCATTTGGAGTTAACCCACGTGTGGGCTCAGGGTCACTATTACAGGTAAAACAAGAATAGACCCTGAGAGGCAAGGGACCAACTGTCCGCACACATATGTGTCAGATCTGTCTAACAGATGCAAACATAACACTCAGGTTCTGGAACAGGAGTGCAGTCCAGAAGTGGACGAACAACCAGAACTGTCCACCAGAGTTTGCAGCTGGTGAACGCAAAGAAAAAGAGGAAGATTTGGAGTTAGCAAAGCAGGCCTATAGTGGGACTATGCTGCATGGGCAGCACCTGGTCTATACAATACTGTCCAGGTTTTTGTGACGTGAGGAGGAAGGTCATCATCCCTGGCTTGAGCTGGTATTGGTTTGAGTTGGTATCGCCATCAGTTGTGATTTCCATGGTTCTCTATAGCACAATGGAAGCTTATCATCTGGAAGGACAGTGGCAAAACTGCAGTTATTCAAGACCATATATTACAGACTAATGGGGTAGAAAAGGAAAGAAATAATACAGACTAGAGCCACATCTTCAAAACTGTCTCTGCTGCCTGTATCTGCATCATTTTAGGGCTGGCAGACAATGGTTTTAAAGTGTTCAACATAACCTGTTATGTGAAGGTGGCACATGGACAATTAGCAGTAAAAACTGAAAAATGTTTACACACAGCAGAGATGTGGTTTTTCAGAGGAATGCAAAGGGTGTTATAGCGTGATAGAAAAACACTGGAGGCAGTCCTTCCTCCAGACTGACAAAAGTCACAAACTGATTAGGGAAAAATTAGTAGAAGTTTTTTTTTAAGAAGGAATGAACTCAAAAACTTGACAGGATTGATGGGAAGAGAGCAAAGGTTATAAGAACTACCTGGATGCTTAGCCAAAAGTGTTTACCAAACTTTTCTTAAGTCGCAGAGCCTTTTTTTTTTAAATTAAAATTGTTCCACGGCGCTCTAGCATAAGTAAGAGTATGACTATTCGTATGTAAGAGATTTATTTTAAAAAAAAACTTGTGGATCCTCGAATATTTTGCGGTGCCCCTGTAAAGAGGTCATGGCTTTCCAGGGTGACAGTTTGGGAATGACTGGCCACAAGGATGGGGCAAGACAAGAATGCTGACCAGATCAGTTATACTGGTTACTGATTATGTCTATGCTTATCACCGCGATACAAAGTGATCATGAGATAGGTGGTCTTGAGCCTGAGTATTTAGGGCCGTATGGCTGGTGCAACACCTGTGTAGGTTTTCCTGGAGAAATAATTTTGTGGAGAAAAGGAAAACAAAATTGGCTTACACATAAAGCAGGTCTTTCCAACTAAGTTTACTCAGGCAGCAGAATGGAGATTGTCACGGCCCAAGCACAGAAATCTCATTAATACAATACAACTAGCATTGATCCGTGAGCAGCAGAAAGCAAATCAACAAACTGCTGGCATACATTTCTGTTATACTTTATTACTAAACACATCAACCTAATTAAAACGTAAGTAATGACTGACTGTAAACCAATGTCTTAGCCCCATAAAAGCAACATAGGAAGTCTTCATAAAATCACATCAGCAACAATAACAAAAAGAAGGGAGGGGGGTGCAGTAATCAAAATGTGACATTTTACACAATGATTCACAATCACAATCAGAATTACTATAACAGCCAGGTTTAGTATTAACTCTTTCAGTGCAAACAAATGCATCATACATTTCCTGGTCATTCCAAGAAACATTCAATGTTCTTACTGTTTCTATCACTTCTATCACAGCCAAATTTTACTTTCCTCTTTCTGTCTAAATTATTAGTGTAACTAATTCAATGCCACGGCATCTCTCTTCAACTCCTTCATACTTAATTAAGTATTTGTTTCTTTTAAATTCAATTATGTGGGACAGAGGGATTTTTAGTTTAAAATGCTTGTCACTTAATAAAGCGATAAGTGAGATGATCCACGTCTTTCTTTCTTTCTCAGTTTTATAAGGAGTTAACTCTCCATAACCTGCCATCTTCAAAAGTCTGTCGATAAATATCTTGCATTGCCTTTCTCTATCTCTGTTTCAACAAACTGTTTTTCAACAGTCACATGTTTTTATTCTCATAACATAAACACAAATTACAACTGTCTCTGATATCAGTGATGTTGTCGGCAACCTCCAACTTTTTCAAAAACATCTAGATACTCATTTTCAATGTCCAAGAAATTGTAAGCATACTGTAAAACGTCTCTCAGGCCTTTTTAACAAACATAATTACTGACTATACATACATTTCATTACAATAGCAAACAAAATAACCATCCTCAAATGGAGCATGCAGTTACATTAAAGATCAAATTCAACACTGTTTGTTACACCCGGAAAGATCCTACTTCTTCCTGATGTTCACTGGCTGTGAACTCTGGTGGAAAGTTCAGGCTGTTCGTCCACCTCCACACTTTAGTCTTGTTCCAGAACCTGAGTGCTGCAAGCACATCTATTTTACAGATCTGGCTTATTTGTATGCAGACTGCTGGTTCCTTACCCCTCAGGCAGATGCACTCTTTTGAAGAATGCCCCAGTTGTCAACTCCTACCAAATGCTTGGTGGTTAAGACAGTATTGAAAACAATGTACATCTATAAGTAATGACAACTGCTGAGTCCGCCCATCAAGCAATGGACCATACACTGTTCTTTCTCACTAGAAAAGTGGAAGAGATGTTTTATCATTTCAATCAAAATCAACCTATTTCATACATATGCAATGAAAACTGTCAACATCTGCTAGTTAAACAATCCACCCCCCCCCCCCCCCCCCCCCCCCGTCACATGCTTTATCTTACTTGGATACACACATATACATACATACATAAAATACATCACAGAAAGAATTACATATGGTTGGGTTCACACAATGGTTTCTGTGTGGTCAAATACAATAAGACTGACGTTTTGATTAAGATACTCCGTGGTGGAGCGGTCAGGTAGTCTGACTCGCACTCTGAAGGCCATGGGTTCATTTCATGGACTGAGTTGTTGTGCAGTTCAGTTCCCAAGTTGAACGGATATTATCACTAGAGCTAGAGAATGTCTGCTTTGTGCAATACTATGCAGAGTAGAAGGTTAACCCTTCTGCAAGGAGAGAGACTGAGCTGTGTGAGATAAAACCCAGAGCAATGAAGTCTATATCCTTGACTTGAATTTAGATTCATATAGTGTTTAATTAGTGGCAATTTCCCACCTAGAAATATGTTTTAAATGGTGGAAGAATAAAGAATACTTGTAGCTTAAAAATCAGTTGACTAGTAAATTAAAAACAAGAACATATTTACATTTTGAAAACAAAATATATGTAAAAAAGAAGCAGTAAATAAAAATGAAGAGTAAGCATTAAATGGAATTTATTACCCAGATTCTAAAAAAAAAAAAAAACTCACGCCTTTACCTCAACCATTAGGGCTCTGGGAAAATGTGATGTCAGTATGGCGTTTACATGGAAAAGTGTGCAGAAGGCAGGCATGGGAGGCTAAGAACCAGACTGTCGGGGTGACCCAGGGTCCCCTGGGAAGACAATAACTAATAGTCCCTGACTGACAGACTGGCATTGAACAAAGCCAGAAAGAAAGCTGTTGATAGACAAGTCTGGCGATCTCTCTGGCAAACCTCTACTCCCCAAGATAGAAGAGGAGCAACTAAGTAAGTAAGTATAGCTTTAACAAAGCCATCTGGTTCATAAGAAAACCAAGAGGGCTTAACTTAAGTCTTGTAAACACATCACCGCAGAAATGCCGGTTGAGTTAACGTGGAACTAAATGAATTCTACTGATCAAGAGACGAGGAAAAGATTATTGTTCTGGATAGACCGGACAAGTGAAAACAATCTGATAATAATATGGTTAGAAAGTCTTTACACCGACACCCACAGAAATCGATGAAGATCAACAAACACACTGAGAACAGTTACAGACAAATCAATACAACTGTGAGGGTATCGGGAGAGTTGCACATAATGGCACAAAGTATATGACAACTTTGCCGCCCCCCCCCCTCCCCCCCCACCCCAGTTGATGGTGGACTTAAGGTCCAGGGAGGGATAAAAGCCAGAAGAAGGAGAAAATGACACACAAAAGACAACTAAAGAGATGGTATGAGATAATAACTAGACTTGGAATCATATTGTTTAGGGCTCATTTCTGAGGACAGCTGAAATATAATTTCTGTAATTACTTTGTGGATCATTAAAGACAACCGGATCTGTATGATATCGTTTTAAAAAATGAACAGTATGTTAACCAGCAAAAGTTAAACACTGAACAGTATTTACTAAACATATCTTAATATGAATATCGGCTTTTTGTCTTGTTCCAGAACTTGAGTTTTGCATGCACATCTGTTTTACTAGATCAGGCTTATTTGTAAACAGACTGTTGGTTCTTCACCTATCAGGAAGGTGCCCTCCAACTTCAAGAGAGACAACCCTAATCAGTAAACTTGTATAACATGCCTGACGGGACAGCAGCGGATCTATTGCTCTCCTCGCAATGGGGCCTCAATATCCACTAGATAAAGAAATATGACCATTAATTTTAAACAGATTTAAATATTAACATGTACATATATACCTCACCATCAACAGCATGTGTACATCAACATACATTTTCTTACATGTATGTACACACACAGATACATGTATTCAGATATAAAAGTTAAGGATTTAGTCACAAGAGAAATAGAATCCACAAATACGATAAAATATTAATTCTCAATAAAGCTACTATAATATATCATATAACATCAAATATACACGAATGCACATTAGATTAAAATAATCTTTCACTTCTCTGAAAATTAACATTTAGACCTTGAATACGCTGATTAAATAAAAATTTAAGTATACTTCTGAAGCTCTATAACTATTTCAAAGACTCATACATACCGGAATAGCACAGCTTTAAAATTCCAGCCTCTTGTGACTAGCTAGACAATTTAAAAGTAGTGATTTATGATAACTCTATATGCCAGTCTTGACTTATGGGCAATTTACGCAGCTCATAAAAAGCCAGCTTGAGACCTCAAATTAAATATCTGAGAGAGGTCGTTCGAGAGGAAGGGACAAAAAGTTTGCAATCTGACTGGCTTAGTCCGGATCTTGAAACCCAGGCAATACAAACTCAAGTGGATCAAGTCACAGTTACCATGGTTTGGATAGGTATGCAGAATGGAAAACAATCGGTCCCCACAGCGGGTCAAGAACCAGGAAAACGGACCACTAGAGCGACACAGGGTTTGCTGGGAAGACACCATCGAACAGTCCCTGACTGACATAGGACAGGAATGGAACAAAGCCAAAAATAAAACTGCAGATAGAGAAGTCTGACGATCTCTCTGGCAAACCTCTCCATCCCAAGGTAGAAGAGGATCGACTGAGTAAGTAAGCAAGTATATTTTATGATGACAAAAATAAAGGATAATAAAGATGTGTGACAGAATTAGAACTTGACCCTTAAACCAATAGAAATCAAGAATCAACTATGCAAACATGTTGGCAGAATATAACAAAACACCTGGAAATAATATCTGAAAGAGTGAAACCCATAAAGTTCAAAACACAAATGTCTACACAATGATGTGACAAACAGTGCAATATTATGAAAATTATAATCTTCTTTAACTCTTTCTACAAGGTGTCCTAAATTATATATGTCCATACACAGGAAAAAAAATCATATCACCAACGCCATTATTCAGCATAACTTCAGTTGGTCTTATACGTGTTCTTCATCAGTAGGACATGCACAGAAATGTGTTCTCAAAACAATAGCGGTCATCTAGAGCATATTAGATCTATCAAAATGGTTTTCACAAAAGAATGAACATTTTTAAACATAGGACACCCTCTCTACTATGCTACTAGCCGTATGTTCATTTGCTGGTTCAAAGACTAAACTCGTCTGCCTTTTCTATAGCAGACAGTGTTTACATAACTCATGACATCCAATTTCTAAGTTTAGTTCCCTCTGTATCAGTGTTTCTGTTTTAACTCATTTTAGGCCTAAAAACTGGTTGCTTTAAACTAGTATCCAAACAAAACAAACTATGGACCGAAAACCTATTTCTTTTCTTCAGCATTCACCCATCAACTCTTTGAGCCCCAAGGAACAAACACATCATACGTTTATAGGCTCCCACCTAGAAGCCCAATAAACACAAGATGTGTCGATTTTATGCCTCTCCAGACTACCCTTTGGGCCTCTGATGCTAAACCCACTGGGATCAAAGAGTTAAAATGTGACAGATGCATTGTGTTGTTTACAGCCAGGCTGCAATGTCCGAGCCTTTCGGACCAATCTATCCCATTTCAATAAATACTTAACTGCTTTTTATGACCTGCTTGTTAAGAGGCAGTGGGTCTATTTTTCCCCCTGGAAAAATTGGACCCTGGGGTCCTGCTCAACAGAGGAAAAGGAAAATATGTGCACAAATATAACCCAATGTATTATTTTCCTTTCCCTGAGCTGAGCTTTCAAGTTACAGTTGCTTTTATATTTAGAGATGTCTTTATATCAGCTGGGCTGGACTGCTGTAACTTTTCTTTTCCTGATTTAAACTAGAACATTTCAAGACAGTAAGAGTTAAATTAATTAATTACTGCCTGGTAATAAAAGAATTCAATTATAAAATTATAAAAGAATCTGCTTAGACACCCAAATGTCTACAGCAAAACAGCAAATGGTATCTTCATCCCTACTTCATGCTATCAGTGCCAACAGTGGACAATGAAAAGGGCAATAGAACAGAAAAAATCTGCATGTGAAATATGCCATCTCCATAAGGTTGCTAACTACACAAGATGGGAGAAGGTTATGAATATCGGCATTCGAGAGAAAGTTGGAATGAGACCAAGTCATATTGGCACAGAATAAGATGCTCTGGCCATCTACTGAGAATGCAGCCAGACCCCAAACTGCATATGATACTTTTTTTTACAACAGAATATTTGTGAAGGGGGAGACCAAGAAGGAGATGGATAAATGGTGTAGCTTAAACCTGCAAAAAGATGAACAAATCCATCACCTGAGAAACGCAAGACAGTATAGGAAACCACAGCACTAGGCTACAACCTGGTAGCAGTGAGATGACAAAAGGAAGAATAATAATAAAAGAATAAAATAACTTGTCAAATGAAGCAGGCAACCATGCCTTACTACAACCTGCAGTCAACAGGGGATAAATTACCAGGCAACACCTGGGGCCACTGAGAAAAATATGATAACGTGAACTGTGCTGATTAACACTCAAAGATGCCAAAGAAAGCATTCATAAATAGGACACTAATGCTTCCTCCGGTCTCTGCCTCTGGGATACTGAAGTGCTGAACCACACGTGGTGGTGCCCCAGCGCTTATACTGGTTAAGACCATGAATACCACAACTTGACCGCTGCAGAAATGAAAGGCGCCCCACACACAAAACACAACTCACAGTGCCGCATTAAGCACAAAACTCAGTAGCTCAGGCAGCGAAACCGTAGACCTCCATTAATATGTAGAAACTGCATTAGCAAAGCACTGTCGGGAGAAAAAATTACTTCAAAGTGACATTTTTTCTTTGCTTGTCCTTCATAGTGGACCGGACACCTGTTGTGTGATGAATGTGAAAGCATGATGGGAATATAATGTTAGGTCCATATTATCCAAGTGTGATAATATGATCAGAAGTACGTCAGGACCTTTTCTTTTCCATAAGTCTGATACACATTTTATGAGACTGGTTCAACCCTAGGATTTTTCTTATCTCCTCCTGGAAAGCTTCAGTGACAGGCCAGGAAGAGATTGCTGGAACGGGTCCTTCGTATAAAGTATTTTTCAATGTCTCCAATACTTCCACAGTCCATCTTCTGCGTAGTAGACCTCTGGATCTCTTAGCACATCATCTGAATAATATTGTCCTCTGTGGTGCCCTGTCTGTTGCCAATCTTGTTACAAGACCAAACCCTAGGACTGTGACAGCTACAAACAACTGAACTCATTCACCGTTAGGGATCAGTAGTAGAGCCACTGTATAGACTGGTGACTACTACTTTTTCTTCTTCCGCCTTCGTTTGAAACAAATTATCTATATCTCCAGTATGAACGTATGAAAATAATGAAATGAAATATGAATATATATAATAATAAAATAATTCACTTAGCGGCCCGTTAAGTTTGGCTTCCACCGGTCTCTCTCTTGGCCAGAAGTTGTAATTAACTACTCTACTATAATACTAGATTTCTTGAACCCAAATATATTTCACCACAACCCCTTTTTTGTGTTGCAAGTCAGCATATGCTTTGTCATTGATTCTAAATCCCCACTTTTACAGCTGCAAAGAACACACTTATAGAAATCTGTGTTGTTGCTTCTGCTAGCAACGTCGCCATCCTCATTTTCAGAAAGACAGTGATAAAGGGTGTGGTAAGTGCTGTATGATTTTAGGCTGTCTGTTTCCTTGAGACTGGATTCACTGTGCGATGAAAGACTTATGTCTTCCTTGTTACTACACTCTATATGTGATTTTAGCCTCCTGTCTGTTTTGTGCTTGACTTCTCTACGTGACCTCGGCCTCGTTTCTTCCTTGAGATGGGAATCGGTGTGTACTTTCAAACCATCTGGACTTGTACTAGCAAACTCACACAACAAGCATCGATGGAGCTGTATTTTTCTGAGTGTTTCGGGTTTTGTGTTTTCTAGCTGAACCACACAGCTCTTCAACGACATTCCCTTTCCATACTGCTGGACAACTTCAGTTGTTGATGCTTCTAATGCTCGTTGGTCTTCGTTGCTCCCAGCAAAACTTACCGAGCTTTCTGTTTTATCTACACTGGCTATTTTAGACTGGCACTGTATTTTGTTCTTCATAGTGTTGCCTTTATCCAACTTATAAAGCACCAACCTACAACGCTGCTGTAACTTATCCGCAGTGATCTGAAGTGAACTGGTTTTGACTGACTTTCTCTTTTTAGACTGGAATTTTGAACGCATATTTCTAACTCTGCTCATTACAGATCTTAGGGGGTACCCCTTCATAGGTGTGAGTTTAATTTTACACAGTAAACCACTGTTTATTATTTCTGAAGAGCTAGCATGTTGGCTTATCTCTCCTCTCTGATGGCTCCTTTTGTGAGTTTCCAAAAGTTTCAACTCATAAAATGAGCATTCACAAATGTCACATTTATACTGACACATTTGTGAATGGGTATTCTTATGTTCTATCAGAACTGATCTTGTCGTAAATGTTTTCTGGCAAATATCACAAATAAAACAGCTTGTAAATCTGGCAATTCTCTCTAAAGGTATTGTCAAAATCCTCAGCTTATATTTTAGACTGCTGCTTCTGTCTGCCTCAGTAATGCTGCTATGGTGTTTTCTACAATGGGAATTCAGATTTGCCAGATTGGCAGTAGAAAACACACACAAGCGACATTTGTACTTATAATCATAGTTGTGGTGGAGTGAATGTTCTTTGATTCTATGGGGCTTGATGGCAGTGTATTCACAACGATTACATTTATATGCCCTTTCTACAATACTAACATTGTTCAACCAGTTTAGTTCCTGCTCCCATTTCTCAGTGACAGGCTCTGAAGGCTCTGCTTCTGCAGATACGGCTTCAGGTAGTCCATTACTCTGATGGTGATATTTGTAATGATATAACAAATTGCCAGACCTGGCGGTTGAATATACACACAGATGACATTTGTTTGGAAACTTGTCTGTATGATGCACCATGTGAGCACGTACCTTGTGTGGCTTTGCAGCACTGTACTCACAATACTGACATTTATATGGCTTAACTGGGCTCTCAACTTCGGAACTCACATCCTCAAAAGATGTTTCACTGATGTATGTAGGCTCCAATTCTTCTGCGCTTGTATTATTCTGGCCTTCAGTGTCATTCAGGTGGTGGTTCTTATAATGAGAAGTCAAATTGCCAGGGTTGGCAGTGGAGTACAAGCACAAATGGCATTTGTTAGGAAATTTATCCGTGTGCGCCTGCAAATGCAACCTCAAACTGTATGCTTTTTTAGTGCCGTAATCACAAAATTCACACTTATGCCACTTGACCACACCAGAATTCAGATCAGGATAAAGTTTACCCCCTCTTGATTTCGAAAACGCCAGATTTTTCACATTTTTATCAATTGTATGATGATGATTTCTGTAATGAGAAGTTAAACTTGACAAACAGGCAGTAGAGTACAAACACAGGCTGCATTTGTGTGGGTGCTGATCTGTGTGAAACTGCAGGTGCAACTTCAGGCTGTGCGACTTTAAGCTGGTGTAGTCACAGTACTGACACTTGAACTGCTTCCCTCGAGTATGGGTGTTCATGTGAGCAACCAGATTCTCTTGCAGTTTTCCAGCATAGTTGCAAAGAGAACACTTATACGGCCGATCGTCAGAATGTAACATCTCGTGATGCAATAAAGACGGTAAATTTTTAAATATCATATAACATACATTACATTCGTATTTACCATCTTCACTGATCTTAGCTTCAGAAGAAATACTATTGTCTGGTTCAAAACAACCCATATTTTCTGCTTCTGAATGTAATATTTCAGGGCGCTTAAAAGAATATGAGTTCCCACACATAATAGTACTCTCACTTTCAGGTTCAGAAAACTGGTTATTCAGGTCTCCAGGATATAGTTTCTGCCTAGAATGTAATGTATGCCAGTCCCTCGAATGTGTCATCTTGTGTTGGTTTAATGACTGCAGGTCGCTACACATCAGAGTGCACACACTACATACATATATATTCTGCCTACTATCTTCTTCAGTGTATGCCATATCCTTATCTTGGGAATATGTTGTTGGCTCTTCTAAATGTGTCTTTTCATGTTGTTTTAATGAGTGCAAGTCTCCGCATACTACTGTGCAAACACTACACATAAACATAACATCTAGGTCACTTTCTGGCTCAGTCTGCATTGTGCATATTTCTTCTGAATGTGTCTTTTCATGCTCTTTTAAGGAATTCAAGTTTGTACATACTATGGTGCATACGCTACAAATAAACATATTGTTATCACTATTTTCTTTTTCAGGACATTCCAAATCCTGGTCTAGAGAATCTGTTATTGGCACGACTTCTAAATGTGTCTTTGCATGTTGTTTCAGCAACTCCATGTCCCCACACACTACAGTGCAAACCTTACACACAAACATAAAATCCTGGTCACTCTGTGGTTCAGTCTGAGCTGTGCAGATTTCCCCCGAGTGTGTCTTTTCATGCTGTTTCAATGACTGCAAGTCTGCACACACTACAGTACAGACACTACACACAAACATAATATCTTCATCGATTTCTGCTTCAGCGGATGTTGTGCCGATTTTTCCTGAATGGTTTCTTTCGTGCTGTTTTAACGAATTCAAGTCTTTACATACCACAGCACACACGCTACATAAAAACAGGCTGCTCTCGCTGCTTTCTTCTTCAGAATCAATGATAATTTCTTCTCTAGCACATATCGTTGCTGCATTTCCAAAATGAACAGTAAGAAGTTCATCGTCCTCCGAGTCTTCAGCATGGTCACTCACATTAAAATCCTCGGATATAGGATCACAATTGACACGTTTCATATTGCGAGGAACAGCTGACCTTTCAATAAATGCCGGCATTTTCAGATTTCCCAAGCCCGAAGATGCTGAATCAGACATTAAATTTGTCGTGAATTTTGACCCATGTTCACCTGCAACTGACAAAGGTATGTTGCTGTGCAGAGGCATACCCTAGTTCCTACTTTGCTCATGAAAAAGATCAAGCGTTACATGTTTATATATTCAACTAGCGGTCACACGTACGAAATTCAATGGTGGTAGACCAGTTGGTCTAGTATACACTTTTGATCTAAAAAATGTTCCATGTTTTGTTTTGTATGTGTTCGCTCATTCATGTTTACCTGGCAAGTACCATACCCGGTCATAGATTTAAAATGAAGTGAAACTTGGTTCACTATAACATCCAAACTTACTTCATTAAAATATTCCATGCCTGTGGTTAAATCTCATCACAATTTGATTTCCTGATGACATAACGATGTTCTTGTACTTTTAGTTCTGAAAAGAAGACAAAGACCGTTACTAACTTAATGCTGAAACAAACACTTCTTATTGTTCTTCTATTCCTCCAGTTATCTCATCAAGTAAAAACAAGCGAAAAACTAAAATTCCTGCTACAGTGGTACCTTGGAATTTTAATATTATCTGGTCAGAGATGAGATACTGCTGAAATTCCAAATCGTACGAGTTCCAGGACAATTTTGTCCCACTAAAAATAATTAAAACTGAATTAATCTATTTCAGGGTCCAACAAACTCCCGTTTATAAATTTAATTTTCCTAAATACAGTTCACAGTAAATATGGTAAGAAATTATAAAAAGAAAATGAACAAACGAATAGGTAAAAATTGATAAAATTAGCTGCATAAATCCTACGAGGTGACAAGCCATGGTGCAACATGTTCGGCACAGTGCACGAAAACAAACTGAGGCATCTACGCCACTAGGTGGTAGCACCCGTGGCTGGCATGTGCTTTCTTACTATTCTTTACTAACATTGTATCATTAAAATAGTGGCTTTTTTTTGCCCTTTGTATATCCACTGATCATTCTATTTTAGATTTAGAAGTAACTAACCTCAAAGATTAAATGGATTTTCTGGCTATCATCCAAACTTGGGGCACTAAAGATGGCAGCCGCAAAATATCCTTTCGAGCCACAGTCACGTGACTTAATTTGCGGTTCTCCTGCGACTATCTGCAACGCCACGAGTTCCCCACGCCGTGTTAGCGGCGTGGACTGGAGCTAAACTAGATGGCTAGGACCCACGAGCAAAGCTTCAGGAGATGCGGAAGCTACTGGTCGTGGGTCCTAGCCATTTAGTTTAGCCCCAATCCACGCCGCGTGAACGGCGTGGGGGGACTCGTGGCGGTAGCCGCCGGAGAACCGCAAATTAAGTCGCCGGAAGTGCAGAATTGACACGTGACTGTGGCTCGAAAGGATATTTTGGGGCCGCCATCTTTAGTTCCCGAAGTTCGGAGGTTAGCCAGATTTTCTTAACCTTCAATATAATGGACGTTAGTTATAATAATAACTGCTTAATTTTGCCATGTAGATCTTCGCAGCGTGTAACAAAGTTGCTATCGTCATAAGTAATTTATGGAAGTCCTCATAGCCAGTTATTAGTTTTCTTTGAGGTTCATATCTCCTAACTCTCCAGCAAATAGTCCTCTATATTACGATACTTCTGCCATAAATAATAGGTCTCTGAAAGATGAGACCAATCTGTATATCAGAGCTGGCAGTTGCAGACGATGCAGCTAAAAACCAAGCAACCATACCTCCAGGCGGCCCAAAGTCCACTGGGAAGACAACATCCGACAGTCCATGATAAACAGAGGACTGGAATAGAACAAAGCCAGAAAGAAAACTGTTAAAAGAGAAGTCTGGCGATCTCTCTGGCAAACCTCTACACCCCAAGGTAGAAGAGAAGCGATTAGGTAAATATGTCATTGAGATGTACAATAGTGCTGTGGTGGAAATCTATTCTTCTGGCAAAGGTTTGCGAGCTCATTCTGGACTCTAAATACGAATGGCCCACCGATGGTCATTTTGAGATAGTCATGGCATTACAAGCACATGTACTGGTTTTTTTTTTCTTAATGACTTTCTTATACTGCCACAATGCCTAGACACTTTCAGGGTCAAAGCTACTGTGAATCCTGCTGCACGTGTAATTTTCATTGCTTTCATGTAGTCTGTATCCAGACCCATAAGTTGAATCATGTATTTTCTATTCCAGCATCCATTTGCTCTCTACGGCATGACAAACACTGGAACAATCAATTCTCCCATTTTGTCTACCCAAACTCTTTGGCAACATTACGTATTACAGTGGTGTATTTTTAATGTGCTTCAGTATATATTTGTTAATTGTGAATAATATGAATTAACAAGTTTATGTCTTCAGTGTTTATAGTTATATGAACAGTATTTTTATTGCATCTACCTTTT
This sequence comes from Candidula unifasciata, assembly GCA_905116865.2. Lineage (NCBI taxonomy): Eukaryota > Metazoa > Mollusca > Gastropoda > Stylommatophora > Geomitridae > Candidula > Candidula unifasciata. The sequence goes on along the minus strand of CAJHNH020006668.1, from coordinate 798,452 downwards.
GTTTGCTTCCATATCTGAAATGTCATTACTAAAATACTATGTATTCCCACAGTGTAAGTATCCATATATTATACAACCAGCACTGTGCATCCTCTTGTGTGGCCAGGAAGATCTTTTGTGTTAAGTCTGATCTGCAACAACTAACGTCTAGGCTATCCTCCGAATAACGGGCACAAAAGATGGCGGCCAAAAACAGGGCCTCAGTCACGTGTCAATTGCGCACATCTGGCGACTTAATTTGCAGTTTTCCGGCAATTACCGCCACTACCAGGAGTCCCTCATGCTGCGTGGATTGGGGCTAAACTAGATGGCTAGGACTCACGAGCAAAGCTGCAGGAGATGCGGAAGCTGCTTCTCGTGAGTCCCAGCCATCTAGTTTAGCCCCAATCCATGCTGCATGAGTGGCGTGGGGGACTCTTGGCGGTGGCCGGTGGCAAACCCACAAATTAAGTCGCCGGAAGTGCACACTTGACACATGACTGAGTCTCTGTTAGGATGTTTTTGCGGCCGCCATCTTTTGTGCCGGTTATTCGGAAGATAGCCAACGTTTAATACCTGAACAGTTGAATAGCATTGATGACTGTGAGTGAGTCAGTTAAAACTGTTAGTTGTTTTGGAGGGTTGGCATTTAGTTTACCATTTCAAAAGCTTTAAGTACAACAGTCATTTCTGTAGTGAAGATGGTAAATTATCAGGTGTATGTTATGGTGAAGTTTATAAGACTGATATAATGATATAAAAATTACAAATAAATATAACAGATAACATAACACCATAACAACAATCCTATTCCTAACTTTTCATCTTTACCTTTGGACCCATCCCAGCAAATGGGACAGTCAAATTATGAAGTACTTTAGTTGGCTGTAGACATGAGATTTATATTTTATACAACTAAATTACCAGTAGGTTGTGTTTTATTAATGTATATAAAGCAGAAACGAGTCAACAGCTCGAGGGTTCGCCATCTTGAATTCTCGATCATAATACACTGAAACAGCCTGGCTGGTCAGTGGATAATCTTTGCTTCAACACTGTATGATTGTTAACAGGCTATTCTTTGTGAAGCTCCCAAAATATATGCACAAATTAACGTATAGTGTTTAAAAAAAGCATTACATTTTATTTTAATTTCGCTAAACTATGAGATTTTCATAGTTTACTTTACTTAACTTGCTTTTTAATTGTGACTTTAGTTTAACTTCTTACTGTTTTCAAAATTGTGAACAATTTGATTTTGAACAGATAACAAAATACGAGGGCAATTCTAATCATTTTCCACGAACTATCAAAAGGCATATCCTCTCTGTACACCAATAAAACAGACATTAGCATCAGATTTACCAGCCTGCCATATGGATAATTATTACATAATTATTGTGTTGAAACCTAAAGTGGAAACGTCTTCTTTTTTTACAACGGTTTCCGTCGTCTCATTTCTCTCCCTTACTTCACTGAAGATTTCTCATTCTTCTTCAACATTCCGAGCCCTTGAGGTTCATTGCTGCAAATATCACCCGCCTCCATTCATCTCTCTACTCGGCCTTCTCTTTCCAGTTGGTGACACCAATTGTAAGCAGGTCTGTCTGGATACATTATCTCTCCATCGTCTTCTTAGTCTGCCTTGTGTTGTACAGTTTTTGTCGGCTCTGTGGCTAAGTCGATGCGACCGCTTCGTAATGCCGGAGTGCCGGGTTCGATTCTAGCTGCGGGAAATGCGCCTTGCGTTGGTTTCGACAGTGTATCAGGGGGCCGACCGTCCAGTAAGAAATGGCAAACTATTAGACGTAAATTTGACTAGAGAAACCGCACAACAGCCAGGGGCTGCTGGGGTTGGTTCTGCAACGTCCTGTAAAGGATACTCAACTAACCTGTACAGTTATCTGACATTCTTTAAATATGCCCCAACCATTTCAGTCTATTAGCTCCCATGATGCCAGTTATCAGAGGTGATTTAAACAGATTATGAATGTCGTTGTTACTTCTCATTCTCTATTCCCCGCTTTTTGCATCTTTGATGGGTCGAAAGATTCGTCGTAAGACTGTTTTCGAAAATCTGTAATAACATTTCTAATACCAGAATTTAAAACATTTCCAGGAAAAATAAATATGCAGACAAAAAAAAATCATTTGCTGTCTCCACAATTTGGGATGTCTGTATCTCCACCTGACCCCTCCCACTTTCTTTTTTAAGCGTTCACCAGCAGTAAACTCCGGCGGAAAGTTCTAGTTGTTCGTCCACTTCTAGACTTCGGTCTAGAGTTTTGTGTGTCCATCCGTTTGCAGAGATTGCTTATTTGCAGATAGCCAGTTGATTTATCAGACAGATGAACTTTGACTCCGGAGTAAAGACGCCTAATTAGTCGCCTCCTATGACATGTTTACAGGGACAAGTCGCGAAAGTCACAGTTTACTGGATTAATTTCTTGGTGTTCAGGCGCTGAGTGGTCTCGAAGCATGGCGTCTAACTCTAGTGCTAGAGGTACCGGGTTCAGGGTCCTGTGAAAGCTAGGAATTTTTTTTTTCCCACGTTGACTTCTAGTAATTTCCCCCGATCTATAGGTAGTGTATGTGCCCAATCTCATTATTATTATTATTATGCGTTTTTTGGACTGCTAAATTTGCCGCCCTTTTGTGACACATTAGAGACTGAAGAAAGGATATTTACTGCAGCTGACCTTCCTTGTGAAGGCGGCGCCTGATTGATCTAAAGAAAGATATATGATATTCGAACTCTATAAAATAAACTAACAACACACACAAATCGGTGGGTACATGCTCACACACTCTCTTTAGATAACCGCATTGTTTATATATGATCGGGCGGTAAACAGCCAAAAGTCCAGATTTAATCACAGGCTGCTTGTTGAGTTATGGCGTATGACTCTCTAAGAAAGGAGTGGCGAAAACCTTTAGTTAGTGCATATTTCTGATATTCCCGCTTTCCTTGGTTCTTTGTCTTCATCGATCTCTGGTCATGCACTTAACCCACTGTGGGCCATAAACTGGAATGCCCTCTCAAGATCTCTTAGGTTTCCCCAAAGCTGAGTTGTCAGGTCTACTGGGTGTTGTCACATGTTGCCTCGCAGCATCCCGAGAGAGGACACTCTTGCAAGACCTGTTTTGGAGTCTGTTCGGCACGAAGACACTGGCAGAGAGCTGTTTTGGCTCATACCCATTTTACATATATGAGTGTTTATTGAGTCTACAGTGTTTAGCGCGTAAGCGAAAAACTGCGATTTGATCTGTTCTGTTCAGAAAAATATCGTCAGGTATTCGAGGCACGGTGTCCACCTCGAGAGCTGGGGGTCCTGGGTTCAAGCCCCGGTGAAGGCTGGGATTTTTTCACTTGGACTTCTAGTAATTTCCTCTGGTCTCTCGGTAGTAAGATCGGATGCCTGAGTACATTGTTGCGCACGTAGCCACGGCGCTACCCGGGCAAAATTTAGAGT
>CAJHNH020006668.1:337500-790000 GCA_905116865.2 Candidula unifasciata | reverse complement strand
AACATATGCTTCGAAAAAAAAAATTGTTTTTCCAAAATGAACTAAATCTCAAAGAAAGATAAATTTCCTGCAATAACTTTTTAAATAATTATTACTATCATCATTACCATTATTATTAATACCATTCAAATTAGTATTGTTACAGTATAATTATTACAATTATTATTATTATTATATTCCCTAATCTACAGTTTATTAATCCCGTTATCTCAGCTTAGAAGTACACGTCTAGACATAATGAAAAATTGAATCAAGAAGTGAGAAAAAAAAAAATTAACATTCCATAAAAGAAATACAGCACTGACTTCTGTTCACAACTTGTAGCTTATTTGACCGAATATCCAGTGTGCATAGTTTAATAGTCACGTGAACTTGAAGTTATCAACTCCTACACGTCAGGAATGCTATCAGGATAATCCACAGGTTATCAGGTCTCCGGTGATTATCTTCAATGATAGCCTAACCCTTGTAGACTTCTGACGACTTCACTTGTGATTCGTACATTCCAGTTTCGTGTTTATGTCGTGGACGATTTCGTGTAGCTTACAGCTCGGCGATAAGTGAGCCGTTTTTGTTGTGTTCATGTGAGTACACATTTAGTGAGTTGGTATTTCCATGGCGTGTGTGCGTGGCATCCTGCTTGCAGTGGTGCGCCTCTTGGCTGGTTGCCTCCGACTTCAGCACCTTGTTTTGCTAGGGTAGACTGCGATCATACTCGAGGAGAGTAGGCTCATCCATTCGTCTTTCGCCTTTACCTCGTTTGTTGTCCCATCCAGTTTCCCGCTGAGGGTTGAGACTCCAACCTTCAACTGGATTGCTGGGAAGAACAGGGTCCACCACGTGAAGGTAAAGTAGGCTTGAGCAAGAGAGGCTAATAGACATTAAGAGTCTTGTATTGCGCATCATTGCTCCATTAGGAAAGCTGATCAACTGGCAGGGGAAGGTGCGACAAAAGAGCAGCCGGATGTACCAGTAACATACTACCAAAAGAAAAGAATCATTAAATCAATCAGGAAACCACCAGCCCCAGCACGAGACGGCTATTTTATTATGGACAGACCAGAACAAGTAATTATCCTCCGCCTCAGAACAGATCACAACCGATTACGTAACCACATGTACACAAAATTCAAGATAGGTGTATCAGCCACGTGCACCCGTGGAAATGTGCCCCAGACAGCAGAGCATGTACTCCGGGACTGCACCGAATTTGACACATTAAGGCAAACCTTTTGGCCAGAAATAACAACAGTGGAACGTAAACTCTATGGACCACTGAATGAACTAACAACGACAGTGAAATTTATACAAGAGACAAAACTGCTGATATAGACAACTTATTTCAGGCAAACGAAAGAAGAAGAAGCGAGTTGGTAGTGTGAAGACAAAACTCACATAACTGTTGATTGATTGGTTGAATGCTTGGTTTGTCGGTTGGGAGGGTAATTGGTGGGTTGTTGACTGGGTGGTTTGGTAGTTGGTTGATCGAGTGGCTAGTTAGATGGGTAGTCTTCTTCTTCTTCTTCTTCTTCTTCTTCTTCTTGTGTTCGCTTTCTGATTTACACTGACATACAAGTTCTTGTGATAAACCTGACTGTTTTAGGAGATCCCATTTAGTTCCATACAACTGTGAGTGCATTGTTGACTCAGTGGGCCACTATTGCCGTCTTAATGGGCTGTACAAGTGACATTCTTGCAGGACAATGTTCTGTAGTCTGCACGCACAGCCCACATGTGCATAGCGGTAAAGCCTGTGCATATGCTTGTTATGTTTGTTATGTCCTGTCCTGAGGCGTAGACTAATGACCTGCCCACGCCGGTCAAGTAAGTGGGGGTGGGTAGTTAGCTGGTTGGTTGGGTGGGTGTTTGGTTGGGTGGCTCATTGACTGGTTGTAAAACCTCCAAAATAACTCCTAAGTCTTGTGCATTTCCTGATAACTAACGAGGAAAACCTTACCCATCGAGTGCCCTCTGGTCTGTAAGACATACGTATCCAGCACAATACGCTCGGTGCACCAAAAAACGTGAAAGGGACTTTACTATACTGTACTTGTCTTTACTTTACTGTAATTTACTTTACTGCACTTATCTGTACCTATCTTTACTTTACTGTACCTATCTTTACTATACTTTTCTTATCTTTACCATACTGTAGTATACCGCACTTTCCTATATTGTTTTTATCTTTACTTTGCTGTACTTTACTTTACAGTACTTTACTTTATCGTTCTTACTGTACGTTACAACTCACGAAAGTCACCCCATCTCGTCGGCCGAGCAGTTTTTAGGGGATTCTCCGGGACACTCCTATAGTCTAGGGGTGTCTTGTGTTCCTCGTTTCAACTGTTTTAAGCACATCCACCAACGATGACAGCCACCGACCCCCCCCCCCCCCCCTTTTTTTTTTCCAACGAGCGTAAACATACAAAAACTCACTGGTCGATACTCGAGAAGCGTCGTGTACTTCTTCTTTGTACAGTCTTCTTCGTCGCCTGATACTAATCACAAAAACAACTTATTCGAAATACGAAAATCGACCAGAAAGCTGCGCGGTTTCGTCTGGGAGACAGTGTGTCGACTGCGTCCAACGAACGCGAGCCAGTTTTCACCACGCTGTGTGCCCCGCTCTCTAGCGGAATTGGCTAAACCGGATTTCGCGGAGACCGGGTGACGTACTCCTAGTGGTCCAAGTTCAATCCCGGGGGTAGGCAGGAAAGCCACATTTTCTCCCAGATTTACGGTATTTACAATGGAATCAAGGCCTAAAGGTTGCGATATCCATAATACCGAGCCTAAGGGTTAACAACTCATGGCTTCTGGATACTAAAACAAACAAACAAACACCACGCTGTGTATAGCTAGGGAAGGAGGCATCTCATTACATCCTTAGAACATAGGACAGTCGTATGAACAGTCAAGAAATATCGCGTCAGAACGAGATGGGGGACTTTGGTGATTAGTACCTACTTCACTCTACTGCACTTTGACTTTACTTAGCTAATTGTCTTGTTCTTAAGTGTTCAAAGACACCCCAAAACTGATAAATACAGTTATGTTTTTTGTTTTTTTTTTAAATCTAGGGCAGTCGTTCTAATGTAGTCAAAACACTGAAAAGTGTCCTTGCTTCCTGCTCTTATATTCTTTCAGCCATTTTTACATGCTATTCCCGCAGTCGGGTGAGCATTGCAAACAGTCATCATTTGCTTATTGCAAACTTCTTACTTCTCTTAGATTCTCTTAGAAATTTCAGTATATAATCCTAGTCCATAACCCGCCCGCCCTCCACAGTAGCCCCGTCAACAATCCTATCAGCATGTTCATTTCTTCTTATACCTTCAAACCATGATTTTTTTTTTTTTTTTTTTTTTGAGGGGAGAAGGGTGTGGAAGGGGATCCAAAAACGATGGGCTCGGCTATAGATATCGCAACCCTTCGGCCTTGATTCTGTGACAGATACCAAGATCTGGAAGATACGCGGCTTTTCTGCCTACTCCCGAGCGTGAACTCGAACCACAAGGAGTTTGTCACCCGTTCGCAGCGCAGCTGGTTTAACCAGCTTAGCTAGCGCGCCGAACATATGCACTGATACACTGAAGAATCATATCTTTGTCATCTGTGATCGCCCCCAAAGACTCCAACCACATTGTTTAGGTCCGGCCAGACTCTATCTTCCTGGACATATTAACTGAGTCACGAAAAAAGTATGCCCCAGTGAAGGTCTGTGTTTGCAGCTAGGCTATTGCTTTAGTATGTTGAAATTATAAGTCGTCCCCATGTGGGATGCAATTTTTTGTTATTTGAAAACCCACCCTGGCTTCTGTCGGGGGCAATAGGCCATAGTTATGGCCTAACGGCTGAAAGGGGTTTCTGGGACCTCTGCAAGGGTGATCCTCATCCGCATGGTGGCACTTTTTGTCACCGGGTGTTTTTCGCTTGTGTGATGTCCTGGGGTGGGGGGGGGGGCGGGGGTACAAATACCTACCTGCCTATTGCTTTAGTTACTGCCTCGACCTCCATAGCAGATTTCTTATAGTCAATGCAAAAGCTCCAGTGTCTCTAGTCCGTTCCAAAACTCGTGCTAAACTTAAAGTCTTCAAATCAGTAACTGTTCGGTACATACTGTTGAAATTTGGCATGTAACATGTTAATAATTTTGTCCTTGTAGGAAAATAATTATAATCTAAACAAACATCTAATTTGGGTTTTGCTTTTTTTTTTTTTTAACGGTACACGAAATAAAGACAACGGTTCAACGCACACAGTTAAAGTTTAGAGTTAAAGCAGTGGTGCAAACTGTGAAAAACATCAAACTGCATATGTTATAAAGGTAACCCATGCGAAATACCCAGACGCACTTATTTTGATGAGCGAATATACTATCATAATATCGTTTACATAACTGTAGCTCAGTTCTTGGGCTTTTCACTCTCAGTGGGTCGGTTTTCCGTCATTAGCCTCCTGTGATTTAGGTGTATTTATTTTATTGTATGCGGGATAGACTATCAAACTAATCATCACGCATCCCTGCGTATATGAAATAAGTTCAAAATCAGTCTCCGCGCTTCTGATTTGAGGTAAACCATTCGTGTCTGTTACTGTATGTTTTGTTTTTTAGTACACATATTGCGGTACAAATCACGAAAGTCACCCTATCTTGTTCGGTCGCTTGATGTCATGACTGTTCCCATGGGCTGTCCTGTGTTCTAGGGGTATTATGAGATTATTTCCTTCCCATTATATATACGAAAATTGGCTCGCGTTCGTTCGACGCAGTCGACTCACTATCTCTCAGACGAAACTGCACTGCTTTCTTGTCGCAACTGTCTTTTCTGTAAACGATTTTCGTTTCTCAGTGTGTTCCTGTCGTGAGCAGCTCAGACGCTGACGGCGTTTCAGTACAAGGAAGAAATTCTACAAAGGAAAAAGAGGGAGATATGTGACGGTTCGTGAGTATACATGTCATTGATGGTTTTGTTGTTGTTGTATTTTTATGCTCGTTGGCGGTCGCTGTCGTCTGTGGTGGATGTGCTTGAAACGTTCAAAACAAGCAACATATGACACCCCTAGAAGATAGGACAACCCGTGGGAACGAATACAAAATGAAGCAGCCAAACAAAATGGTGTGAGATTTGTGAGTTGTACCCAAAGTTTAAAATGGGACATCACGCTAATAATGTTAGCTGAAAACGGTACACCCCAAGCAAGTTAGTTTAAACTCCCCCCACCACCCCCCCCCCATCCCCGTTTTTTTTTTCTAGGTCACCTGGTTACTCATTCGTCGTAGTCGGCAAGAAATAAATTAACAATTATGCTCTTTAATTGCAACTGGAGAAAACATTATATAATGAAACTTCCCATCATTATATTTCATGCAATAAAACTATCTAAAACTTTGAAATTTAGTAAGGTCATATTCTCGTGCTATTCCTATCTCTCTCTTTATATATATATGTGTGTGTGTGTGTATTATAATACGGGACAATTTGCGGGTTTTTTTTTTTTTTAAAGAAGCGCCGACGGGACAGCAGGAGCACACCTGATAAACGGGAATGTCAAAGGGGAAAAACGAACGTGTGGTCACCCTAGTCCGGAGTCAAGTAATTTTATATATTAAAGGATTTGCAAGTCTTTTGGCCCATCTTTGGCTCCCCCCCCCCCCCCCCCCCCCCCCCCCAAGTAACAAACTTTTTTTTATGTGTGTAATTCTTAAAAGCAAAATGGGTAAATGCTTTTAATGTATGGCTTGTATTGGGTTTGGATAATACTGTTAAAAACACAAATCTGCTCAGTACTAAAGATTACGAAATATTATTGACAGTTACATCCCTTCATTCGTACTTATTCCCGCCTCGAGCTAAGGTCAAGACGTTTGCATGGGTCAAGAGATCTTCTGAGAGATCAGATGACGCTGGTTGTATAACAGTATAAGAACTCCATAGCAGGAGCATGCACTACACAGGAGTCCGCCGATCATCAGTAGAAAGGTCCTTTGTCGGCAATTGTTTCGGCCCATTATCCTCCTAGACAATCTCAGAGGGTGGGCCAGTCTGGTTCATGACTCCCGGCCACGGACACATTCTGCTGCGCTTAACGACATTCGGGCAATACAAAATAGTGGCTTTGCAACTTGGTATTGAGGTTTGGTGCTATAGATTGTGGCCCCGATAGCAAATTAAGCGCCTACCTTCACTACCAGAGTGACAATTGGACAGTTGGTTCATCGGACAAACGTTAGACTTTGGCAATTGGCAGAGAGACACTGGCAGACTCAAATCAGACACTTTGGCCTTTAGGAATTTTACAGTTCTTTTCCACTACCAAGTCCGATCCCCCACGATGTTCCGTTGTGTCCCCAGCCAGCTCTAAGCTCTTTCCACAGCTTCATCTAATTGTTTTAGCGGCCGTATAACTCTTTGCCTCGTAAGCCCAGGTTCTTAAGTACATTGTATGTGGAGGTGGAGATTTGCTCTCTTGCACCTACCTCGACGTTGAAGAGTTTTACTGAATACCCTTCTTTGCTTCTCAGACTGGCCACCATTTCACAGTATTTTTTGAGCTTGTATAGGTGATTTTCTTCTATCCGTGACTCTAGCGGCACGCTAAACTCTATCAGGATGTGCAGGACCATATCTGATCTCAGGCCAGTCTTTCAGAGTATTTCTCAAAACCACACAAGTCAACCGTCATTAACCTGTCCCTCGCACAGTCAAGTATCGATCGAGCATATGCGACTGTTTAAAGAGGGCTGGAGGACGTTAGGACTGGCCCTCTTGTTCTCGCTCATCCACAATGTCCTCTAAGTCTTTCCTGGCTTTATTGTGGCACCCTGTAAATCGTACCCACGAACGGCTCCAACTGTAATAAATAGAGTCAGCCGTGATCGTACCTTACCTAGGCTTCTCCACGCAGACAATACGTGCTCGAACGTCTACTTAGCTCTGCATAGGGGACATGTCGGGTCGTTGGTCGGACGTCATTTGACCATATTAGCGCCAGAGGGTAACACGCCATAAGCAGATCTTATGACAAAGCTCAGCCACAGCATGGCCATTCACCAGATCTCGCCCCTTGTGAGTTCTCGCGGCAAAGCGTCCTCGAGGCTGATCCACTGGCCTTGCTGCGACTGCTGCGCTGCTTTTTGGACCCGAATCTCGTTTTCGGAGTCCCTGATTTGCGGTGTTACCATGTCTGTGCGCTCTGTGGTGGAGGCTTTGGACGACCCTGTGACTTGTCCTTACCCAAAGCCGCATCGGTCTGTTTGTGTGTTAAACCACTACATACCACTATATCATTTTGATATTTTGTGGCCCCGCTACTTTAAAAAAATCTGAAACACACAGACAGGAGGATTCTGGCAACAGGACAGGAAGAAAACAGAAAGCTTGAAATGAAGAAAGGGCCTAGACAAAATGTATGCTCATCTGATGAGTATGAAAAAGTAACATTTTCACTCCTGACTCTTGTCTAACCAGTGTTTTCACACACATCGACAGCCGGGTGGCCCATTGGCTCGCCGTTCGACGACTTCGTCGCTGATCGAAACAGTATTTGGGTTTGTCTCCTTTGATCGCATCGACACTGAAGGGGTACTTTTGAGAGCTTTTGGTGGCTTGCAATGCTAAGCAATTTTCTATGGCGCACATAATCTAGTCACAATTATAACCTAAAGCTCTCTATTCCGGGATGCTGGTTGAAAGTGACGATTTTTTCTCCAGCAAAGTATCAACCTACCTAGCCAGTGTTTTACCGATGTGTTTAATGTTGAGTTAAATATTCGTCATATCCTTTAGTGGGACGCAATTTTTCGTTGTTTTTAAGCACCACCCTGGCTTTTGCCGGGGGCCGCAATATAGCCTGACGGTTGAACGCGGTTTCCGGGACCTCTTCTTGGGTGATCCTCATCCGCATGGTGGCACTTTGTGTCATTGTGTGTTATGGCTCTATGTGATATCTGGGGGGGGGGGGGTTAAAATGTACTTTAATGTTGAGTTGTTATTCCTGCCGCAAGCAATATCTATCTAGCGTAGCACTGAGTGAGTGATTGATATTCGACTCCACCAGGTCCACACAACGAGCGGTCAACACCCTGTGGCTCAAAGTGCTACCACTTGGATGAGAATCCCCTATGCCCAAGTCCCCGAAGCCCTATGTAAAATTTAGGTTATATTAGGGTCTTTGACGACAGCCGGGGTGTGGGCTTAAAATAACAAGAAATTGCGTTCCATATCGGGACGTAAGTAAAGGACCCCTTTCCAAGCATTCAGGCACATTGGGCAGATAGGGCTAAATTTTATAGACCAATCGGCACTTGCTGTGTAACGTGGTCAGCACCACAATTGACGCATTTACTTCCTAGGACTTACATATTTAAAATTGGGTAGATCTGGAAGCCAAGGTCATTTCTGAAAAATATCCGGCTCCACCAAGACCTCAAACCACGACCTCCCGATCCACAGACACTCAGTTAGCCGCTACTTCATGACGGGTCCCTTTAAGGACGTAGTTTTTGCATAATGTTCAACAGTTAGGGACGGCCGAAGTTTAACTTATTTATCGGTAAACGGGGTATCTGAGATTTGGCCTGGTGGTTTTCCAGCTATGATGAGGTCTTTGAAGTCTCAGGGGTGGTGAAACCTTCAAGTGCCAACACGGAGGGGCACAACAGTCACTAGGTCAGTCTCGATTACAAGTTTCATGTAGCTACAACGTAGGCGCAATATCAAAACTGAGCTCATTCAACCATAACACAATACGGGTCATAAATTCAAACAGGGTCACATTTCAAAACAGCAAATCCAGGGTTACAGGTTAAAACACAGACACACGCTCACATGCATACAAACACATAGAGGAAATAATTCCATTGTGGAAAGTTATCATTGTGTTTCATTTCGCTAAAGTTCTCCATCGATTGTTTACAATATTAACATTCTATTTACCAAGTCTGGTCAAGGTCACCTACCATATCTTAACCTTCGAGTTTCGTCGCTTGTCATTCTTAAGTCTGCGTGGTCTGCCGTTAACTCTTTGCTGTCGTCTGGTCGACCACGAGTTTCGGCCAAGTACGGTTCGTTTGTTATCTCGTGTATTAGTGGTGTCTTCTTCTTTCGTGCGCGTGTAATCAATGTAAATGTGTGGTACACCTCGACGCTCTAAGGAGAAGCAAAGGAAAGTGACCGTGTAACCTACAAAGCATGACGTAAGAGGCAGCTAAGACAGGATGACATATCTTTTTTTGCGCTTTCTCCGACTGTAAACTTCGGAGGAAAATTCTGGCTGTTCATCTACCTCTGGATTTTAGACATGCTTGCTGGGGAGGCAGTGGGTCTGTTCTTGTCCCCCCCCCCCCCCCCTCCACAATGGGACCCCGTAACCCAGGCGGACAGGTTGACATATGACTGGCTATCACATTATGTAATTCTCAATTCACATTGAGCTTCAAAATGCATCTTAATACACCACATTAGAAACGTGCTCCACTTGAACAAATACTAGGCTGGTATCCTTGCCAAAACAAACAAAAAAATGACATCATTCATCATCATCATAAACCACTCCTGCCATTAAGCGACATGGGGAAGAATCATTTGCGATCCAGTGCACGTTGGCTGCCACTGGCTATTGTCATGCCGTTAAGGCGAAAAATGTCTTTAATGTTGTCAATCCATTATTTCCCCGGGCGTCCTCTTGCTCTTGTAGCTGATCTTCTGAGATGTAGCTCTTGTGATGGTATTTGATCTTGCTGCATTCTAACGAGATGGCCACACAACTTGATCTGCTGTTTCTCGATGAATCTAGTACAAGGTGTCGTTCCCACAATTTGCCTGATAGTTTCACTGTTCACTCGATCTCGTATGGTTAGGTTGGCTGCTTTTCTCAGGCACCTCATCTCGCAGGTGGTGATTTTGCGTATATAGTGTAACAAAAAAATGACAAACAAACAAAACAACAACTACCGCGTCCCTTAGCTGTACTGACAGCATGTTCCCCTCTTCACTATACGACAAACTTCTCCATTACTACATACACTCCATGCTATCTAAAACATGCCTGTGCTTCATTCGCCACATCTGTACACATGATCATTTAATTTTACTGGATGTTCCTGGAATTCGCATACCGGAAGGTCTTGGCCCGGAGTGCTCAAACCAACACTCGCCACCTGAACCTTGGTTATACATTCTCAAAGTGGAGTGGAGAAGGCAGAATGGAGATTACAGACCAGAGAGTGACAGCATCAACAAACTCAATAGGAAAGAACAAACAACAATTTTTAGACTTCAGACTGGACACTGTGGTCTTCGAGCACACCTGTACAGGATAGGCATAAAAGAATCTGCTGCCTGTGATTGTGGAGCAGAAAGACAGACCTCTGGGCACATACTATAGTACTGCCCTTACCTCTCCCAGCAAAGACTGGATCTGGCCTAAGGGAGCCACATTGAAAGAGAAGCTATGGGGGAACCGGTGGCGATCTCAAACGCACAATCCTATTTGTGACCCAGACGGGACTCAATGTTTAGCATGACTGATGTCGAACGCAGAAGAAGAAAAAGAACATTCTCAAACCTGTTCATCCCTTTCCTAATGTTATGAACACTACCTGTAGATGTGTTTAAAAAATACGGTTCCTTCATGCTATTATGTCAAACATCATTTCTCCTGGTCTGCCCCTGCCTCTCCTTCCTATTTCACACAAAAAACGCTGCCAGTTGGAAATCGAAAATAGTACTCCAACGGCGCTGCCCGGGAAAAATTTTTTAGCTAAAAATTTACCTAAAGTATTTCAGGATCCTCGCCGGTGATACGGAGTTCGTGAACTGCGCTGAGACTATTCGGACTCAGTCTTTAGGTGAGAAGTAGAACGGAGCACTTGTGTGCCATGCAGTTGGTTCGTTGTTTAAACCGAAACCTTTAAACCATCTTTCAATGACGCACCTGAAAATATGGTTTTTTTTTTTTTTTTTTGTATAATAGTAACATGTCTTTTTTACCTTGTATCCCCCAATAGAGCATAGGCACTGAACCAACTCACATCATCGTTCTATATTTTGCTATTTCTTGCAGCTCATGTCTTTCATGTCTTTTTAACTTCACTCTCTACCTCCCTTCTCTATTGCCTTTATTCCTATACATGTGTGGGTTCCAGTTCAAAGACATTCTAGTTATATTGTTTTCAGGTTTTCTTAACGTGTCCCATATCCACCGCTAGTGTGTTTTCTTCACCTCTTGGTCCACTGGAACTTGTTTAGTTCTTTCCCGAAACTCAACATTAGGGATTCTACCATACCATTTAATTGTCTCCATTCTGACCAGGCACCAGCTAATGAATGTTTGAATGTTTATAGTTTATTAGTAATTGTTATGGTCGTTATTCATGCTTGATTTGACATACGAATTAAAATCGTAAAGTTTAGTATTCGAAACTTCTATATTTGAGTTAATTTCTTTCAAGACATCTTCATTTCTGTTTTAATATGTGCATTGAATATGCATCAGTTTGCTCGAAATCCACGCGACAACAACTTCTACATAATTCTGCTAACTTTGCTTACCATGGATGCTGCACCAGGCAAGGCTTTAATTAGTTCTGACTCACCTTAGTTATTTGATACATGACAAGGCAGATGGGGTTAATATCCTTTTGGAACAAGTAACAAAGTCAGACCAGAAACTAGATTATTATGGCCTGGAGAGAATGATGCACCTGGGTGTGACCAGAGGGTCTGCCCGGCTCACTGCACGCAGAGGAAAGGAAAGATGGACATATAACTAGACTATGCATTGGAACTCCGCGCTGGCTGCTGAAAATGGAACCGGAGCGCATATGGGAATGCTCCGAGTGCTGTGATGTCAGTTCTTGACTCAACACAACAATCCTCTCAGTTGAAAATATAAAATTACGAACGCACGGATATTCATTCACTAACGTTTTCTTTAAAATGCCCTCATTGTTGTCCAAGAATGTAAGACATGCAAAGAGTTAAACCTGTCCCCCATCCGGTCTTCGCCACTATGGCGTAACACAGTCTGAGCCTATTGGTCAGTTTCTCCAGTTTCAAACGACTGAACCCTTTCATCACCAACTTATTTTTGTGTACCCATTCATGCTTGACATCCTAGGCCTCTATTGTCGTCCCCTCCAGATTGTGCCCATTCTTGAATTCCCGGTTTCAGAATTCGAACGCTTCATTTGACAGTCCAAGCGGTTTTGTTTGTGCGCGGGGGGATCTAGTTCACTGCTCATGCGCGGATACAAACGTGGACACTAAAACAGACGGACAGTTAGCACTCTAGTTTCTAGTGTTCACGCGGTTTCAACGAAAAACTGTAAGTATTGTCTTATATGTTGTTTTTTGTGTTTCGTTTAATTATAGCAAAAAGTTGCATGCTTATTTGTACTTTATTTTTAATCCGCATTGTTTCCAGATTTTGATAATTATTAATGTGTTTACATTAACTTTTAACTTTAAACACGCGGTCTTTTCTCGTGTTCCTGTTTACCTTTACATGTGTATGCACTTAAAAGAAAAAAACAACTTTTTTTTGGTAGTAATTTTTTTAAAATCATTTTTGGTAATAGTAATCTAAGCTGCGAGGTTTTTAGGAAATCCCATATTGTGAGGGGGACGGGGGAGTTATGTTGAGTGTTAAATGAACAGCGACTTTTACTACTACTAACCCTAACACCCCCCCCCCCCCCCCCCCCCCCCCCCCCCCCCCCCCCCATAATATAGGATTTCCCTAAATCTCGCGTGATATGGTCGTTAAACAGAAAAGAATCCTGAGCTGAATTAACAACAAATTCAATCTTCAATCAGGTGATTCCTACGGATTGACTTATGAGTTATCAATAAAATAACATATCATCATATACAGTTAACAAACAGCTAACATGCAGTGTTTGAGTGTTCTTCTTCTTCGTGTCCACCGGCTGTAAACTCTGGTGGAGAGTTCAGGTTTTCATCCACCCCTGGACCTTAGGCTGGTTCCAGTACCTGAGTGTTGCGTGCACGTCTGCTTTACAGATCTTACTTGTTCGTACAGACCGTTGGTCCCTTGCTTCTAGGCTGTAGGCAGATGCCCTACGATTTCGAAGAAAATTCCCAATTAGTCTACTCTTACGAAAAGTTTGTGGAGGAAGCAGTGTTTCTTGTTTTTCCCCACAACGGGGACCCGGAACCCACAGGGGAGACTTCACATGTAGTTACGTTATTAATATTATTGCCTATTTTAATTAGGCTTGAATCTTCCCCATTGCAAAATACGCCTTTGAGACCTGGACATAAATGCCTTTAAATACAAATGTTATAGACAGGTTCTAAGAATATTATAGGTAAAGAAAAGAACAAATGCATTCATACTTCATGAACTGAATATTGAAGGTGGTTGGCTATTAAAGAAGACAAAACACAGAAAATTGAAATATTTTGGTCACTCGAAAGTTTACCAAAGTGTAGAGAAAACAATAATGGAGGAGTATATGCCTGTGAAAAGAGGAAGAGGGAGGCCAAAAGGAAGATATATATATATATATATATATATATATATATATATATATATATATATATATATATATATATATATATATATATATATGCCACACGCTCAGCAGCCTATGCCTATATCTTTCTCTCCCTCAACGATTCCTACCAGACTGTGGCTGTCTGTCCGTCCGTCTGCGTATCTACCAATCTATTTGCCTATTTACCTCGCTGTGCACCGACATACTTACAGCTTTATTGCCCACTGTTTGTTGATCCACATATCTGTATGTCTACCTATCTATCAGCTTGTCTTGTCTACCTCATAATATATTTACGATGCAGTATTTAGTATATGTGCAATATGTGTAGCTGAGCATGCCGGCAAAATTAGAATTAAGGTCAAATATAACTGGTGTTCAGAATATGAAGATAACTTTATTACTTTTATCATTATAAAAGTTTTGTTGTCTCTCATTGCCATCATTGCTTAACTGAGAGGCCTACTTTTTTCTGTTTTATTTTGCGTGAATTCAAGTATGTATAAGTACTTCAATATAGGTTAAATCTAGTTTGTCGGCGTCTGTGGCATTGCGAACGCGCTTCGTAATGTCAGGGTGCCGGGTTCGATCCCAACTGCGGGCCTTGCGCTGGTTTTGACAGTGGTATCGAGAACCCGACCGCCCAGAAGCAATGGCAAACTACTGGACGTAAATTTGCTTAGAAAAACCACAACAGCCCCCCACCCCGCCCCCAAATGCTGGGATTGGTTCTGCAACGTCCTGTAAATAATCCGCAACTAACTTAAGCTGAAGTAAATACATCCACAGCTTATTATCGATAGTCTGCACACGGATTATGATGCTGCCGTTTTCGTGAGAGGGGAGGGGCGTACAATAGATTACGCACGGGGGATAATCTTAAATACGACCGTGTTTGGGTATGTGTCAGTATGGGTGCTGGGGCCACTTCAGCATGCCACTTCCCCTTCCATAGGTTGCATTACCTAATGCCCCCAGATGAATAACAATTTGCGAATCGTCGTGATTTGACAGTTTGACAAGAATATATATAATCACATTAGGAATGGATTCGTAAAGAAAAATAAGCGCACATGACAACAGCATAAGAAGGCTAAGCGATTTTCTACTTTTACACATGACAAAAATATAAAACCTACTTCCTTACCTAAAGACCGACTTCAGATCCTTTGATCAACAGTTTAAGACCCACTTATTAACCTAAAACGATATAAGTGATAAATAGGTCAAGTAATAACCCACTAGAAATATTTGACAGTGTCAGGTCTTGCCATATCTATAAAAGTTTCCCCCCAAGTCCATACCAGCATATACTTGACCCATCGGATCAATTAGATAAGTTAGACACCTTGGCACTGACAACACTTTCCCCGCTGGTGAAAATTGCTTGGGGTCATATTTATTTACCAGAATTGTTATGTTTATGTTGACGGTTTCAAATCGCTGACCACGAGGTCCAAAAGTTACCGCAGCGCTGCAATCTAGATACTTTGAACAGTTTCTGGATAAGATAAACTGGTTGTCACTGATGTCTTTATAATCTGGATAATGGGTTAAGCTGAACACCGGACGGTGTATCAGTTTTCTTGACCACGTAATGACAATCCATGAAATCTGGAGTAGAACTGAAAGAGACGAAACCGTATTACACGCTTTTGAAAAGTTTTACGAGGAGTCTTCGGGGACCCATTAAAGGAGCCAACATGGGGAAATGAAGATTGAGAAGCAATGATGCAAGTAATAATCTCTTTAAATCAACACTAATTACTGACTTCATTAGGGCTAACTGGCTGCATTGTTTGCAAAATTTACACTGAATGACAGATATCATATAAACAAATATTGCGTACACATAAGAATTGAATGAAAGTAGACCATGAGGTAAATCAAGACAATGTGAAGAGATAATATGCATGCAGACATACAAGCACGCGGATTCACTATTAGACAGTGAATCCTGATCACAGAGACCAGTGATAGCTAGAATTTCTGAAAGCATTGAACCTCAACGCCTCGGAATGAGGCAGAAAAAGTAATAGAGATCATTCTTATTCCAGGGGCTTTCAAAATCGCAGTCAGGGATCAGTATTAATATTATCACTATTGGGGGCTTTATTAATATCCCACCCCAAACAGTGGAAATCCACATATCACGGGAGAGTAAAATATTTCAAGAGTTGGTAGATAGGCTGCATGCAGTTGTGGGACCTAGGCTGCACTCTCTCGTGGGATGTAGGTGAGTTGGGGTTAGGGCTAGTTCCATATGTTTTGGGGTCGTTAAAAGCATCAGAAAGCCGGGAAACCCAGTCTTACCACCCTATTAAATGTTGGGCTGTCCCGTGACGTCATCTGTGGTAGGATATTAATAAAGAACCCACAGCTGAGTCTTGCTGGCTTTTTTGGACTATCGTGTTTCTAAGCATGAGAGGAAGAACCATTTTATCTTATAATTCTCTTCTTAATTCGCTTCTGAATTTAGTCTTGTTCCAAGACTTGAATTTAGCATGCGCATCCGGTTTACAGATCAGAAAGTAACACCCCCCCCCCCCCCAGTTAGTTGCTTTTAATGGCATGCTTGAATGGAACAGTGGGTCTGTTCTCTCTCCGATCAAGCCCCGGAGCCTACACGGGGGTTACACCGTTTTAGTAAAGCATAATAATACTGGAGTGGCCGCTGCTAAAGGCTCTTGTTTGCGGATCCAAAGGTAGTGGTTTCAAATCAAAACTTCCCCAAGGGGTTCTGGGGCCCCTCTGTGAGTAGAACAAAGACTCGACAGACCCACTGCCTCCCCAATAAACGTGTTGTAAGAGCCAACTTCTTGGCTTCCTTCGAAATCGGAGGAGTTTGCTTCCTGAGAGGCCAGGCACCAACAGTCTGCCTACAAATAAGTCAGATGTGTAAAACGAATGTGCACGCAACACTCCGGTTCCGTAACAAGACTAGAGTCCAGAGGTAGGTGTACAACCAGAACTTTCCGCTGGAGTTTACAGCTGTAAATGTAATGAAGAAGAAATCTGAACGGACTCCCCACCCCCCCCCCCTTTTTTTTGGGGGGGGGGGGGGGGGGGGGTTCCCCGTTTCATTCTGCCCTGCACCATTGGTTTGATTTCACGGATAAAATTCATTCTAATTCCTTTGCCCTGTCTTGGTCGTCACCATTTCTCCAGTCTGGTCGGATTGTTTCCAGTATAAATGCTTCCCTGTTTATCCATTCTCTAAATGGTGGTCCAAAGGACGTTATGTGGAAAAGCTAGCTCTCCTACGAGATACGCCTGGCCAAATCAGAGAGAGAGATGACACCAAGAGGAAACACCAAATAAGAAAAGGAAAGAAACGCACAGCTAACAACAGGGTGGAGGACGAGCGGTCTGACTCGGAAAGAAGCATCAAGCCCAGAAATGGCGCAATACTAGAATTTAGTCACGAAAGTGACGCAAATAACCCGGACCACAAATATAGGCGGAGACTGTTAGCAGCCTCGGCTAGCTAGCAGCAGTCTGAAAGTTGTCGACCTTTTCTCAAAAGGACTAGGACTCTATTCTCTTCCAGCTTCCCATTTATGATGTACTCATTATATTACTCTTGTGTCTTATACCTGTCAATGCTGTTGGATGGGGTAGCAGGAGATAGCAAGATATATCTTGCTCTAAGACTGTTATAGGCAAATGCTTGTTGCCTTGCGGAATGGAAGGTTAATGTCGTCAGCAATCTGTTGATTTATCAAACAGGAACACAGACTCAGCAAACGGATAACTATCCAGACCGATGTACACATACCGGTTGTAGTGAAATAATCTGAGAAGTGTTGGTTTAAAAATTGATGTATATTCAATAGCAAAGACCTCATTTTATGAACCCTCTTACGTTGTTTCAGAGAATCTTGGTCCAGTTCAAAAACCTTTCTCTTTGTTTGTTAGTAGCTTATATACTTTTACTATTATCATTTAACTATACAGGCGGATTGTACGGGGTCAGCCTATTGTTCAGCAACTAGGTGGAAGCTGCAGAGATATAGAATTTTTTAGAAGAGTTCATTGTTATTGACCTAAGTGTAAAAGAAGGCTTTTAGTCTAGTCCTAGTCGAGGTTTCAACATCGCGGCAATCGGGTTTCCCCGTACTTGCTCCGTTCCTGTGCTAATGCTAATGAAATGAAATGTCCCTCGCTGTCGCATTTGGAAAACTGGTAAACAAGCAACTAGTCCTGGAATAATCCAGAAATATGTACACGCAGTGATTGCGTATTTCAGTTGCTAGAGGCGCCAAAGCCAACAGTCGCCACCAGAAACGCAGTTTTTCTTTGATGGAAGTAGTCGGGCACCTTGAGTTGGTTACTATACACATGTATAATTATTAAATAAGGTATTTCACCAAAAGAAGGGTAACAATAGCCAGTGCTAACAACACGAAGCTGGTGTTGATGATGATGATTTAAAAAAAAACCCGTCTAGAATAGAAGAAAAAATAAACAACTCATAATGTTACCCGATTACCTTTAAACGTGCCAAGAGAAGGAAAGGTGCGGAATGAGTCTTGGCAGTATATTCTTCTTTTGTCGTGTCATTTATACCAGGTTGTAGCCCCGTGTCGTGGTTTTGCCAATCACATGGATCAGGGATCCCCAAACTGCACCGGGGAGCCGCTACCCCAACACAGGGCCGCCGCGAAATATTCGAAGATGCGCGAATTTTTTTTTCTCCCATACGTAAGAATAGTCATACTTTTACTTAGGTTAAAGCGCTGTTCAAAAAAATTTTTTTTTTAAAGGTGCCGCTACTGAGAAAAGTTTGGGAAACACTGACATAGATGCATAGATGCGGTTTATATCTTCATATCTAACATTTTCTATTACATTTCTACTACTTTATTTCTGCAGCAATAAATCTCAAGGGCTTGGAATACTATAATGCATTTGAAGATTTATCCCGGTTAACTATGTAATCAGGAAAAATTGTGGAATCTATTTTATCCGATACAAAATGTTGATAACCTTGGCCGAATTTCCGCTTGTCAGTGCCAATGACCTGTAAGTCATTAAGTTCATTTTTTAAGGTGCTAGTGACATTTGATCTATTGACACCAGTCGGTCAAATGTACACTTGGTGCTAAAGTTGTCGGGTGTTTTACGAAAGGTTCAAGTTTGCCAGTTTGTTTCGTTATCATCCGGAACTCAGCAGATTTAAATAAAAGCGCCAGGACTTCCCGATGAGTTCAAAAAGAAGAGATTTTAATGTGTTAAAACACTACATTAAAATATTCGAACTTGGAATGATAGAACGAGTCTCTAGCAGTACGAGTTTTACCAGGTATTTGAAAAAAATATATATTTATCCGTGCTTGTGGCTGTCATTTTTTAACTTTACTCTGTTCGTCTTTAACCACAGCAAATACACGGGGGTTGGGAGGACAGTTTTCTTTTCGAACCGTTGGGACATAGATGCGGACCGCACGACAAAGAATCCTGGGCTAACAAACATTGTGTTTTTATTATCTGACCAACGACTGCTGGAATTCACTGGGCGTGTGTTCAGACTTTTTAAAAAAAAAGGGGGGGGGGGGACAACTAAATATTCCATCAAAAGGCGCATGTAATAGATGAAAATTTAAAAAAATATATAGATCTGAAAAAACATTGCGGAACTTACAAAACATCTTGGAAACTATTCGCATATCTATTTAAACCAATCGTTGCAACTGAAACATACCAAAGAGCAGAATGCAATAATATATTGCACTGTTCATTGTTTGGGACATTTATAACTGCACCTCGCCAGGTGCCTGCTACGAAAACAAAATACAATAAGGCGCTGCAAATGAAAGTATAAGCGTGTCTTCTTCGTTATTATGTACACGCAGAAGCGTTGTGTTGACAAACTATTATGTTTATCAAGTTACATATCTTGACCATCGGTACCGGAATTTACTGGACATACGGCGCACGCTGTATGGCCGTGACCAGTGACCTTGATTTATCAAACTATTACAGTCGCAATATTAATCATTCTCGATTGGCGACATACCAAATGGGACACTCCAGAAGGTATATTTCCCCCAAGTTTTCCTGTCGTTAGTGTATTTGAATGACGAAGTCAATTAGTCCATGTGTTGTGAAGCTTGCTCCGACAACAACAGCGTTGTTAGGTTATTGTTTGGCTGACCGTTGGACACAACAAGTTGCCAGTTGGGAAACCTATTTTAGGTTAGTTTCCAAAGCTGACAGAAATTGGCAAATGTATAGATAAAAGCGTAGTTAGTTGATTGTAGCTTCTTGTGGGATGACCAGCAATATTTATCGATTGCTGATGAAATTGTTTTGCATGTGTTCAGTCTCTATGATGACAGACTTCGGACGTCACTCAAGATAATTGTTGTAAAGAGAGAAATCGTAAGTTCAGTATCGTGGATATATGGATATATATCGGTGTTTATATATATATTTCTACTCTATGCAATCGCTTCAGTATCATGGCTGGAGTCCGGTTAAACACTTTTGGCCTCTAATTAATCTTTGTCTTAGGGTTCTTTTGGTCGTCCTCGCTTTCTCAAATCTTTTAGGTTTTCCATTTTATTGCCTGTTGGTAATTCTCTGCTCTTTTCTTCTCAGGATGTGTCTAATATAACGCCTTCTTTTTTGTCTTATAACCGTTGCTACCTGTGATTGCCCCGACATTTCTCTTATTCTAATATGTGGAACCGCTTTGGTAGAGTGGTGAACGAGGGTGTTGGTTCAATCCCTAGAAGGGGTAAATTTTTACATTCTTCGAAGTTGGGATTACTTATGCATGAGAGACAAAGAATTACGAATCTGTATACAAATGTGCCAGATCTGCGAAGCAGATGTGAACTCAGAACTCACGTTCTAGTCCAAGACTATAGTCCGGAGGTGGACGAACACCCATAATTTGCGGCTGGAGTTTACAGCCGGTGAGCGCGAAGAATAAGATTTCCAGAATGTTCTAGGAATTGTCTGAGAAGAAAAGGCGATGAGAAAAGAAAATGGTAATTGAACATTCCGCCTCATTTGCTGTCGCCTAACATACGTACAAGGATAACTTTTTAGAGGCAATGTGCTGTTGGAAGATCCGAAGCTCTTGGTCCCAAACCCTCATCTGAGCTAGTGTTTGTTTTAAATTTTGTTAAAAATTAATTCTGGCTTCCTTTTCGACCCAGCTTAAATTAGTAGCCAGTATTGTCCAGAAGTAAAGGCGACCGGCGTGTTACTAACCACGTTACTCATGGAGTATTGACTTGTTTAAAAGAATGTTAGTTTAGCACTAAATACACCCCAGTTATGTTTAGAAGTTGAACTGGGTATCCGGTATCCTCCCTGCTGGCCTGCCATCCAGATTGAGATTTTTTTAAATCTCAGGGTGGTAAACCTTCAGGTCGCATCCCGGAGGGGACGTACTGATCAATCGATCCTCGAGAAAGGTTTATACTTCACAAATCAATGGTAGGAAGCATTTCGTTTATCTATCTTACATCAAATAATCAGCCATAATTTGATAAGTACTCCTATTACATAATTTTACGTGCTTTTTCTTTGACTTCTGTTTGTTCTTTTCAAAGGAATCTATATCATATTACTTCTGCTGTCTGCCCCCCCCCCCCCCCCCCCGGCCCTAGTCTTTTTACCACGGATCCTCCTTCTGTCAACTCACCACCCTCTTCTCCTGTGCTTCCTCCTATATCCATGTGAAGCATGGGCTCGCAGTCAGCTCACACCAAGGCACTTGCACATTAGTACACTCTACTGCTAAAAAAGTGAGTGGTCTAATGTTAATTCGCTAGCCGAAGTAGAACTTTATTTAGGTGGACAAGCACCATATATTATGGGCCGGCCCAGTCAGTGGGGTGGACCAGATAGTTTCGAATTCTTTATTTATGTTATCTATTTAAGGTCTTTTTGGCTTGTATGTTTGGTTAAAATAAGCTTAATTAAGATCAATCCTGTACACCTTCGCATGCATTAGATTATTACACGATACAATACACCAGATATTGTGTGACGGCGAGCCCTATGTGTCACATAAATATGTCACAGGATGATGGTGGTTAATACATTATAAAATTACACACATAAGTGCACAGACGCGCACGCGCTAACACACTATATGCTTGGATAGACTATAAACGAGATTAACGTCTCTCAGA
The DNA here is from genome assembly GCA_905116865.2 of Candidula unifasciata. Lineage (NCBI taxonomy): Eukaryota > Metazoa > Mollusca > Gastropoda > Stylommatophora > Geomitridae > Candidula > Candidula unifasciata. The sequence continues at coordinate 768,322 of CAJHNH020006668.1, read as the reverse complement.
CTGTATAACCCTCCCCCGTGCGGACTTCAAGTCACTTCCTAACGGCCCGGGAGCCCAATATACTCTTACGGTTGAACGGAGTAGATTATCTTCCCAATAGTGAGTAACTGGGTCACTGGATGTTAATCGCTCAGTATGCTGTCAAAATGGGGTTCAACTTCATTTACCCACTTCTAGACCACTTGATTGTGTGCAAGCAACCATTGTCGTGTAAAATCGTAAAGTACAGGCGATACCGGAGACATGAAATTAAAATAAAACCGATGTGAGGGGTTGGGGGTGATGGGATCAAGCCCATACGTGTTTGGAGTCTGGCAGTTTGCAGACCGTTTTGGTATGTAGAGCTAGTTCAGACAAGCAGGCGTGAAATGGAGGTTAGCAATTCTGAGACTCCAGTGACTGTTGTTTTATAGTTTTCTGGATCAGCGTCGCAGGTCAAACGTGTAAAGGATTGGGCCTAACCAGGGATGAAAAACTGGCCAAAAAAAAAGAAGAATGCTAACATTTATGTTAACAATAGTGAGACGAAGGAAAGAAAATACTGTAGTTCATATATGTAACAAGGCCAGGTCAACTGGTCTTTCCAAAACAATGCTGCATGGCTTCTTGGAGGAGAAGAGACAGACCAAGACAGATCTGGAAACAGAAATTTAGCTGTCTGGACAGACCTCAAGCTCCAACTGGGATCGACTGACAGAGATGGAGGGAATTGAGGACAAACAACAGCAGCTGATGACGCACAACCTGCTGTGTTATGGGAATATGATAACGAGGATAAGAAAGTGCTAGACTTCGTTGTCCCTTTCTTCTTTATATCGTTCGCCCAAGTGACGTAATTGCGTTGAACCTGTTTACAGCATAGCTGTAATATTTGTACCTTTCGGCCGACACATCCGACTTCATCGGGCATTTTTTTACCAGCCAAAAAACAGGGCCTCAGTCACGTGTCAATTGCGCACTAAACTAGATGGCTGGGACTCACGAGCAAAGCTGCAGGAGATGTGGAAGCTCCTGCTAGTGAGTCCCAGTCATCTAGTTTAGTCCTAATCCACGCCGTGTGAGCGGCGAGGGATACTCTCAACAGTGGCAGTAGTTCCCGGAAAACCGTAAATTAGGTCGCCGGAAGTGCGCAATTAACACTTGACAGAGGCCCTGTTAGGGTGTTTTTTGCCGCCGTCATAATATGTGCCCGTTATTCGGAGGATAGCCTACAGAACTGACCCAGAGTACCGAGTACATATCTTTGGAAGCTGTGCATCCATATGATTAATACTGAGAGAATATTTATATGCTATTATTATTGTATGCTATTCGGGTTTTTATTAATAATAATATGTCATGATTATGGTAATTATATTATGTCGTTATCCCCGCGTGGGCTCCGTAACACTACTGGGGGGGGGGGGGGGGGGGAGGGAAAGAAGAGATAGGCCCTCTGCCCATTTATACACATGTTGCAAAAACTGACTAATTATGTGTATCTCCTTCAAATGTGGGTGTGCATCTCTCAGAGCCCAGGAACCAAACGGCAGTATACAAAGTAGTTAGATCTGTAAAACGGACATGCATGAAAAACGCAAGTCTTGTAACAAGACCATAAATGGACGGAAACCCAAAATTGACCAGATTTTACAACCAGTTAACAAGAAGTTACGATTATGACTTAAAATTATCATAATTTTTTTTTTATTTCAGCAAGCCGGCCATGCCCGGGTTTAAAATCGTCCACGTAAGCGATGGCACCAATGTGGCCGAACACATCGCCAGCTCTTTGTCCGGTGAGAAATACAACATGTCAGTGGAGCTTCAAAACCTCCAACGACGACGCAGAATTTCGTCATGTTCATCCACTTTGTCATCAACTGACGCAAGCTTAGATTTTTCTGTACTTGTTGTGACTCCTACAATGATTAGACATCTTGAGGACATGGGTCGCGAGGACAGGTAAAGAGTTGTTCAACGCCTACTTATCACAAATTTCTACTTTTTAATAGATGCTACTGCAGCCTCTTGTACCTCAGAATGTCATTTAAAATTACATACACTAAGTGAAGCCTTATTACAGGTTTTCAGAAACGGAGTCTTACGGCGAATCTTTGAACCCATCAAAGATGCAAACAATGGGGAATGGAGGGTGAGAAGCAATAACGAAATTCATAAAATATTTAAATCACCACTGATCACTGGCATCATGAGAGCTAATAAACTGAAATGGCTGGGGCATATTGAAAGGATGTCAGATGACACAAGTAAAAACTGTACACACCAGGGAGATGAATGGTCGTAGACTACGAGGCAGACCAAGAGGAAGATGGAGAAATAATATCCAGACAGACCTGCAAACGCTTGGTGTCACCAACTGGAAAGAGAAGGCCAACTAGAGAGATGAAAAGAGGCGGGTGATATCTGCAGCAATGAACCTTAAGGACTCAGAATGCTGAAGAAGAAGAAGGTCCTCACCATCCAACTCTTATGATCCTCGTAAAAATGGCTCCTGTAAACCATCCAGTCCGAACATGAATTTTCTGTAGCGCAAACTTAACTACTCTTGCCAGATTATCATAAGGAAATGTTGTGAAGAATATTCTATCAGTGTCATTACTTGAAAAAACATTTTTTTAAAATTATCATACAACTTAGTTCTTGTTGCATGCAAACTACAGTGGTACTTTGAAACTTGAACACAATCCGTTCTGAGACTGCATTAAAATTCCACATCATTTGAGTTCCAGGGTATTTTCTCCTTTTGAAAATAATGGCAAATAAATTAATCTGTTGCAGGTTGTAACAAACTCAAATTTTAAAATGTATGTTCCTCAATACAGTACACTATAAATATAGTAGAACAGACACAAATCAGCCGCAGAGAATTTTCTTTATTTAACTGGAGACATAGGCACCAGGACCACAGGGCTCAGGCACATTGAGTCACCCCCAACCCAAGTAATTTTAGTGAGCCCTGCTCCGCTCCCCCTCCGATCCTCCCTAGACATTTTCTAGAAGGCTAAGGGTCTCCCTAATTATGTTTAAACATTCTCTTTCCACGTCTTTCTGTATACATTTCATATTATTTGAAAATCATTGTTATTTGCATTTGCCAGTCATCACAAAATAATAATAATTATTAATATTGCAAGCTTAAATAAGATGTAAGCCCCTTGACCAACTCCACCCCTAGAAATGTATAAAGGGGATATAAGTGACCTGCCATGTTTTCATGTGGTTATGCCCCTTGATTAAAGGCTGTAATTACAAGTGTTTGAAATCTATTTCAGAACTCATTTGCTAAATATGATGAAAACAGATCAGCCTGCAGTGGCCCTGGCTTTCGCTGTACACTTGCCCAAGGTGAAGGATAAAATCAAATCAGTCTTCAATGACAATGAACTAACTTGGTGGTACTTTCAAGTTGAGGAGGAATCTAAAATGTCACTTAAACAATGTGTGTTTGAACTGATAAACATGCATGACAAGAGCCAGGAAGAGATGCCAGTACCCAGGCTGAAAAAATTTCATTTGTTGCCAGATAAGCCTGTTTGGGTAAGATTGTTTTTTTAAACACATTTATTTTACAAGTTGAGTTTTCTTCTGCAAATTTCTTCTTTCACTGTTATTGGCTATGAATTCCAGTAGACAGACCTGATTGATGATCTGGATTTTAACTGTGCTCCACTGCACATCAGTTGACAAGTTAAAATTTACTTTTCTGCTTCTTCTTTATCAACCTTTGAAAGTGTGGTTGAGAGAGTAGTACACAAGATCGAGTTTTCTCCTGCTCATTACATGACCAAAGAATGTAGATTGCCTCTTACTGATGTGGGAAATTAGTTATCTTCATTAGTCAGTCTTCATTGCTATTTTTATCTGTCCATCATTTTCCCAGCATTCGTCTGTAAAACCACATCTTCGCAACCTCCAAATAGGTTTTCCATAATTGATCAACTATCCATGATTCATTTATATATATATATATATATATATATATATATATATATATATATATATATATATATATATATATATATATATATATATATATATATATATATATATATCAAGATAGGATTTATAAAGCTTTCATAATTCGTTTTCTTGTCACTGGCCACTTAGTAAGCTATATTTCCAGAGTATAGTTTGAACAAATGTAAGACGTAAATAAAAGCACAATTCATTGGCTGTGACTCACCAGAATGACCCCATCACACATTGTGCTTTGTTTGTGATTAAAAGAGTTCTAAAACCTGATGTGTAAGGAGTCAGTCTATTCTGAGACCTGATGTGTAAGGTGTCAGTCTATTCTGAGACCTGATGTGTAAGGAGTCAGTCTGTTCTGAGACCTGATGTGTAAGGAGTCAGTCTATTCTGAGACCTGATGTGTAAGGAGTCAGTCTATTCTGAGACCTGATGTGTAAGGTGTCAGTCTATTCTGAGACCTGATGTGTAAGGAGTCAGTCTATTCTGAGACCTGATGTGTAAGGTGTCAGTCTATTCTGAGACCTGATGTGTGAGGAGTCAGTCTATTCTTAGACCTGATGTGTAAGGAGTCAGTCTGTTCTGAGACCTGATGTGTAAGGAGTCAGTCTATTCTGAGACCTGATGTGTATGGAGTCAGTCTGTTCTGAGACCTGATGTGTAAGGAGTCAGTCTATTCTGAGACCTGATGTGTATGGAGTCAGTCTGTTCTGAGACCTGATGTGTAAGGAGTTAATAAAAAATTTAAGATCATGCATCTAGCCCGCAGCAAATGGTGGTGAGTCATGTACTCTTACTCAGACGCTGAAAATAAACATTGGAGTTTCTGAACTGAAATGCTGCATAAATTTTTTTTTAAATACCATGGAGTAAGAAGAAAAAAAAAACACTTACATCCTACATGATCTGAACATTAAGGAGAACTGGCTCATAAACAGTATCCTGACCCAAAAGTCGATATTTTGACCATGTTGAATGTTGTGTCCTGGAGAGAAATTTTACCGAGGGTAGCTTCAGGAAAATTAGGCAGAGGCAGACCTCTGCAAACACAGATACAAGACGCTAAGGATGCATTGAGATATTTTGACCATGTTAAATGTTGTGTCCTGGAGAGAAATGTTATTGAGGGTAGTTTCAGGAAAATTAGGCAGAGGCAGACCTCTGCAAACACAGATACAAGACGCTAAGGATGCATTGTCTATGAAAACACATATGGCTGGAAAAGTGGCTACATAATGAGAGACTCTGAGGCGTAATGAGAGCAAAGTCCTTAAAAACGAATCTGGCTGTCTAATGTATGTGTTTTATTGAGAGGCATATTTGCATTATGTTTCTAACCGCTTCTTTTTCTTTTATAATTGCCTTCAGGCACAGGATACAGTTTACATTCTTGTGGATAAGAATTTTTCTAAGCCAGACACCAGGGAACTAAATGTTGTATTTAAAGATGGCCGCCAAGTAATTGCCACCCAGACTGCAGATTTTCTCTATGAGTTTGATGCTCCAGGTAAGAAAATATGGCCACTGAGGGACAAAAATGAGATTCTGTCAACAAAACCCTGCCCCCCCCCCCCCCCCAACCGCCCACCTTTTTTTTCAACTTTTCCTGGGTTTAAAAGTCTTCCAAATACTTTTGACAAGGTGCAAGAGAAGATTATTGCTGTTAAACTACACATTTTTTGGGAAAGAGAAGAGCTCCTGCCAAAGGGTTTGGGTAATTACCAGCCACAAAAAGATACCCCTTTTTTCAGATGCTACATAAAGGTTTGACACCCTGGGATTACACAGTCTCAATCTAGAGGACAAATCTCAGACACCCTTTTAAATCTCTAAAGAAGTTATAATTGTGTCTGTTTAAAATTAAAAAAACAATCCTCACATTCAGCCAGCATCCCTAAAAAGAAAGGTTTAGGTTATAACTGTGACGTAGGTTATATGCACCATATAAAATGGCTTAACATTGCTCACCACCTACTAGTCCTGAAAATAACTTGCAGTGTCGATGCAATCAAGGCAGAAGGACCCAAATACTGTCCTGACCGGCGGCAAAGTCGTCCACTGGCGAGCCAATGGGCAGTCTGGTCGCCAGCATGAGTTACTATTGAGGTACCCATAATTATTGGGCATTGTATTGAGGGAGAGGGCAGAAAAGGGTGTGTCCTTACAAAACCAGCTCACATTTGAGCACAGTTTGTGACATCATCAAGGGCTGTGATTCCCCACGCCATCCTACACACAATATAAATATTGTCTCCCAACTTTCTAGGTAACTATTTCCTGACTATAGATTGTACTTTATACCAATTCAGTTTCTTGCATGTAGGTTCGTTGATTTACTCTAGTGTATTACCACTCAATCTTAGGTATTGACTTGATGCTTACAGATTCACTTGATGTATATCAATGGTCCATCAACAATAAGCAGATTACTGACAAATTACTTGGGGGTTGCAAAAATGTAGCTGTATAGATGAATGCTAAAAAAAAACTTAGACCAGTACAGAAGCAATGTATATGTTTTGAAAGAGAACAGGCAACTTTCTTTCTGCATTCATGCTTGAAAGGGCAGTTAGCACAGTGTGTTGTGGTGTACAGCTAGGTTGTGATATCTAGAGAATTCTATGTTGAGATTTTCCAGGTATCTCTGCAACCTTTCCTCTGTAATTTCCATGAGGATTTGGTCATCTGCAAAGAAGAGTTCAGTGCACTTATTGTCCTCAATAATTTGGGATTCTTTACTGATGTGATCTATATATGTTATCAATAGCAGGGGAGATAGAAAACATCCCTGACACATCCTTAGCAGACTCTGGATTGTAAATAGAACCTTTCTCTCGTTCCAGCATTTGATCTCACTACACCTTGCCTATTTTAATATATACATTTACATATGTAAAGATATTTTAGCAAATCCCTAGTTAATGGCCTTTTATGGCATGCTTGTTTGGACGCAGTAGGTTTGTCCCCACCCCACGAAATTGGGTCCTGGCCACAGGGAGTCGACAACTTATATCAGAGGTAGAAACTTGATAGAGCAGTGTCATAATCATAGCCAAGTGTTTAACCCAGTTTCAATCTATTTGTATTAGGATAGAATAAATTATTTAAATGGAAATTACAAAAGAAGTGTACCATAACTGCATGTTCTTTTCCTTTCATGACAGAAAGTTCTGCATCTTCTATTGCAATAGAAGTATTTACCAGTGAAGGAGAGACACTTGGAAGAGACACTATCAAATATCACAATAAATTAAAAGTGTTTGCAGACATTTTTAATGAACTGCTCAACCTAGCCAAGCTTGAGACTCCACAGACTAAAGAAGAGGTGAATGAGCATTTGAAAACTGATTGGCTGATACCTGATGAGAAATTATCATCGGACAGAGACATTAGGAAACTGCTATTTCAGTGGACACAATCAATCAAATCAGATAAAAGTAAGTATCTTAAAAGGCAGCATTTTATAAAGTGAAGAATATTTTATGCAATCTTTCTTTGTCAATTGAGATGAGAAAGAGAATTGTTTAAATCTAAATAAATCCTATCTTGATGTACAGAAGTGAATTATGAACAGTTGGTAGATTAGTAAAAAAGTATTTCGAAGCTGTGAAGTTGTGGTTTTGCCTAATGATAATACCCTGGACAGATAAAAAGAGCAATAAAGACATCTTGAAAAAAAGTAACTCACGAAGAGAACTGATTGCCTGCATCAGAAAAAAACAGTCTACATTCTTGAGTCATGTGATGAGAAGGAAAAAACTAGAGCCATCGTGACAGTAGGAAAGTTGGAGGGAAAGCGATGCAGAGAAAGACCGGGCGAAAACATGCTGGACAGTTTGACTTCATGGCATGAAGCGATCATCTCTGTCAGAGTTGACTGAAAATACACAAGACAGAAGGTTGTAGATAGACATGACTACCAATGCCACACGGTATGAACTTTATGGAGAAGTATCCTAGTAACTTATGATTTATCTAATTTCTAAACAGCTGTTCTCTGCCGGTTGTTGAGCCTCTTAGAAAGTATCACAGTCATCGTTTTTCAGTATCATTTTTCACTCCCTAGCCATCTGCTGTCTAAGTTAATTAGGCACATAAGAACTCTTCAATTTTGGAATTAAGATACTCAGTTCATTTTGCTACCTCAAGTCTTATCCATCTAGAAAAAAAAGTTTCTTCTGCTATACCTGTTAACAACAGAGCTTTAATGTTTGTTTTATTGTTGGGATACTGGGCTGGTTTCAGGTGGCTTCAGAACCAGTTGAACCCATGTACTGCCATTGTAACATAGTCACCAACTATGCTGAGAAAGGGGGGGGGGGAGGCTTGCTTCGTGCTGAGTGGCAAGCATAACACCAGAGGTCCCAGATAGTTAACGCAACATCATTTGGATATATTTTTTTCAGTGTATACAGGAATATTGGGAAGCAAACAGGCAGATATATTGGCTGGTTCAGTGCCACTAGGTGGTGAACTAATAAATGAAAAGCTACATCTGGTCAAGACCATTTGGAAGAGGGTGAATAAGGCAGAACAATGAAGGGATTATTATGGTCTGGAGAGCCAACAGTCTGCATACAAATAAGTCAGATCTGTAAAACAGATGTGCACACAAAACTCAAATATTTCTAGAGCAAGATCACAGTTTAGAAGTGAACAAACAGCCAGAACTTTCCTCAGGAGTTTACAGCCAGCGAACACTAAATAGAATATGAATTGAGCAAATAAGATTTCAAGTTCATTTCTCAACAGCTGATGTGAATTTGGCATTGCCGCTTGTCTACTTGTTGGCAAACTGCAACCTTGGTCCAGTGGCCAAGTCTTTGCTGGGGATGGCAGCTCCGAGACAGCCAGATGAAGCAAATTCTTCGTTCAAGGATGAATCCATAGAAGAAGATCAAGAAACAGAAAATGACAGATCATCAGAGTTCTTGGATGAGAAAGATGAGGTTGGTTATTCAGTCATTTATATGAAAAAGATATATCCTCTTGTGGGTACCGGAGACCCAATTTCGGTGGTTGTGGGGGGAGGGAGAGAGAATAGGCTCACCATCCTTCAACATCATCATTATCATGTAGCAGGTCCTTTGCAGAACATCGCTCTCATCACGGTCTGTCTGAAAGAAACTCGGTCTCTCACCAGCTCTCCCTCCTCTTGCGCTTTTATACTCTAGGAGTCACTTATCCTGTGCCCATCTTCATGTCGGTCAGCCCCTGACCCTCCTTCCTGGTACCATACCTTCTGCTATAATTTTTTCCAATCCGCCGTAGTGCTTGATGTGACCAGAATAAATCGGCTTCCGGGACAGGATGCTGTTTATTAGCCAATCTTCCTTGATATTCAGATCTTTCAAGATGTCAGTTTTTCTCCTCTTTTTTGTCCAAAATGTTCTGAGAATATCTTAATCTCAATCTGAATCCTTCAACAAGCATGTCATAAAAGATTTGCCTAAATGAGAAGTCATGAGCCTGAAAAGGGCAGATATTAGAACTTAGCTGTAAACCACCGAATACAATGTGCCGAACACTCTTTTAAGGTAATTGCAGATGAAGAAGAGAATATAACATAAAGTCCACTTGATGATCCTTGATGATGGTTTCTTTTATTGCCTGGTAGCTAGAAGGGAGCCAAAGAGCAAAGTTAAAGAGATGGTTGAGAACATGCAGTGAGCTGCAGGCCATAGCAAAGGATAGAATGGCTTAGCATGAGATGGTTGAGAACATGGAGTGAGCTGCAGGCCATAGTAAAGGATAGAATGGCTTAGCATGAGATGGTTGAGAAAACTGTGCTTTGTTAAGGAATAAAGGTCAAAAGAAGAAGTTATTCAGCTTATGTCCTCCACTTCAGACACATTATGTATTCTTTGTTGTGGATGTGATGATTCCTTGGGCGAGCCCAGCAACAGAGTGCCATGTCTTCTTCTTCTTCTCGTTCACCGGCTGCTAACTCTGGCGGAAACTTCTGGCTGTTATTCCACTCATGGACTTCAGTCATGTTCCAGAACCTGAGTGTTGCATGTACATCTGTTTCACAGGTCTGACTTTTGCGTGCAGACTGTTGGTTTCCCTGCCTCTCAGGCAGATGTACTACGACTTTGAAGGAAGCTCTCAATTAGTCCACTTTTACGAAATGCTTTTGGGTAGGCAGTGGGTCTATTCTTGTTTTCCCCCCACAATGGGACCCCAGAATCCACATGGGGAAGAGTGCCATGTATTTGCTCTGCCTTTATATAAACCTTCTTGGGTAGGGGGAAGGAAGGTGATGCTCATATTCTGCAGCTGCCTTCTCTTGAGGGCAGACAAGCACATATGTGGCTACTCTCTCTGGACTGGATTTATGAGGAGCTCTAGCTGTGGATTAGGAAGTTGAGATTGCATTACAACAGTTAGGTAGCAGAATGTCCTGTGAAACTAGCCTGGAAGGCTAACCTAGAGACAAATACCTTAAGAAGTCGGACGCAACAGCAAATATCACTGCATATGAAAATCCACACGCCAGGGTGAAAATGATAAGCCAAATGCCTGGTTATAAATAATATGCCACAAGCCAGGCTGAGAAAAATAAACCGATGCCAGGTTGTAAATGGTCAGCCACGTGCCAGGTTTTAAATGATAAGCCATGTGCCAGGTTGTAAATGATAAGAAATGTGCCAGGTTGTAAATGATAAGAAATGTGCCAGGTTGTAAATGATAAACCACTTGACCAGGCTGCTTATATAAAGGCATGTACCAAGCTGTAAATGGGCACAATAACGTCCTTAGATGAATGCTATTTTTTTTTATTGTTCTGCATAATTGAAGATATATACAGATAATCCTAAAAACTTTAGTTACAGATTTCTAATAAGTCCTCATTGTCACCTAATCTGCGAGCTTTTTCTTTTTTAATTGTGATAATAATAATAATAACAATAATACTACTATGTTTGACACTTTTGTTGCAATGGTTTAAACCTAAACACTGAAGTAATCTGCAATGTTCTATTTTCAGGATGATGCAACTTCCTCATCTGGTAAGTTTATTTGTTTTTATTGTTGTTTTTTATTGCTATTTCTACTGCTGATAGACCGTCTTGCACTGATTTTGACAGTGGTATCAAGACTTGAACATTCAGAAAGCAATTGGCAAACTACTGAACGTAAAATTGTCTAGTGAAATCATAAACAGCTAAAAAAAAATGCTGAGGTTTCGTTCTGCAATATTCTGTAAAGGATAAACAACTAACATTATTGCTATAACAAGACATCTACACAAGTTACATTCTATAGCTCTAAACAAGTTACATTCTATAGCTCTACACAAGTTACATTCTATAGCTCTACACAAGTTGCATTCTATAGCTCTACACAAGTTACATTCTATAGCTCTACACAAGTTACATTCTATAGCTCTACACAAGTTACATTCCATAGCTCTACACAAGTTACATTCTATAGCTCTACACAAGTTACATTCTATAGCTCTACACAAGTTACATTCTTTAGCTCTACACAAGTTGCATTCTATAGCTCTACACAAGTTGCATTCTATAGCTCTACACAAGTTGCATTCTATAGCTCTACACAAGTTGCATTCTATAGCTCTACACAAGTTACATTCTATAGCTCTACACAAGTTACATTCTATAGCTCTACACAAGTTGCATTCTATAGCTCTACACAAGTTGCATTCTATAGCTCTACACAAGTTGCATTCTATAGCTCTACACAAGTTGCATTCTATAGCTCTACACAAGTTACATTCTATAGCTCTACACAAGTTACATTCTATAGCTCTACACAAGTTACATTCTATAGCTCTACACAAGTTACATTCTATAGCAGCGGTTCTTTAGCTATGGGTCAAGACCATTTTGGGGGTTGAACAATCCTTTCACAGGGGTCGCCTAAGACCTTTGGAAAACACATATTTACTGAAGTTATGAAGTAACAACGAAAATAATGTTATAGATGGGGGTCACCACAACATGAGGAACTGTATTAAAGGGTTAGGAAGGTTGAGAAGCACTGCTCTGTAGGATCATTTGCTCACAGTAGAGTAGCTTAGGCGTATGAATGGGATAAGACAAGAACATTGATCTGATCTGTAATTCTGGTGATCATGTCAGGTGATGAAAACATGACAGTCTACACTTATGGGATGGACATATAATGATGATGGTATTATCTGAAACAGTCAAAGAAACTTAGCAGATAACCATCATGTTTCTTCTTCTTCTTCTCCTCCTCTTCCACCTTGTACCTCATCGAAGTGTCAGGGGGAGATGACATTCATTGATGAGCACTATTAACACTGATGTTCATTTCTTCTGTAAGGCTGTTCTTAATGCCATCACTACATTGCATCATGTTTCTGTACGGTCCTGGCAGTGTTGAATGACACTACTCAGATACTGATATATGCACGCTAATACTATATTACAAGGGATATCAAGGGACGTTCTTTGTGGTGTTCTTTGGCACAGTACAAGGGCAATTATGGGATGACTATTTGCTATTTAGTTGGAACTGTGATTACACAGTCTGCAACCTTTATAAAGCCTTTTAGTGCACTAATATCATGTTTATATTCCCATTTTCAGCATCCTAAAGCACGATTCATTTAAATATTCCAAAAGATTGCGTTTTTTGTGTGTGTCTGTGTGTAATTAATAAAATTTTGTTTCTCTGAACAGCTGCTGGTGAATATTACGTCTGCGGAGAAGTAGAGAGCAGAAGCCATATTGATTCTGGTGAGTGATTTTTAGTTAACTGTTTTATGCCATGTTATCACAGTCGACATCACTGCAAATTAGACATTCCTGTGCTTTATCAATATCCTACCCCAGAGGTCACAGGACAGTCCAACATATTAGAGGGTGGTAAGACTGGGTTTCCCGGCTTTCTAATGTTTTCAACGACCCCAAAACATCTAGAACTGGCCCTGACCCCAACCTACCTAGGTCCCACAAGAGAGTGCAGCCTACGTCCCACAACTGCATGCAGCCTATCTATCACCCCCTGAAATATTAGATTGTCCCGTAACCTGTGGATTTCCCCTGTTTGGGGTAGGATATTAATAAAGCACCAACATTCCTATGCGCACTTAGTTCTCCGAAGCAGCAGTCACCCCAGGGTATGACTACTGACTGTTTCTAAAAAACCATATATTTCAATATAGATGTCACGGAGGCATGAACCCCGTAGCTCCAGTGATGATCAGGTTAACTGTGAATATTTGCTTTGGGAAAGGTAACTAGAGCTGCTGACCAAGACTGGTGTTTCTTATTCGGATATGGAAGGAAACGAAATCATTTCTGAAATGAAATCTTCTTCTGCCTTTCTATCCCCCAATGGAGCATAGGCCCTCAACCAACTCACGCCAAGTCGTTCTATCCTTGGCCATTGCATGGAGCTCTCCCCATGTCCTCCCCATCTTTCTAACCTCATTCTCCAGCTCTCTTCTCCATGTGTTTTTTGGCCTTCCTTTATTCATATACCCCTGTGGGTTCCAATGTAAAGACATTCTAGTTATGCTATACTCCTGTTTTCTTAGTGTGTGTCCTATCCAGCGCCAGCATCTTTTCCTCACCTCTTGGTCCACTGGAGCCTGTTTAGTTCTCTCCCAAAGCTCTACATTAGTTATTCTATCATACCATTTAATTCCCTCTATTCTGCGCAGGCACCAGTTAATGAATGTCTTTAATTTATTAGTAATTGTCTTAGTTGTTCTCCATGTTTCCGCCCCATACAATAGTACTGATTTAACATTAGAATTAAAAATTTTAGTTTAGTATTTTTAATTTCTTTTGACCTCCACAAATTCCCTAGTGCTATAAAAGCCCCTCTTTGCCTTTTGTATTCTTGTTTTAATATCTCTATCAGTTCCTCCATCTTTATCTACATTACTGCCTAAAAAGGTGTATGACTCCACGCCTTGGAGTGGGGTGCCATTAAGAGAAACCACATTACTATTTGCCTGATTTATTCTCATTATCTTTGTCTTTCCTTTATGGATTTTCAGACCAAGCTGCTATGATCTCGCATTAAGTATATTTAATTTATCTTGCATCTGATTCCGTGAATGGGACAGAATAGAAATATCATCAGCGAAGTCCAGATCATCAAGCTGTTTTGTAGCGGAGCGTCCACTGAATTCCATTCTTGGTGTTAGCAGTTACTGTTTTCATAATCCAGTCTATAGCCAGTAAAAATAAGAGATGCGACAAAAAGCATCCCTGTCGCACACCTGTTTTTATATTTCAAATGCATCTGTTAGCTTTTCCTCATTAAGAATTCGACATTTCATGTCTTTATATGTTGCCTTTACTAAGTTGATAATTTTCTGTTGGATTCCAAAGTGCCCCATCAATTTCCAGAGAGATTCCCTATCAATGCTGTCAAAAGCTTCTTCATAGTCATTTTTCAGTACAGGATCTGTTTGACCGAAAACCTGCCTGTTCATCTCTTAGCTTTTTATCAATAGCATCTTTTGATCTTTCCAAAATAATTCTACCTAATATTTTTCCAGGAACTGACAGCAACATAATTCCTCTATAGTTTTCACACTCCTGTAGATAAACTTTTTGGGCAGTTTCACAAGATATCCTTCTCTCCAGTCTGCTGGTATTTCTTCGGTCTCCCAGACTTTACTGAATAATCTATGTAGAAATTCTGTTGATGTGCTTATGTTGGTCTTGATGGCTTCAGCTGGGATACCATCTGAGCCTGCCGCCTTTCCTTCCTTGAGAAGTTTGATAGCTTTTTTAATTTCTTCTTTTGATGGTATCTCACAGTTGATATCCAGTTCCATTTGTAAAGGCTGGATATCTGGGGGAACCTCTGGACCTGGTCTATTTAGAAGCATTTCAAAATATTCCCACCCATCTGTCCATTTGATCTTTAGTGTTAGTAAGTACTTGGCCATTTTTTATTGATCCAGTTGGCTGACTATATTTACCTACTAATTTTCTTGTGTTACTTTAAAGTTCTCTGAGGTTTCCTTTTGCTGCTTCTGTTTCCGCTTCTTGTGCAAGATCATTTAGATATTTCACTTTATCTGCCCTTATATGCCTCCTAACTTCCTTATTGGCTTCTGTGTATTTCTCCTGAGCTCTAGCTTTAGCAGCTCTAGTTTAATGGATACTGGTGTTATCCACACTTTATGTTTCCTTTCTTTCTTGCCAAGAACTTGTACGCAAGATTCATTCCGGATTCCTTTGATCTGACCCCAGCAGACTTCTGTGCTGACATCTTCAGCTAGCTGCTGCAACACCTGGTACTTGTTAGAGACTGTAACTGAGAACTGTTCCTTAACTTCTTTATCCCTGAGATAACCTACATTATATTGGTTTCTATGATTATAGGATGTTATATATCTTTTTAGTTTCAACTTGATTTTACTTACCACCAGGAAATGGTCAGTTAATACATCAGCACCTCTGAAAGCCCTAACATTGTGTTTCCCCAGAACATATTCCTGAACGAACAAAATCAACAGTTTCAGACATTATACCTAGGGCAAAGAAGCACACTTGTGTAAGTATTTAAAAGTATTTTCTCCTCCTTCTCTTGCTGCTCCTTCTTCTTCTTCTTTGTCTTCTTCTTCTTCTCCTTTTGTTTGTTGTTCTTCTTCTTTGTTCTTCTTCTTCTTTGTCTTCTTTCTTCTCCTTCCTTTCTCACCATGATGTACAGAACCATTGTTGTACCTCTTCAAAGAAAGAAATGGAACTTTTTTCTTGTCAACGTGGCTGCACATGACTGCAACATTTTTACATATGCAGTAGAAAGGTTGAGAGCTGCGGTGGCGTGGGGTCTCATCTGCCGACATGAAGGTCTAAGAGAGTGGGTCTCCAACCGGGATGGGGGGGGGGGGGGGCAGTTTTGAAATTTGAGTTCATTTGTATTTGTAATAATCCATTATATTATTTTTTTTTAGTTTATTTATAAATTATTTTTAAAAACCATCTCAAAGACAAAAAGACATTTTTTTTAAACAAGCATTTTGTATGCCTACAGTTAAAAATCTAATTCATATGATAACACAGATATTTAATTACGAATTAAGAACACATTCTGACCAAAATGTATCTCCATACTTTCTGTTTTGCTTTTTAAACACATTTTATAATGGAAAGGGGGAGGGGCGCTTGGTGATCTTGCCATATACTCTAAAGGGACGTGAGGGTCTCATTATATACTTAAGGGGGCGTGAGGGTCTTGCCATATACTCAAGGGTGGGCGTGAGGGTCTTGTCATACTCAAGGGGGCGTGAGGGTCTTGTCATATACTCAAGGGTGGGCGTGAGGGTCTTGTCATACTCAAGGGGGCGTGAGGGTCTTGCCATATACTCAAGGGTGGGCGTGAGGGTCTTGTCATACTCAAGGGTGGGCGTGAGGGTCTTGCCAAATACTCAAGGGTGGGCGTGAGGGTCTTGCCATATACTCAAGGGTGGGCGTGAGGGTCTTGTCATACTCAAGGGGGCGTGGGGGTCTTGCCATATACTCAAGGGTGGGCGTGGCCTGAAAATGTTTTTAGACCACTGGTCTAAGGTCTAATTCCCTCAGAAGTGGACTCGGCTCTCAGGTTGACCCTGCCTAAAATGAGTACCAGGAGGTCATGTTCTGAGAGGTAGTGGCTGCCATCATGATGTTGACCACATCATAATTGAGTGTGTTGACCACATCACCTATTGAGTGTGTTGACCACATCACCCATTGAGTGTGTTTACCACATCACCTATTGAGTGTGTTGACCACATCACCTATTGAGTGTGTTGACCTCATCACCTATTGAGTGTGTTGACCTCATCACCTATTGAGTGTGTTGACCTCATCACCCATTGAGTGTGTTGACCACATCACCCATTGAGTGTGTTGACCTCAACACCTATTGAGTGTGTTGACAGCATCACCTATTGAGTGTGTTGCCCTCATCACCAATTGAATGTGTTGACATCACCTATTGAGTGTGTTGACAACATCACCTATTGAGTGTGTTGACCTCATCACCTATTGAGTGTGTTGACCTCATCACCCATTGAGTGTGTTGACCACATCACCCATTGAGTGTGTTGACCTCATCACCTATTGAGTGTGTTGACCACATCCCCTATTGAGTGTGTTGACCACATCCCCTATTGAGTGTGTTGACCACATCACCTATTGAGTGTGTTGACCTCATCACCTATTGAGTGTGTTGACCACATCACCTATTGAGTGTGTTGACCACATCACCTATTGAGTGTGTTAACCACATCTAAAAAAAATCATGTTTTTAAAAAGATGTCTGTACTGCATACCATCTGGGGTTGAAATGGGGCTGAAAGGAAATGTCTTCAAAAAGGTGCCAGTACTGCTAACAGTTGTGCACCACCAGCAAAATATGCCCTGAATCTGGCACTGCATGCATGAAAAGGGCCCTTGACTTTACTTAAACTTCCCTATATGGGTTCTGAGGCCCCCGTGGTGGTGAAAACAAGAATGGATCCACTGCCTCCCTAACAGGCATATAGTAGGAGTCGACTATGTGTAGGCATTCTTCAGAGTACATCTGCCTGAGAGGCAAGGAACCAACAGTTTGCATACAAATACGCTAGATATGCCAAATGGATATAGGTGCAAAACTCTGTATATATGGGGTGTTGTCTGTGATGACATGAATCTGTATGTGTGATGTCATCTTTATGTTTGTGATGTCATCTCTACCTCTGTGGTATCATCTGTACATATGTGATTCCATGTGTATAATATGCTGTTATCTGTACATATGTGGTGCCTTATAACTTGAATGATTGTGTGCAGTGATTGTAATGTGAATGTTTGTGCGCAATGGTTGTAAATTGAATGACTGCACAGTGATTGTGACTTGAATGTTTGTAGAACAAGACTAAAATCTAGAAGTGGACAAACAACCAAAACTTTCCACTAGAGTTTACAGCCAGTGAATAAGAAGCAGAAGAAGAAGAAGAAGAATTTTCTAACTAACACAATCTTCTTCTTCTGCCTTTCTAACCCCCGATGGAGCCTAGGCCCTCAACCAACTCCTGCCAAGTCGTTCTATCTGTTGCTATCATGCATCTCTCCCCATATCCTTCCCATCATTTTAACTTCATTTTCCAGCTCTCTTCTCCATGTGTTTTTGGCCTTCCTTTATTCCTATGCCCCTGTGGGTTCCAATGCAAAGACATTCTAGTATTGCTGTTCTAGTGTTTTAATGAATTTCAATGTATTATTTGTTAAATAAATAATATTAATGATTTTTTTTTTTTTTAATTAAAGCAGAGAGAACATTTAAGCAAATCTTGCCCACCAGACTGCAACAAACCTGGACATGTAGCAGTAGATAAAGGGACATGTAGCAAACATGGGCACGTAGCAGGAGATGAAGGACACTCATGCTATAAAAACCTTTCAGTTCTTGAAGGAATGAAAGCAGAAACCTGCAGATGTACTTCCCATGACAGTCCAGCCTCCAGAGTCTCACCTGAACCTCATCTTGAAGAGTCAGCTTCCCTTTCTGAATCACAGGCACCTTCCATTGAAGAACTTTATGAGATACCTACTGAAGATGCCGAGGATATAATCATCTTGCTAGAATCTTCATCTGAAGATCTCAGACCTGAACTGCCTGAAAGACGCCATCGGAATAACTCAGAGCGGAACTCTGAATCCAGTTCTAAAAGTATGAATAGGCGCAGCCTAGTTTCCCTAGCTGGTAACACCCCTCCATTCCTCATGAGCTCTAGCACCCTGTCTCTGACAAAACGATGTGACTCAAAAACAAGCCTCAGTGGACAATCCATCATTGATTCTCTTTCTAGAGTACCCCCCAGGAAACCAACAACTCTAAGCTATAGTACCTCGTCGTTATCAAGATACTGTGGGCAAGCCAGAGCTGAAAATTCTACAAGATCTACCCCAGTCACATCTCCAGATGGAAATACCATCATTTATTCTCCTTCTGGAATACCCCCTAAGAAACCAACAACTCTAAGCTCAAGTACCTCATCGTTATCAAGATACTGTGGGTATGCCAGAGCTGAAAATTCTACAAGATCTACCCCAGTCACGTCTCCAGATGGAAATACCAATGTAGTTAGTAGAGTTCCCCCAATTCCATATTCAGACCGGCCATTAATTCCTACTCCAAAGCCCCGCTCTCAAAGAATGGCACATTCACACTCAGCAAGTGACTGCATGTCTGTGTCCTCGAGGGGTAACACAGCTGGCAGCAGACGGCAAAGGAATTCATCAGTAGAGGAAGAGAGGTACAACCATGAGAATGTTTCAGACGACAGCTCTCCAGATTACTCTGAACCAGTGGTAGCTTACTTTAATGATGTCAATGGTAAGATAGTTTGCAGCAAAGCATTTGTAAACATTAATGATTTGTTCTAATAGTCCTAAATGTTTACCGTAAATTGCAGTGTATAAGGTCGATCTGATGTACAAATCAACCGTAAAGTTGTTAACTCAAAATTCTGCCTTGTCATTTTTAGATTCTTGCCTAACTCAGTTTATACTCGCTATATAAGGTGACCTTTGGTTTTGGAAAGGTTCCTGTGTGGGTTCGTAGGCCCCAGTATGGGGAAAACAAGAATAGATCCACTGCCTTCCCAGCAAGCGTGTCATAAGAGTCGAGTAACTGGGGACTCTTCCTTTGAAGTTAGAGTGCCAAGTGGCAAGAAACAACTAACACAAATAAGTCAGTAAAATGGATGTACATGCAAAACGCAGACCCTGGCACAAAACCAAAGTTCAAATGGAACGAACAATCAGTACTTTCCGCTGGAGCTTACAGCCAGTGAACGAAGAAGAAGAAAAAGGAAAGGTTTAATGGGCTTGAAACATTTTAATACATGCCCCCACTACCAAATATTAATGTAATTAAGAACTCCACAGTGGGAGCATTCACAGCAAGAGTCCACCGATTATCAGTAGAAAGGTCCCTCATTGGCAATTGTTTTGGCCCATAATCCTCCTATACAAGCTTGAGGGGTAGGTCGACCTGGGTCATGACACCAGGCCTCAGATGTCTCTTAGTGCGTGCAGAGGACCATAGAAATCAGACAAGACAAAAAGGTGGTTTTGCAGCTGGTATTATGAGGTTTGGTGTTTGTATATATTTATATATATATGTCGCTGCGGTAGCAAATTAGTCGCCTACCTTCATGACCAAAGTGATAAGCTAACGGTTGGTTAATTTAATAGACGTTAGACTTTGGCAAATAGCAGAGGGACTCTTGCAGACATTTTTATCAGACACTTTAGCTTCAACTGGATGTAAAGTTCTTTTCCAGTCTACCAAGGCCTATCTCCCATAAGGTTCCATTGTGTCTAAAGCCAGCTCAAAGCTCATTCCGCTGCTTTGCCCAGCGAATGTAGTAATAACTGTTTTACAATTTATTAGTCACCTTTATGAAATTATTTTTTAAAGGATTTTTCCTCAGGAATTCCTACAGGTTTATGACATTTTATGTATCATTCTACTGGTAAAATGGTTAATATCAGAGATTTATTAATGTAATCTTGTCATCCCTTTGTGGGATGCAATTTTTCATTATTTGAAGCCCTACTCTGGCTCTTGCTAAGGGCCACAATATAGACCGGCCATAAAATATGGTCTAATGGCTGAACGCGATTTCTGGGATCTCTCCACGGGTGATCCTCATCCACATGGTGGCACTTTGTGTCATTGGGTGTTTATCGCTTGTGTGATGTCCTGGTGGGGTAAAAGAAGATAGATAGATAGTCAGTATAGCATTGGTATCTGCTCTGTTCATCTTCCTGTATATAATAGTGCAATACTTGCCTAGCTGGTCTGTTTGTTCATTACCTTGTATTCCAACATACCTAGGTGATCAGGTGTATAGATTCAGGTGAGGGATGGCAAAGGTGATTCCGAATGCTGTCTGCAAATTCAGAGAACAGGATGCCTGTTGTCATTTTCTGAAGCATGTCCATGAAGACTTATATGATCACTGCATGCACCTGCCTGTTCTGTTGCCTGTGCGAGTGCTCTGGAAGCAATTATCTCCATGGCTGTGCTTGATGAAGTTGCCTAGTACACACCACTTATTCCTAAAGTTCATGCTGTGTGGTGTTGGTAGTCATGTCTGTCCACAACCTTCTGTCTCGTGTACTTTCAGTCAACTGTCACACATAGTACTCCATTCCATGATGTCAAATCGTCCAGCATCTGTTCTTTCTGCCTCCCTCTGCCTCTCCTTAACTCCTCATTTTCTCCTTCTCGTCACATGACCAAAGAATGTAGATTGTTTCTTTCTGATATGGGCAATCAGATCTCTTCATGAAACAGTTAGTTCCATGATGTCAAACCGTCCAGCATCTGTTCTTTCTGTCTCTCCCTGCCTCTCCTCAACTCCAACTTTCCTACTGTCACAATGTGCTGTATTTGTCCAAGCTGACCTTGACCCATGTTACACGACCCATCGATGGAGCTGATGATTTTGCTGGATGTCAGTGTTGTGAATGCTGATCTTTCAGGGTCCTCAGCTTTGTCTACACGGTGGGATTTAACTCTGTTGACTAACTTTGGTTAAACCAACCCCTGACTATTTTTTTTTCAGCATATTTTTTAATTTACTATTTTACACCAAATGAAAGTTTATTTATTTCTGCACATGTTGCTTGTTGTAACATTTGATCTGAAATTAATTTTAATTATTAAAACAAAAAAATTGGCATGGTAACAGTTTATTTATTAAATTATGTATGCAAAATTGTCAGACTGATAACTCAGTTATTTATCAACCTATGTTAATAAGTAAAGAGAGAGGAGACTGGCTGCCTTATCTTGTCATGTTGTTACCTAGTACATGTAAATACCTTATTGACCTATTTTACATTGTATATGTATACAAAGAATGCATCAGACCAAATGAGTTAATGTTCTCTGTATCATAACACCAGGTTTATTGACAGAAGAAGAAGAGGAAGCCATTTATGACAAAATTGATGAAATTTATGAGGTAAGTTTTATCATTACCATCACTGAGATACTAACCATGTAATTCTATCATTTTCACTCTTCTCTTTGTTTTGTTCTCATTGTCAATTATTTTCGGTTTTTTAATATTGCTGTATTTTTGTATTAATTGTAATGGATTGTAGTTGTACAATTGTTAAAGTTTAATATATTTTAAAATAAATGTTAAATAATTGTAATAATCATATTGTGTAATCTCAGTGTGTGGTCACATTTGAGGGTGATATAACCATTGCCCCTCCTAACAAGCAGGTGTCATATATGACGACTAATTAGGCGTGTTTTCTTAGAATCGGGTGTGTGTCTGCCTGAGAGGTGAGCAACCAGCAGCTGCATACTAATAAGTCAGATCTATAAAATGGATGTACATGCAATACTCAAGTTCAGAAACTAAACCAAAGTCCAGAGGTGGATGACCAATCAAGACTTTCTGCTGGAGTTTAAAACTGGCAAAGACTAACAAGATTGTGTAACATATCTTTGGGAATATTTACAGTTATTTGGAATATTTTTGTTTTGTCTGAAGGTAAACACCTCAGATGCTAAGCACAATATTTAAAAAGATAGCAATGAAATTAATTAAAGTCTCTAATAATAAGGGTAGCTTCTGATGGCCCATGGGTAATTTCAGATGGCCCATATTTACAGATGTTTCAAGTTGGAACAGGTGGATGCAATGTTTGACTAATTTAAGCAGATATTTCCTATGTGGGTTCTGAGGTCCCAATGGAGGGAAAACAAGAATATATCCACCGCCTACTCAAAAGCCTGTCATAAAAGTTGACCAAACGGAAACTTTAAAGTCAGAGTACATCTGCGTGAGATGCAAGGAACCAACACTCTGCATACAGATGAGTGAGACCTGTGAAATGAATGTGCACACAAGTCCGGTTCTAGAGCAGGACTAGAGTCCAGAAGTCTAGAACAGCTAGAACTTTCTGCCAGTGTTTACAGCCATTTATGCGAAAAAGAAGAATGCATTAGCGCAGTCGATAGGAGGCTTGCTTTCAAATCCAACTGCAACTTGCTGCAGCCCTCGGCCGGTGTTGGAAACCGGGTGATTCCCGAGGTTCACCCAGCCTCAAGGAAATGGGTACCAGAGTTAAGACTCTGGGGTAAATGGAGGAACGTCACTGTAGCTACGGAGTTGCATGCGGACGGCGACACAGACGGATAGTTTCTTATCAGCTGTCCGTACCGGTGGCAGAGCACTTATGGTTTAAAACTGTGAAATGACGTTGGTTCACATTTCCCGACTTTACCCGATTTTTAGAAGAAGAAGAAGAAAAGGACTAAAGTCCACAAGTGGATGAACAACCTGAATTATCTGCAGCTGGGGAACGGGAAGAAGAAGAGCATTCCTGGTGAATCCATTCATGCTCAATCTCTCGTAGATATTATTTTTAGCAGTTGTTTTTGTTAAGCATTCCAATCAAAAGTAGTTGTAAACATAATGGAATTGTCTTCTTATTTAATCCCTGCTGAAGGTTGATAAGTAACAACAACAGCAGCTGAAAATAAAATAGAAAGAGGCAGAAAAAGAAGAAACAAATGAGAAATAGGGCAGGAGATGTAAGATGAGAAAGTATAAAATCAGAGCAAGTGTGAGATGAATGCATTTTTATTAATATTCTTTCTTTTTTTTTTACAGCACTCTCATGTTGAAACATCAGTTAAAGCACCGATCTATGATGTTCCCAGAAAGGGCATCCACAGATGTGTAACTGTTGATGAGGTTCCAGCCTCACCTCAGTCACCTGTTCCAACTTCACCAGCATCATCTGATCCACCAACATCACACAAGAAGTCATCTTCACGCTCATCACCATGGTCTTCCTTGAAATTTACATTGCGAAAACCTGGCAAGTCAAAAAAACTGAACACAAAGCTGTAAATTGACTTTGACTCTGCGAAAGAGTCATGAACATTTGCACAAGTTTGTAAATTTTAGTATGAATGAACGGGAAGTTTAGTTGTGAAGGTTTGTCAGCCAATTTTTGCATGCAGAGCTCAAAGGGTTTGCAACATTAAAGGGGGTATTCCATATTTTGAGATTACAGCCAAATAGGCAAAGTAAAAGGCAGTAAAATGTGAAGCAGGGAATCCACTTGGTGGCAAGAAATGAAAAGGCATGAGGACTGCACAGATGGTTAACAGTGCAGATGATATAGTTGTGCAGGTAATAGAGATGGTAAGACAGGGAGCTGTGCAGATGAGAGAAATGGTACAGCGTGGAATTGTGCAGAGGTGATAGATGGTACAGTCATGGAGTTGTGCAGATGTGATAGATGGTACAGACATGGAGTTGTGCAGATGTGGAGATGATACAGACATGGAGCTGTGTGGAGGAAAGAGAGATTTACACATGTGGAGCTGTGTGGATTAGAGAGATGTGAAGCCATGCAGATGTGAGAGATGGTACAGTCATGGAGTTGTGCAGATGTGAGAGATGGTACAGACTTAGAGTTGTGCAGATTTAAGAGATGGTACAGACATGGGGTTGTGCAGATGTGAGAGATGGTACAGTCATGGAGTTGTGCAGATGTGAGAGATGGTACAGACTTAGAGTTGTGCAGATTTGAGAGATGGTACAGACATGGGGTTGTGCAGATGTGAGAGATGGTACAGACCTGGGGTTGTGCAGATGTGAGAGATGGTACAGACTTAGAGTTGTGCAGATGTGAGAGATGGTACAGACATGGAGTTGTGCAGATGTGAGAGATGGTAAGATGTGGAGATGTGCAGATGAGAGAAATGGTACAGACATGGAGTTGTGCAGATGTGATAGATGATACAAACATGGAGCTATGTGGAGGAGAGAGAGATGTACATATGTGGAGCTGTGCAGATGTGAGAGATGTACAGACATGGAGCTGTGCAGATGTGAGAGATGGTACAGACATGGAGCTGTGCAGATGTGAGAGATGGTACAGACATGGATCTGTGCAGATGTGAGAGATGGTACAGACATGGAGCTGTGCAGATGTGAGAGATGGTACTGACATGGCATTGTGCAGATGTGAGAGATGGTACAGACATGGCATTGTGCAGATGTGAGAGATGGTACAGACATGGAGTTGTGAAGATGTGAGAGATGGTACAGACATAGAGCTGTGCAGATGTGAGAGATGGTACAGACATAGAGCTGTGCAGATGTGAGAGATGGTACAGACATAGAGCTGTGCAGATGTGAGAGATGGTAAGATGTGGAGCTGTGCAGATGAGAGAAATGGTACAGCATGGAATTGCGCAGATGTGATAGATGGTACAAACATGGAGCTGTGTGGAGGAGAGAGAGATGTACATATGTGGAGTTGTGCAGATGTGAGAGATGTTAAGATGTGGAGCTGTGCAGATGAGAGAAATGGTACAGCATGGCATTGTGCAGATGTGAGAGATGGTACAGACATGGAGTTGTGCAGATAGAGGGGTACAGACATGGAGCTGTGTGGGGGAGAGAGAGGTGTGCATGTGTGGATTAAAGTGATATGGTGCCATGCAGATGTGAGAGATGGTACAGACATGGAGTTGTGCAGATATGAAAGATGGTACAGTCTTGGAGTTGTGCAGACATGAGAGATAGTTCAGACATGGAGCCGTGCAGTGTGAGAGGTGATACAGACATGGGAGTTGTACAGATGTGAGAGGTGATACAGACATGAAGCTGTGCAGATTTGATAGATGGTACACACATGGAATTGTGCAGATGTAATAGGTGATACATACATGGAGTTGTGGAGACGTGAGAGATAGTTCAGACATGGAGCTATGCAGATGTGAGAAATTCTACAGACATGGAGCTGTGCAGATGACAGATAGTATGGATGTGGAGCTGTGTGGAGGAGAGAGATGTACATATGTGGAGCTGTGGAGGAGAGAGATTTACATATGTGGAGCTGTGTATTGACTTCCTTTATTATTTTAACTGAAAGATGATCATTCAAAGATTTGCATGTTAGACTTTGGTAATTTAGTGCTTTGTTGTCTTGAACTGAGTTTAGAACTGACATTACAGCACAAAGTGCCTTTCCATAAGAACTCTGTCCCCATCATGAACACCCAGCATAGTTCTGCTATTCCAATTCTCAGGAACATTAACCTAAGCCCCTAGGTTCCGGCGCTCCTGTTTATGTGGTGACTAGGGTCTATATCTGACATGCTGACCCCATAACATTATGACAAGCCCTTGATATTCTTTCAGTCCCAAAGAACACATCATTTGCTCATAGATTCCTATCTAAAAGCCCAGTTAAAGCAAGACGTGCTGATTATACGTTTCTCTGTACTACCTCTTGGGCCTGCGATGATAAACCCTCTGGGACTGAAAGGGTTAAGAATGTGCTTTATGAGTTTTATGCTGTGTTATTTCCAGTTTTTTTTTTTAATTGATACTTTTGGAAGTGTTTTATGCAATATTAGGAAATGTATGACTTTATAGGGAAGTGTTTTATGCAATATTAGGAAATGTATGACTTTATAGGGAAGTGTTCTATACCATTTTTAAAGTATTTACCATTTTTAAAGTATTTACCATTTTTAAAGTATTTACCATTTTTAAAGTACTAAATTGAGTTTTATCCAATGTTACATGGCATTATTATAATCCTTTCCCAGAACTCAGATATGCAGACGACTCAGTTCTCCTTTCCAACAAGATTTATAAAAAAAATTTCTGACCATCAAAAAATGCAGCGAAAAAATATTTTTTTTCTAAATAGAAAAAAAAAAAAAAAATTATATACTCAGTAAATACAGCACACCAACCACACATCACAATCGAAAAAGAAGAAATAGAAAATGTAATGTATTTTGAAGACTTGGTAGTAAACAACAGTGGCGACTGCTCGAAAGAAGTCAGAAGAAGATTTGCATTACCAATGCAGAGATTAAACAGCATAAAGAACCAATGACAAAGCACTAGTAAATTGGTTAAAGTAACAATCTTGAGATCGTGCATTTTTCTGTGGCAACTTACGGTTGTTATTCCAGGAATCTCACTCAGTCACTGAGGAAAAAGATTGGAGCTTTTGAATTGAAATGTTATAGAAAAATTCTTAGACAGCCATGTATCAAGAAGAAGAAAAACATCGACATTCTAAATCAGTTGAAATTCGAGGAAAACTGGCTCATAAATAGCATTTTTGTCCCAAAAGTTGACGTATTTTGGCCGCATCAAGCGTCATGGTGGCTTGGAAAAGATGGTGATGGAGGGTACAGTTTGTAGAAGGTGAGGCAGGGGTCGACCACAGTGAAGGTGGGTACAGGACATTGAAGAATCATTGGCATGAGGCTGGAGAGCTGGCTAGGGAAAGGGATGCATACTTTCAGGCATGCCATGAAAAGAGCAACGTTCTGTAATGGACTTGCTGATTGATGAGTCAACATAGCTGTTTGGCAAGTAATGTGCAAAGCTTAAGAAAAAGATAAATTTATTGAAAGTGTTGCATGTGCGTAGAGTGTTTTAAAAAACAGTTGGGATATGTGCACACTTTTTATAATACATTCCATTTTCTGTGCTGTGTTGTAATTATTCGTATAATTATGCAGTTTATTAACTTCCAAGAATGGTGTAAAGTTAACTCTGAAGATTGAAAAAGTCTTGAAAATGTATATATTATTGAACTGTATAGAAATTTTTTTTAATTAATAATTTTAGAATTAGAATTTGTATGGCTTTGCTAGGAGGTAGTGTTAACGAGTTTTTAGGCACAGTTTGCAAGATATAGATTTTTTTCATAACTGGTGTATTTGAGATGTACTTTTCTGTATCTTAGCTGAAATGACCACAGGCAAAGAAGGACATGAGCCAAATACTGCTTTCAAAACATTACAAGAAGTCTTCAGTGCTTTAAACAAATTGAGATAGCATCTGACAGATGGTCAGTGAAACAAAAGAAGCAACAACTGATAAACTCATGCAATAGGAGAATTGTCAGTTCTTCGCATAAGATAGTAACTGTTAGGGCAGAGGGGGGGGGGGCGAGGGAAATAAGTGCCGGCAGTCATCACAGATTGTCTATTACAGCAGCACTAATAAAAGATGGTGCTTTAAAAAGGGTGCCAGTACTGCATACCGCCAGGGAAAAAAAGACCTGAAACACTTTAGTGCAGTAAACATATGGTGTTTATAGACAAATCAACACATGATATGCGCTATTGCCAACACATTAACTAAGCAACAGCTTAAGGCCTCACAGTCTTCTTCTTCTTTCGTTCGCATGAAATAAATTGTCTATATCTGCAAAGCTGTCTCTAGTATGAATTTCACTGTCTTTTGTAATTCACTAAGCGGCCCGTAAAGTGACTTCCACAAGTGTCTTTTTTGGCCAAAGGTTTTGCCTGAAAGCGTTGAATATGGGACAGTCTTGAAGGATGTGATCTGTTGTTTCAGGTGCCAGTCCACAAGTACACATGGCCGATTGGCCAATCTTAAATTTGTTGTACATGTGGGAGCGAAGTCTATTGTGCCCTGTTCTAAGGCGAAGGATAATAACTTGCTCTGGTCTGTCCATAATATGGTAATCATCTTGTGCCAGTTTCGGTGGCATTCTGACTGATTTGATCATTCTCTTCTTCTGTTGATAAGAGACTGGTATGTCAGGTTGTTCTTCAGTTGCACCTTCCTTAGCTAGTTTATCGGCTTTTTCGTTTCCGGGAACTCCACAGTGGGAAGGTATCCACTGCATTACTAATTTACAGCGGTTGCCTAGTTCGGATAATAGTGTCCGTATGCTTAGTAATTTTCCAGAATGGAGTGACTGAAGTACTGCTTTTGCATCTGTCAGGAATACCACTGGTTGTGAAAAATACCCTGTATTTAGTAGTTTCTCTACCGCTATCTTGATGGCTTGAACTTCTGCATCATAGTTGTGACAGTGCTTTCCCGTTGGTAATTTGGCTGTGTCCCTGGTATTATTAGGATACTCAATGTACACTCCCGCATCTCCATTTCTGACTGCGCTTTCTGCTGACCCATCTGTGTAAACACGGACCCAAAGGTTCTGCGGGTATTCATCATCAAGTAGACTGAGGGTGGCTGTTTTGCGCTGCACACTGTTTTGTTCTTCCTTGTCAAATACATTAACTAAGCAACAGCTTAAGGCCTCACAGTCTGAAAGGGCCTCAACAAATGTATATTTTTGTTCACAACAGAATTTCTCTTTCTAATAGAGCCTTTAAGAGGATTCTGTAATGTAATTTAAGTTGTTTTTGCAGCCACATCTTTATTATTTCTTTTACTAAAAAATTTAAAACATGCATACTGTTGAAAAAAAACCGAAAAGTTATTTGATAGCTCATTTTTAATAGTTGACGGGGAAAGCCTGTACGCCTAAATATATCAGTGACCAAGGTGCAAAAATGCTGGTTGAAACCTATGGTATTCTAGTGTGCAGTTTTAAGGTTTACCTAATAAATTAAAGAGGTTCTGAATGACAAAATTATGTTCCTTTGAGGATCTGTTTTAATTTATTTTGGGGGGGAGTTGTATATTTACAAAATCATATATTATTTTAAATTTTCTGAGATTAGCTCGTGTAATTTCAAATGGTATGGGCCTCAGGGCTTCACATGTGTCTTAAGGCTTCATCAAGTCTGAATATACTTTTACTTCCCCAAACATTTCCTGGCATCCATTTTATTCTGAGTCAACCTGGAAGCAAAACTGACTTTTATACAAAATTCACTTTGATATTGATTTTAATTAAGACATTTATTTTTCTTGTGCACATTTTTCTAAACGTTGAAAGTCTGCTTCGTACACATTTCAGTAAATAAATGTAAATACTACAAGATGGTTCAAAATTTTCATTGTACATATTTTGCAAGATTGTGCAATATTTGCAATGTACATATACTGCATAAAAGAAGACACTTGCTTAATACATGTTTTATACATATTTTGCAGTATTAACATGATTTACACACATTTTGCAGTATTAAGCAGTTTTATTTGATTTTGACTGTGTACATATTTTTCAGTATAAAATTTGTTCGTCACTGAAATGTGTGCTGTGTACACATTTTATGACACAATATATTCAGGATATTTAATTGAAACTGTTCCGGTCCTTTTTTTTTTAAAACTTATGACACTTAGGGGACCTTACTCTTTGCTTTATATTCAGTTTGAAATGTAAAAATCCTGATCTTTAAAATGTATTCTGATATTCTGTGTTCACTTTTGTAACAGTCAATACACTAAATAGACAACAGTTGTGTAAATACTCATTTTATGACAATGGTGCAACCTTTCTGTTTTAATTCTGGAGATAATTGTAAACAATCTTAATGTGCATCCAGACCAGTGGTTCTCAACCTTCCTAATGCCGTGACCCTTTAATACAGTTCCTTTTTGTTGCTACTTTATAACTTCAATGAAAATGTGTTTTCTAATTGTCTTAGGTGACCCCTGTTAAAGGCTCGTTCGACCCACAAAAAGGTCATGACCCTTAGGTTGGGAACTGCTAATCTAGACCATAATTGGGCGCCTGCAGGCAAATTATGTTACAAATAGCCAGTCCCGGATATTCGGCAGATTCTGGTAATTCTTGTCCCAATGTGGGATGCAATATTTTGCTATTTTTAAGCACCACTACGGCTGTTGTCAGGGACCCTATTATTGTTTTTAGTATTCAGAAGCCCTGAGTTGTTAACCTTTAGGCTCGGTATTATGGATATCGCAACCCTTCGGCCTTGATTCCATGATAAATACCGTAAATCTGTGAGAAATGTGGTTTTTCTGCCTACCCCCGGGCGTGAACCTGGACCACAAGGAGTTGGTCACCCGGTCACCGCGCAATCCGGTTTAGCCAGCTAGGCTAGCGAGCCGGGCGGACCCTAATATAACCTAATGGTTGAACAGGATTTCTAGGTCTTGTGCCCGGGTGATCTCATCTGATATGTGCACTTTGTCTCACAAGGTGTTTATCGCTCGTTGTGCAGTCCTAGTAGTGTTGAACTTCATTCATTCGTTCAGCACATAAGTTAAGAATGTGAGGTGTGGCTGGGTGAAATGGTTGAGAATGCTGGGGACTTGTTTTGGATGGCTAAGTTTGACTCCTAGATAAAATGATAGATTATTTTCTGCTGGGTGCAAAAGTAAAATCCTTCCAGCAGTCTGTGCCTGCACTAACCACATGGCCCTAAATCCTTGTGCTGAAGATCCCACCTGTCTAGGGTTTCCATAATATCTTGAGCTCAGAATGTTTCATCTAAAGCAAGACAGTATAACCGTAATCCCTTTTTTCTAGGTCACCAGGATGAAAGGGTTCATAACTAGCTTGATAATGGTATTAAAACTCAAACCATTGTCACCAAGAATACATACTTCAGTGAAAATTGCCGACACATTTCAGGCATTAAAAGTATCTAAAATTATAACATCTTTTTGTTCTCAAGCCTTTGAGTAGATTTTTTCAAAATTAGACAACAGACACTTTTTTGGACAGGACGGCTGGGACACACCTAACTGTCCCGGTAAAAAAGGGATGTATGGTCACCTTTTACCTGTCCTACACACTTTTAAGAATCATTAAAAGGAGAATAGACGGTTGTTTTAGTGAGAATCTGGAAGCTGCAGTTTGTTTTATAGAAGAATGATGATAACATAACATGTAGATAAAAATGTAATGAGGCCTCAAAATAAATAAACTTAAGCAGTGAACCCAAATCAGAGGAAAACAATCCACATGACCTGGGTACATCGTGCTGAGGGATAAATTCAGTATATCGTAATAACACATAGTTGTCTATGGCTTAGAAGTTTTGAGTGCACATCAAATGCACATCGTAGTTCCGAATGCACATAGTAGTTCTGAATGCACATCGTAGTTCCGAATGCACATCGTAGTTCCAAAATACCCAGTTCAATTCCAGCTGCTGGGGTTTGGGAGCAGAGCACTTTATGTTAATTACAGACGTGATAGGAGTACCAGTCATTCAGAAGCAGTGGCAATACTGAACATAAAATTGTCTAGGAAAATATTTTTTTAAACTGCCAGAGTTGCCATGGTTTGTTCTACAACATACTTAAAGGATAGGCAACTAACTAAAGCAAGACACAAATTGTTGGAGAAAGATGCAGAGGAGAGATCAGGAAAGAAGATGTTAGACAGTTCAGCAGCAAGCAAAACTGGAACATCTATCAAATGACTGGCAGTACAAATTACAGAAGGCAGGAAATAAACAAGATGACCAGTACCATAAAGCAAAGACTTCAAGGAAAAAGGAAACAAGAGCTTTGAAGGTTCTTTCCTTTGCATTATACGATACTGATATTTAATACTTCGTTTGTTTCTGTTCATTTTTAGTAAAGCAAACCAGTTTGTTTTTTTAAAACATATCTTACATCTCCAGAATCCCCGGGAGTGGAATTTCTAAACAAAAACACCTTGGAGAGTCTTAAAACATGTTTTGTATGTGCTTGAGTTTCAGACTAATTAAAAATGTGAAATGTATATGGTTTACAATCTACCACACTTGCTCAAATTATTAAAGTCTTCATTTTGGCCAGAATTTACATGGAAACTGGTCCAAATAAGAATTACATTTGAGTTATTTTGGTATATGCATCCAGAAGAAAGAAAAGCTCAGTGTGTGCTATTTGTATTGTAACAAGGCAGTACATCTGTGTTCTTATTCTGTCTGCCGGTCTTCTCTCTCTCTCTCTCTCTCTCTCTCTCTCTCTCTCTCTCTCTCATTTTTGCTTACATGTATTTATCGCTTGGTGGATGTCCTGGTGAGGTTGAAACTCACTGAAAGTGGATAACAACCAGAACTTTCCAGCAGGGTTTAAACCCGGGGAACGCCAAGAAGAAAACAAGATTTTTAAAAAGATAGATTAAATGAACCATTTCTAAGATATATGTACATCGTGGCGTCGGCCTTGTAAACGCGCTTGGCAGTGCTGCGTTCAATCCCAGCTGCTGACGATTTGTCTTGCGTTGGGTTCGACAGTGGTACCGAGAGCTGGCCGCTCAGAAACTACTGGACGTCAAATTTGCCTAGCAAAACTACAATAGCCACACACAAAAATGCTGGGGTTGAGTCTGCTGGGTCTTGTAAAGGATTCACACCTAACTTTATGGACATCCCAAAACTGATGTAGAAAATAAAACTATGTCTATCAAGAAGTTAAGAACTGACATCAAGGTACACGGTACATTTCCTAACGCCATTCGTCATTCTCGGGGACCACCAACTAGCTTAGTCCCAATACTGATGCTACCGGTAGCATTTGATTATACAAGTGACTCCTAAACTGAGGGGATAAGTAAAAAAGTAAAGTTCCCTTTTCACGCCTTTCGGCGCATCGGGCAAATATGGGCAGAGCGTCCTATATTTTTACAGACCATCAGCACTCTGTGGGTAATGTGGTCAGCATTACGGCGGCTGTCTTTAATTTCCCAGGACAGCCCATCCTGGTACCCATTTTAGGCTGGGTCGACCTGCGACGTCCCCATACCACGATAAAAATCCACGCAGCCTGCTGTGGGTTTCCATCGCGGTATGCTGGCTTACGAGTCGGACTCGCAACGCCTTAGCCACGGACGCCGCAAACTGAGGGGATGGGTGCCGTAAAATATTAGAAGATACACGTGGTTTGTGTGTGTGTAAATCTTACATACGAATAATCATACTTTTACTTAGGTTAGGACGCCGTGGAAAAATTTTAATTTAAAAAAAAGGCGCAGCGATTAAGAACAGTTTTGGAAACTCTGGATTAAACGTTCTTCCTACCTTTCCTTTTTTTAAATGGAAAGTTTTGTGAAGTTGGCGGCGTCCGTGGCTTAGGCGTTGCGAGTCCGACTCGTAATTCCAACGTACGGCGATCGAAACCCACTGCCGGCTGCGTGGATTTTTATCACGGCTTGGGGCGTCGCAGGTCGACCCAGCCTAAGATGGCTATCCAGGGGAAGTAATGCTGACCACAATACCCACCTAGTGCCGATGGTTTGAAAAAAATTTGGGCGCTCTTTCCATGTACCCGATGCGCCTAAAGGCGTGAAAATGGATCTTTCCTTTACTTACTTTACTTTACTTTCGCCACTTGGGGCGCTAACTCCAGAATCCTAAAACAAGTATATACTGGAGCAGTCAGGCCAGTCATGGAATATGCCTCCACTACATGGGCTGCAGCAGCCAAGACAACAATGGCAAAACTGGACAAGGTTCAGAATATGGGATTAAGGATTGTTCTCGGAGCCATGAACCCACCCCCCCCCCCCTTTTCAGAGAGATAGAGAGGATAGCAGATACTGAACCACTCGAACTCAGAAGACAATACAAAACTCTTTTACAGAATGAGAAATTAAAAAGACTTGAAAGTCACCCACTACATTTTAAATTTCAAGAGAGAACAAAAAAAAATGAAGCGTCAGAGCCCCAACCACCTTGCTATGATAGGCATAAAAGAATCTGCTGCCCGTGGGACATATTACAGTACTGCCCTTACCTCTCCCAGCAAAGACAATGGATCTGGCCCAATGGAGCCACATTGAAAGAGAAGCTATGGGGGACCGGTGGCGACCTTAAACGCACAATCCTATTTGTGACCCAGACGAGATTCAATGTTTAGCATGACTGATGTTGAACGCAGAAGAAGAAGAACTTTCGTGAACCCATCTTGTGCTGATTGGTCTATACAAATAAAGGTCTAGTCCTATTTTCCCTATACGCCTAGAGGCGTGGAAAAGGGTCCTTAACATTTTTTTTTAAGCTTGAAGAGTTTCTGAATTATGTTTTTCTAGCTGATAATTGGTGCAAGACCAGGCGCGTACCATCGCTATCGCTGTGGAACAGCTGTCAAGAGATGTGCAACGGCTGACATCAGTAACCAGAAGTCAAGATCGAGTGTTCACGTGATAACTGCATTTCCCCTAGATGGCACTTTAAACTTGTACTCTGGGCCACTTTAAAATTGGCTTAAAATTGGCTCGAGTTCAGTTTAGTTAGCTCTCGCCGTTGTCCTTGTGTTATCTCTACATATGCGACAAGTTTACTGTTTTCTTGATCCTATCCGGACTGAACTTATAGTAAGTGGTTGCTAACACATTATGGTAGAGCATTTACTGTATTGTTTATACTGTCTTGTTTTGTTGGCTGTTGGCAGATTTCCCTCTTTCCAGTCGAGAGTGTTATCCCACGAGAGAGGCGTGGGAATCCCCCCGGCCCGTGGCAATGGCGAGTCTGACTAGAAAGATCTGCTCGCATTAAAAAAATCTGTTGTTGCCATTACATATATTTAGTGGGCTTCTTTTCGGGCGTCCATCTCTCAGACTATCTACAATCATTGTTTCATTTCATTCTATTGCCTTCCTGATCGCCCCCCCCCCCTTTTTCCACACAACACGGTCTTTGGAATTTTGCTCACATGAATCTACCTCAATGTCTGTATTATTCATGTCCCACTTGCACACATCTGTATATCCTAGTAGAAGTTGAGGTTCACATCTTTTTCCCTTCTGTAATTCACCACAGAGGATATCGTTAGGGACTCTACCGTCCACCCTTCTCCAAGTGCACCCCAGCCACTCGAGCCTTCGCAGACTAAACACTGAGAAAACTGTATTTTGTATACAAATCCTTTAACTTGAACGTACGCAGACAATAGGTTGAGTCCCCGAATAGATCTTGGGTGACAAACATCAGCTTCAAATTTGTTCCGTGGGATTCTGGTGTAAAGGGCAATGAGCGGGTTGAGAGACTTGCAGATGAGGCTCACGTGGGAAATGGACAAGCAATAGACAGGGCTGATATATGAATGCCCCCAGAGAGGCGGCTCGATTAAATTAATCAAGTAATGATTGTCAATCTGCAACAGTGACAGTCAACACGAACATGACATTGAAGGAGGCGAAGCCAGGCAAGAGCGCTTACATAGGGACCCAAAGAATAAAAGTAAACCAACACAGTACTGGTGTCATAAGCCACTACACGCTGAGGGTGATGCTGAAGAGGGGATCTGAGCACTTATGGACTGAATAGTTCGATGCGCGATGATGATAATCTGTCGACTAACTAATTAACTAACTAACTTGAATGTAAACGCACATTACCTACGCACCAAAGTTATATGAAAACAACTTCCATTACATTAAGTATTTATTTACAATTTTCGCTATTTAGTCAACGAAAAGCGGTCTACTGCCAAGTCGCCTGCAGCTGGAATCTAGAACCTGGGCAGTACGAAGTGCTTTCGCAATGCCCAAGCCACAAACCTTAGCGTAAACCCCGTGAGGGTTCCCTGGTTGGGGGTAATCAGAATATATACTGCCTCCCCGACAAGCGTGTCGTAGGAGTCGACTAATGGGAGCAGTCTTCGAGGTCGGAGTGGAAGGAGTGTAAAGGAAACTCAACTAATTAAGCCATTAGGAAAGGGGGGGGGTGCGTGGTCTCGAGTCATGGCATCCGCCTTGGGTGCTGGAGGTCCCGGGTTCAAGCCGCGGTGAAGGCTGGCATTTCTTTCACGGGGGGCTTCTGGTAATTTCCCCTGGTCTCTGGGTAGTAAGATCGGACGCCCGTGTGTATTGTTGCGCACGTAAATAAATATCTTGGCAGTTGGAAATCGAAAAAGAGTAGCCTGACGGCGCTGCCCGGGCAAAATTTTGAGTTAAAAATCTACCCAAAGTATTTTCAGGATCCTCGCTGGTTCTACGTAGTTCGTGCAATGCGCTGAGATTCTTCTGACTCAGGCTTAAGTCAGAAGTAGAACGGAGCACTCATGGATGCTAATCTACTTATGTCAAGTGATTTGCCAGTAATATGAATTTCGTTCCAAAAATGGTTGTCGATCCGATGTCCGCAAGAGTCTGTCCTATATGTATTCAATTTTTTTTTTTTTTTTTTTTGGGTACCAGCAATCAGTTACACCACTGCCGGCTTGCTAGGCCCGTCGCGTGGCAAGGCAGGATAAAAACTGAACTGGTTTATGCCTGTCTCATTCCAGGCAAGCCATTGCCCCGTTGCGGCGTCCGTGGCTAAGGCGTTGCGAGTCCGACTCGAAATCCAACGTACCGCGATCGAAACCCACTGCGGGCTCCGTGGATTTTTATCGTGGAATGGGACGTCGCAGGTCGACCCAGCCTCAAATGGGTACCAGAATGACTGTCATGGGGAAGTAAAGACGCCCGGCGTTATGCTGACCACATTACCCACCGAGTGCCGATTGGTCTATAAAAATATGGGTGCTCCTCCCATATGCCCGATGCGCTTAAAGGCGTGAAAAGGGATCTTTACTTTTTACATTGTTCCGTTACCCTCAAAACTCGAGGCTTCAGTTCTCCGGGGTGCACCGCGAGGAGGTGGGATTGACCTAGGTGCTCTACGTTCGTTGGCAGGCTACTTAAATTTCACTTTCCTCCTCTCCGAAGAGAAGCTAGCCAACCTCAATACTGGTGGCTGCAAAGCCACGCGCCTGAGCACACCCTTACATGTGAAATGCGCTGTCTCCGCAAGCTCACTAACAACAGAAGAGACAGGATTGCGAATACTAGCATTAAAGAGAAAGAATAAGACCATGTCTGGGTTATATTGACAGGTAAAGAATGAAATGGTTCAGCCATCTCGTCAGAAGGCGCCGAGACCAAACCGCATTTGAGACTTTTTACAGCAGAACATCTGGGAGGAAGGCGAGAGGAAGACCTAGAAAGACATGGATAAATGGTGTGGCTGAAACCTGCAAAAAGGTGATAAAATCCAACACCCAAACCACCCGAGAAGTGCAAGACAAATACAGAAAACCTTGATACTGGGCTACAACCTGGAATTACTAAGACAACCAAAAGAAGAGTGGTTGTAGGGGCCCCAGCACATTAGTTTGTCCAGGGGCTCATAATGGTGTTGAGACGGTGCTGCTCCTAAGGTCAGTAACCTATGTAGACAGTAATGACAGCTTTTTGTGTGTGTGTTTCTAGTGAACTAACTACGACTCTGACAAGAGAACCATGTCAACCGTTGGCGACAAATACTGTGATCCAGCATGTGGGGAGGTAGAGAAGGCCTTAACTCTAGCTGAATCTACGGGGGCTTCCTCTGAGGTCATTCAATCCCTGAAGAGAGCACTTGAGTTATCACAACTTCGCGACGCCTTTGCCAAAGAATCAACATCCAAAGAAAGTGCTACTCTGAAGAAGATCTTTGACGAAACCTACAGTCAAGATTGGGCTGGTCTGCGTCAGCAAGGAAAGATAACATGGCGTCTTCGACCTGCTATGATGAGTGGAACTCTAGAGGGTAAGAAGTGTATTGTATGCATTAAAATAGGTTTATTCTAACAGCTCATCCTGGAATATGATGGTATCATGGTATACTTTGCTTCGCCTGGTATACTTTGCTTCATCTGGTATACTTTGCTTCACCAGTTATACTTTGCTTTACCTGGTATACTTAGCCTATGATTAGTATATTTTGCTTCAACTAGTATACTTTACTCTGGTATTCTTCGCTTCACCTGATACACTTTGCTTCACTGGTATTCTTTGCTTTACCTGGTATACTTTGCTTCACCTGATA
Organism: Candidula unifasciata; assembly: GCA_905116865.2. Taxonomy (NCBI): domain Eukaryota; kingdom Metazoa; phylum Mollusca; class Gastropoda; order Stylommatophora; family Geomitridae; genus Candidula; species Candidula unifasciata. The sequence goes on along the minus strand of CAJHNH020006668.1, from coordinate 729,850 downwards.
TACTTTGCTTCACCTGATATACTTTGCTTCACCTGATATACTTTGCTTCACCTGGTATACTTTGCTTCACCTGATATACTTTGCTTCACCTGGTATACTTTGCTTCACCTGGTATACTTTGCTTCACCTGGTATACTTTGCTTCACCTGATATACTTTGCTTCACCTGGTATATTTCGCTTTACCTGGTATACTTTGCTTCACCTGATATACTTTGCTTCACCTGGTATAAATTGCTTCACTTGATACTTTTTGCTTCACCTGGTATACTTTGCTTCACCTGATATACTTTGCTTCACCTGATATATTTTGCTTCACCTCATACACTTTGCTTCACTTGGTACACCTTGCTTCACTTGGTACACCTTGCTTGACCTGGTATACATTGCTTCACTTGGTACACTTTGCTTAGCCTCATACACTTTGCTTTACCTGGTATAATTTGCTTCACCTGGTATACTTTGCTTCACCTGGTATACATTGCTTCACTTGGTATACTTTGTTTCACCTGGAATATTTTGCTTTACCTGGTATACTTTGCTTCACCTGGTATACTTTGCTTCACCTGGTATACATTACTTCACTTGGTACACTTTGTTTCACCTAGAATACTTTGCTTCACCTGGTATACTTTGCTTCACCTTGTATATTTTGCTTCACCTGGTATACTTTACTTCACCTATTATACTTTGCTTCACCTGGTATACTTTGCTTCACCTGGTATACTTTACTTCACCTATTATACTTTGCTTCATCTGGTATACTTTGCTTCACCTGGTATACATTGCTTCACTTGGTCCACTTTGCTTCACCTGGTATACTTTAATTCACCATTATACTTTGCTTTACCTGGTATACGTTGCTTCATCTAGTATACTTTACCTATTATACTTTGCTTCACCTGGCATACTTTGCTTCCCCTAGTATAAATGGCTTTGCTCGATGTACTTTGCTTTCATAACACTAGGGCATTTGTGGAGGTCAAAAGGAATTAAAAGAAGAACTAAACTTGAAATTTTTAATAATAATGTCAAATTAGTATTTGTCTATGTGGCGGGAACAAGGAGAACAACTAAGGTAGTTAGTTACAAATAAACTACAGACATTTATTAACTGGTGACTGCATAGAAAAGAGGGAACAATAGTATGATATAATCACTAATGCCTAGCTCTGTGAGAGAACTAAGAAAGCTCCAGTGGACCAAAAGGTGAAGAATTGACGCTGGCTTTGGATAGGACACACACTGAGAAAACCAGAGAACAATATAACCAGAATGTCTTTGCATTGAAACCCACAGGGGCATGGGAATAAAGAAAAGCCAAAAATACATCGAGAAGGAAGGTGAAGAATGAAGCTAAAATGGTGGGGAGGAAATAAGGAGAGCTGCAGGCGATAACAAAGAATAGAACGAACGACTTTGCGTGATTTGGTTGAGGGCCTATGCTCCATAGGGGGATAGAAAGGCAGAAGAAGAAGAAGATTACCTTTTCTTTACGACACCCTATCGCTTGCGGGGTGCAACCTAATCTTCGTCCATACTTTGTCGGATATCTTAAAATGTGCACCACCGTGATAGACGTTTTGGGCCTCTTCGGGCGTGGGGTTCGCTCTTCCCGTCGTTCTCTACCGACTTATCAACTACAAGAGTAGCTGTGCGTTAACGCTTACGGCGCACTAGGACCATGCAACTCCGTGAAGATTGTTCCACATTTACATTGTTATCTGAAAACGGATTTATTGATTTCGCTTGAGATGACATTAGAAAATGGGTATCTAGATCTAACATTTCCGAGTAACGACCTTTCCGAGATACCAACTTTTCGAGATACGAACCAAAGGAACGAATTAAGTTTTTTAGTCGAGGTACCAATATTCTGGGCACTTAATGAGAAGAAACCATGGGAGAATCACCAGACACTTTATCGGGAAACAGGTGGAACGAGGAAGTCCGTGAGAAACCATAGGAGAATATTCAGACACTTTAGGGTAAAACGAGGAAGTCCGTGAGAAACCATAGGAGAATCATTAGACACTTTAGGGCAGGCCTATTCAACTAAGTTGACTCAGGGGCCAAAATGTTCAAAAATGGATATCGTCACGGGCCAGAAGAAAGACCATAAATGCAATACAACTAGCAGTTATCTGCGGGCCACTTGATAGGCCTTGACGGGCCAGATTTGGCCCGCGGGCCGCCAGTTAAATAGCCCTGCTTTATTGTGAAAAAGGAAGTCTGTGAGAAACCATAGAAAAATCATCAGACACTTTAGGGTGAAAAAAAGGAAGTCCTTGAGAAACCACAGGAGAATCATTAGACACTTTAGGGTAAAAAAAAGGAAGTCTGTGAGAAACCATAGAAAAATCATCAGACACTTTAGGGTGAAAAAAAGGAAGTCCTTGAGAAACCCCAGGAGAATCATTAGACACTTTAGGGTGAAAAAAAGGAAGTCCTTGAGAAACCACAGGAGAATCATTAGACACTTTAGGGTAAAAAAAAGGAAGTCTGTGAGAAACCATAGAAAAATCATCAGACACTTTAGGGTGAAAAAAAGGAAGTCCTTGAGAAACCACAGGAGAATCATTAGACACTTTAGGGTAAAAAAAAGGAAGTCTGTGAGAAACCATAGAAAAATCATCAGACACTTTAGGGTGAAAAAAAGGAAGTCCTTGAGAAACCACAGGAGAATCATTAGACACTTTAGGGTAAAAAAAAAAAGGAAGTCTGTGAGAAACCATAGAAAAATCATCAGACACTTTAGGGTGAAAAAAAAGGAAGTCCGTGAGAAACCACAGGAGAATCATTAGACACTTTAGGGTAAAAAAAAGGAAGTCTGTGAGAAACCATAGAAAAATCATCAGACACTTTAGGGTGAAAAAAAGGAAGTCCTTGAGAAACCACAGGAGAATCATTAGACACTTTAGGGTTAAAAAAAGGAAGTCTGTGAGAAACCATAGAAAAATCATCAGACACTTTAGGGTGAAAAAAAGGAAGTCCGTGAGAAACCACAGGAGAATCTATAGACACTTTAGGGTAAAAAAAAGGAAGTCTGTAAGAAAACATAGAAAAATCATCAGACACTTTAGGGTGACAAAAAGGAAGTCCGTGAGAAACCACAGGAGAATCATCAGACACTTTAGGGTAAAACGAGGAAGTCGGTGGGAAACCATAGAAGAATCATCAGACACTTTGGGGTAAAACGAGGAAATCCGTGAGAAACCATAGCAGAATCATCAGACACTTTAGGGTAAAACGAGGAAGTCCGTGAGAAACCATAGGAGAATCATCAGACACTTTAGGGTAAAACGAGGAAGTCGGTGGGAAACCATAGGAGAATCATCAGACACTTTGGGGTAAAACGAGGAAGTCCGTGAGAAACCATAGGAGAATCATCAGACACTTTAGGGTAAAACGAGGAAGTCCGTGAGAAACCATAGGAGAATCATCAGTCACTTTAGGGTAAAACGGGGAAGTCCGTGAGAAACCGTAGGAGAATCATCAGACACTTTAGGGTAAAACGAGGAAGTCCGCGAGAAACCGTAGGAGAATATTCAGACATTTTAGGGTAAAACGAGGAAGTCCGTGAAAAACCATAGGAGAATCATTAAACACTTTAGGGTAAAACGAGGAAGTCCGTAAGAAACCATAGGAGAATCATCAGACACTTTAGTGTAAAACGAGGAAGTCCGTGAGAAACCATAGAAGAATCATCAGACACTTTAGGGTAAAACGAGGAAGTCAGCGAGAAACCATAGGAGAATCATCAGACACTTTAGGGCAGGACACTTAAGGGTAAAACGAGGAAGTCAGTGAGAAACCATAGGAGAATCATTAGACACTTCAGGGTGAAACGAAAAAGTCCGTGAGAAACCATTAAGATAAACCTTGATGAGATAGAACAACAGGTTTTGGACTGATTTCATCCACAATATCGAACCGATGGCACAGGCTTCAACGGAATTAAAGATATTTAACGAATATTATGTGATGCGTAACGGCACAATAGGGTGTTGATTTAATTATAAATGTAAAGGACGCCAGTGGCACATATTTGGGTATTATCCCAGTCGGTACTCCGTGTGTTGTGATCAACATCACGCCGACCGCCTGTATTTCCACGGAAAGGGGGAGGGGCCTTGTGTTCATGTCATCTTAGGCTGGGTCGACTAAGGAGCAAAGTACAATTAACAAAAATACCAGACACTTTAATCTTGTACGACAACATCTCGTCGGCTTTAAGATTTCATATTGAATCAAATACAACATCATGATGATGTTTTTTCCCGGTATTTCAGGTCAGTTTTTAAAATCACTAATCAGTATTCAGAAGGCTAAACGTGTTCTTGAAGTTGGCTTGTTTACTGGGTACAGTGCTGTTGCTATGGCGGAAGCTCTCCCAGGTAGGAGATAAAGTTTCTGTTTGTTTTTTTCTAGTTTTGCACTGGGAAGGCACGAATATGCTAGAAGAAGATAGCCCGGGTCACCCATTGGCTCGCCAGTCGGGACAGTATTTGGGTCTGTCTTCTGTGATCGCTTCAACACTGCAAGAGTCCTTTTTAGGACTACCTGGTGGCGAGAGCTGGTTGAATGTGACGACTTTTTCTAAAAAAAAAAAAAAAACATGATGATAATGTGTTAGAAGATCTACTGGTCACCCCAATAGGGTATTTCATATTTGGAGGGCTGTGCAAGCTTGGGCAATCAAACATCGATTCCATTGCATCTGACCAACAGAGGTGGGTGGGAACTGATTAGTTAAGTCAGTCAATCGCAACCTGGGGGACAGCTCACATTCACTCAGATTGGACTACAAGTTTCATAGTACGGTAGCTCTGTACAACTATAACACAGTTGAAAGGAGATTCTGGATGTGCTCCTGTTTGACTCTCACTGTTAATCCTATGGACTGCGGTCCTTGACGAGGGTGGGACATTTTTATTTTATTTTTACAGCAACTGGTGACCGAACGGACAATGGTGGCGACGGTAATGATGATAATGATGGTGATGATGATGATGATTGCATTTGAGGGGTAAGGGGGAGGGGATGTCTGCGGTGGCAAAGTGGCAAAACACTTGACTGTGGTTTTGCATTTCTTGAGTTCGTAAACTCAATGAGGTGAAATGTTTTATAATTAACATTAGCTCCTATATCAACGCACCCTGAATGAGTGCCAGGAAATGTCTTTGGAAGTAAAGATAGCAGGTGTAATGTTAACTACATTGCCCCGTACTAGATGTCATGATACCCCAGTACTAAATTTTGAATTTTGAATTAAGAATCGACATCACAACACTCGGGACACTTCCATAAGCGCTCCGTCCCCATCTTCAGCAACAAGTAAGAAGTTCCAATTCCAATGGGACCACTAACTGTCTGATTGTATATCCACCTCGTCTTTCCCTTGAGTGTTAGTAACTCCTCACAGCGCCATTCTTTTCAGGCCGTATTGATCTATTTGTGCCTCCGCACTGTTCACTCGCTGCCAAGGGCCATCACAACATCTAGCTTGCCCTACATCAGTTCACCAACAAGTGGTGCAGGACCGGCCAGCCTATTCGCCTGCTCGTTTCCCAAAACACTGGCTTTACCTGGAAAAAAATATATAAAGGACGCTAACTACCCGGGAACTCTGAAGCGATGCTTGCCACCCTGCACTAATCTTGCCTGTCTGCACTTTTCTCAACATGCTCTATGAGTCATTTACAATTACAAAATGTGTGCACAGCTGATTCTCAAGTCAGCGGGGCAGCAGTGACTGCCTCCATCTCCATTCTCAAACTAGACATTGGGGTATCATATGCCAGTCTTTACTGCACTAAGCGACGTCCATTTGCTTTTCCACTTAACCCCCATCGGTACAGAGTCATATGTATAGATAATCACATCACCTGGGCGGGCATTATTGGGAATCATTTGTTGAACTTCTGATTCTGCTGCACCAGCAGAAAGTGATTGGAGCTCTACACAAATATGATTTTTGCTCGGACACTATGACCCACTCCTCTCCTCGCCCAAATCTATCAAGCATGTCTAACTGTCTTCAACATGCGCCATACCTAAGTTCTAGACGTCACAAACTCCCATCACTAGATGTCAGGATACCCCAGATTTATATATCAAGATATCCCAGCACTAGATGTCAGTGTACTCAAGTACTAGATATCTTGACACTATATGGAATAGGACTGCAGTCCAGAAGTGGATGAACAACCAGAACTTTCCGCCAGAGTTTACAGCTGGTGACCGCAAAGAAGAAAGAGGAATAAAAACCTGAGAAAATATACCCACAGTAATATAAATAAAATTATAATTTTTATTAAAGTGCGGGGAGGGGGTTTAAAATATATGAAAATAATTTTATTTGTGAAAAAAATATGCCTTTGTGGGCCCCTGCAGATGCCTTAAGTGTAGCTTATACCTAAATCAAGCACTGGATGTATAGCCTGTCGACCTGTTTAAACCAGGAGTTTGGCTTCAGTACTAAGGATATCGCCACTCTTCGGCCTTGAATCAGTGATAGGTTAGTTGCGTATCCTTTACAGGACGTTGCAGAACCAACCCCAACAACCCCTGGCTGTTGTGTGGGTTTTCTAGGCAAATTTACGTCCAGTAGTCTGGCCTTGATTACATGATAGATGCTGTAAATCTGGGAGAAATTTGGTTTTTCTGCCAACCCCCGGGGCGTAAACCAGGACCACAAGGAGTTCGTCACCCGGTCGCTGCTCAGTCAGGTTTAACCAATTGAGCTAGCGAGTCGGGCCTATTTTTACTCTAAGTGACCCTATTTTGAGAGACAAACCCTGTACACCCGAACATGTTGTCTGTCAGTATGCGCTGAAACAATACTTTTGAGTCTGTTACACTGAGATCGCGTTAGGGTCTGTGGTTCAGGTGTTGGGAAAGTGCTTCGTAATGCAGGGTTGCTGGGTTCGATCCCAGCTGCAGGCGGGTTGTCTAAGGTTGGTTTCGACAGCTATACTGAAAGCTGGCCATTCAGGGAGCAATGAATGGCAAACTACTGAACGTAAAATGTGCCTAGAAAAACAGCTTAATAAAAAATAATGGGGTTTGTTCTGTGACGTCCTGTAAAGGATACGCAACAAACTTTTTTTAAAACTCTGAGATAATAGCCAAATATATAACAGTAGTTTTCTTCATTCTCACAGCTGACGGAGAAATTGTGTCCATTGAAATAGAGGAGTACCTGAAGACACTGGTTGAGAGTTTGACTAAAGACTCTCCCCACCACAAAAAACATCGGATTATTATTGGTATGGACAAGTCTAATTTATTTAAGCTCACATTCTTCTTTCAACACCATTTCCTATATATATACACACACACACACGCATATATATATATATATATATATATATATATATATATATATATATATATAAAAGGTAAAGTCGGGAGATGTAAACCAGCGTCATTGCACACGGTTATAAACCATAAGTGCTCTACCATCAGTACGGACAGCTGATTGTGTTTCGCGACATCGTGGCTCTCCTTTAAATAACGGTCGCTAGCTGGAAGGCTACGGTCGCTTAGTCGGAGTTCACTCCCTTGGCTGTAGTGCAAATACGGAGTGCTAAAGAGGAAACGAAACAAATGATATAGTTACCTGTCATCCTAGGGTTAGGCTTAGGGCTTTGGTTAGGATTTGGGGTAGGGTTAGGGGTAGGGTTAGGGGTAGGGTTAAGGTTAGTGTTTAGGGTAGGGTTAGCGGTAGGGTTAGGGTTTGGGTTAGGGTTTGGGTTTGGGGTAGGGTTAGTGCTTGGGTTAGGGTTAGGTTTAAGGGTAAGGTTTAGGTTAGGGTGACACATCACGGAAGCTTATCGCTCATTACGACATACAGATCCGCAGGTCTCACATCTACGGTCACTAAGTCGTGCGTCGGAAGAACGCGGTCGCTAGTGTGAGTCGCAGCGCGTGGTTTACGAGAGTCTTGCGTCGCAAGAACGCGGTCGCGCGTGGTTTAGCTTTAGTCTGCAAATCGACCTCACTTTGTTTTTCCGCTCCGTATTTGCACTGCAGCCAAGGGAGTGAACTCCGACTAAGTGGCCATACACTTCCAGCTAGCGACCGTTATTTAAAGGAGAGCCGACATCGCTTATAGCAGGAATACTGGCATATACTTCCAATTCAAATTCCTTTTGAGAAAAAAAATCAAAAACTTAACGAAGTTCAGCCTGCTGCTAGCTAGGCGAAGCTGCCAATAGTTTGCGGCTATATTTGTGGTCTTGTTTATTTGCTCCACTTTTGTGGCTGAAGTGCTGGTATTTGCACGGTCTCTGGGCTTAATGCTTCTTTCCTCCATGTCAGCCCGCTCATTCCCTATTATGTTGTCAACTGTCCTTGGATTCAGCTCCTTCTGATTTGGCCATGCGTATTTCGTAGGAGAGCGAGTTTCTCAACAAAACGTCCTTTGGGCCACCATTTATAGTTTTACAATTTTCAGTATTTTCCTTTGCCGAAAAGTACTGAAAACAGTTTTTTTTGGTTTGGTTAGACCCGAAATGTAAAAACAGTCATATACTTTTTACACTTGCGATTTATGTAATTCACTTTCTTGACTCCTGTGGTCTGCCTTTTTGTGGAGGAAATCAAGATTGTTGGGTCAGCACAACATGACAACTATTTAGGTATACTTGAAATGCTGCGTGAATTGGACCTGTCCTTGGATGAACATCTCAAAATGTATGGATATTTTGGAAAAGGATATCCGTTGTATCTATCTGCTAACCATTGTGTAGAATTGATTGAATTAATGGGACAAAAGGTTCTTTGTATTAACCTTGAAGAAGTAAAAGAGTCAAAGTATTATTCAGTAAGTGTAGATTCCTCTCCAGACATCTTACATACAGATCAACTGAGACTTACAGATATATAAAATGCTGTGAGCTTGAGGAATGTTTCTTGACGTTCTTTCCCATCTTTTCTCATGAAGCCAAGAATCTGACAGACACTGTTGTGGATTTTCTTAATGAGATCAAAATCCCACTACCAAACTGCCGTGGTCAGTCATACAGTAATGCCTAACATGTTTGGTCGATATACTGGATTGAAAGCTGTCTCTATATATCTTCTTTTACCCCACCAGGACATCACACAAGCGATAAACACCCGATAACACAGAGTGTCACCATGTGGATGAGGATCACCTGAGGAGAGGTCCCAGAAACCGGGTTCAGCCATTAGACCATATTTAAGGCCGGGCTATATTGCGGCCCCTATTAAGAGCCAGAGTAGGGCTTCAAAGAACGAAAAATTGCATCCCACAAAGGGATGACACACACACACACAAATTCAAGCGCTAATTCATCAGTTCAATGAGTTTGCCATCAGTGTCCCCCCGTGCTGGACACAACCTGAACTTGATGAAAACAGCAGAGGATTGTCTGTAGTCTGTATTCATTTTTTGCTGGTTCAACTCAAAGGCATAATGTATTGCCATCCTATTCTGGAAAAATGGGCGATAACACCTTTTCTGTATTAGTTTACTATTCTTCTTTTGCTACCTGTATAGTTTTCATGTCTGGCATGTACTGTAGATACTCTTAAATAAGTGGTTCATTTGGGTCTGTCCTAGGCAAAGGGCTAGATGTGATGAAAGATTTGTCAGCAGCCGGTGAGAAATTCGATGTTGTGTTTTTGGATGCCGACAAGGCGCAGTATATTGATTATTTCAAGGTGAGAGGCGTGGTGTATTTTTTTTTCTCTTTTAAATTCCAACCTCAAAAAATTTCCTGGACACCGGCGATGGAGTCAAGGGAGCTCACGCTGCCTAACTCACGCAGTCGCCATGATGTAGGTAAGTGCTGTACTGAAGAAAAGAAGCAACAACAACAACAAAAAATCGTTAAGTTCAACCCGCATCCCTAAAGAAGGAGCTTTAGGTTATAATTGTGACTAGGTTATGTACACCACATAAAATGGCTAAGCACTGCATGCCACCGAGAGCCCTAAATAGGACTCCTACAGTGTTTGATGGGATTAAACTTTAATTTAAAGAAAGGAGATAGACCCAAAAAAAAAACGGCTCTCCTTGCAGTACCGGACGAGGGCTGGACGACTTAGTTCGGTTTAGTGGGAGTTCTCTCCCTTGGCCGCACTGGAAACAGTGAGCGGAAAAGTCACGAAACAAATGACATACTTACCTATTATCATACGGTTGCGTGTAGGGTTGCGTACAGTTGCGTTTAGGGTTGCGTAGTCATCAAAAGGTTGCGTACGGTTGCGTTTAGGGTTGCGTAGTCATCAAAAGGTTGTGTGAAGGGTTGCGTAGTCATCATACTGTTGCGTGTAGGGTTGCCTATTATCATACGGTTGCGTCTAGGGTTGCGTAGAGCTTGGGTTAGGGGTAGGGTTAGGGATATGGGTAGGGTTAGGGGTAGGGTTAGATGTGAACATTTTGACGTAGGAGTTCCAAATACTGGCCGACAATCTGATGCTTGTGGGAGTGGCGCCACTGGAATTCTGCCAAATAATTACGGCAATAGCGCGCGGCTGGTGCCCAACTGGTGGCGAATGGTCCGTAGCATCCACAGTCCGTCGACTGTTTGGGTGTGTATGTGACTGTGGGCGATTATAGGGAACTCCTTCGTCAAAATTGTCACATCTAACGCTAAACCTAACCCTAATCCTACCCCTACCCATAACCCTACCCCTAACCCCTAACCCTACCCCTAACCCTAACCCTAAGCCCTAACCCCACCCCTAACCGTAACCCTAATCCTACCCCTAACCCTACACCTAACCACGCAAATTTATCGGTCATTAAAGCATACAGATCAGCAAACCCCCCCCCCCCCACCCCCCCCCCCAAAAAAAAACAGATTTCCCCGCAGGGTAAAAAAAAAAAACCAGATCTGGGGGACACAACCAACCATTGGCAGCCCTGATGTCGACCTCACTGTCTTCTTTGATTCGTGACTTTTCCGCTCATTGTTTTCAGTGCGGCCAAGGGAGAGAACTCTCACTAAACTGAAATAAGCCGTTCAGCCCGCGTCCAGCCCTCGTCCGGTACTGCAAGGAGAGCCCAAAAAACTGTTCCGGCTGGCGACGAAGTCGTCGACTGGCGAGCAAATGGCCGACCCAGTCGACGATGTTTGAGTCACTACGAACTGTGATGTAATATTTAGAATCAACCCCTTTCCCCACACTCCCCGCCCGACGGCAAAAATCTCTGTTACCCAGGATCTAGGGCCCCCAAAAAATAGAGCTACTGCCCATGACAAGCTTGTAGTGACAGGCGACGAATTATGTCTCCTTCGTCGGAGAGGCGCGGAACCAACAGTCGGTGTACGACTAAGTCAGATATATTAAACGGACGAACACGCTAAACTTAAGTTCGTGAACAAGATCAAAAGAGAGAAGTGGACGAACGAACAACCTGACCAGGAGCAGACGTTTGGAGACTGATTGCACTTGACCTTTGTGGAAATGGTACCCGATTGATTGGGAAATTGACAGAGATTTTAAGAGATTCATTGATTGTAAATATTATTAACGTGTTGTCTGTTGGCAATTCTTATGAATAAACAGAGAAGGAACCTTTGCAATTCTATCCAGTTTCGTCCTTTTTCGGATGACATTTTTTGTTATTTAAAGCCCCACCCTGGCCTTTGCCAGGGGCCGCAATATAGGCAGGCCATATAATGGCCAATTGTCTAAACGCGGTTTCTGGAACATCTCCACGGCGATCCTCATCCACATGGTGGCACTTTGTGTCATCTGGTGTTTATCGCTTGTGTGATTACATAGTGGTGTAGAAAGTCAGTCAGTCAGTCAGGAACCTTTGAGGCCGTTAAATATTATGAATTAATCAAGTAACAGAAAGTGTATCGATCGGCACTCATAGAAAGAAGTAGAAAGATAGAAGAACACACTAGACAACATAAAAATCGAAAGTTATAGTTACCGTGCCGGGAATTGAACCTGTCACCTCAAGACGGCGTGTGCATCTCGCCATGAATACAACTGCACTAAGAACATGGTCAACTAGGCACCCCCCAAAAAGGTGCTTTATTGGCCATGTCTATCGAACAGCTTGAAATCCACAACTATGGAATACGGACAGAATTCATTTCAAACCATTGAAATAGCACCATAGGTTACATAAATTTATATTAACTGATGATACTGATTTACTACCCCACCAGGACATCACACAAGCGATAAACACCCGATGACACAATGTTCCACCATGTGGATGAGTATCACCGTGGAGAGGTCACAGAAACCGCGTTCAGCCTTTAGGCCATATTTATGGCCAGGCTATATTGCAGTCCCTGGCAAGAGCCAGAGTAGGGCTTCAGTTAACGAAAAATTCCATCCTTTAAAGGACGGGAAATACACAAAGATTTATATTAACGAAGCATATGTTGAATAATAATCACAGCAACAATTTACGAACACAGTAGACTGTCTGTTGGCATTTTGTTAAGTCGACAATTTTTTTTAAATGCTGACAGATGCCCTAGGAAGAAGCAATGGCTGACTTGATATTGGCCACAAAATTCAAATATTGTTCTTTGGTCCATAAAATATTAGCCTCGCATCACACGCACCCTGTTTTGTAACTTTACTTTACTATATAGGTAACGGTGATAAAGGATGCAATTTCCGGAAAACGAGGCAGGGGCCGACCACCGTGAAGGCGGTTACAGGACATTGAAGATGTATTGGCCATGAAAGCGCACAGGGCTAGAGAATTAGATGGAGAAAGAAAGACTTTCGGGCGCTTATTGATTAACTACCATATACTTAAGCTAGACAGCTCTGTGGCTAAGTCGATGCAAACGCTTCGTAATGCCGAGATGCCGGGTTCGATCCCAGCTGCGGGCCATGCGAGTGGTATCAAGAAAGCCGACTGCACAGAAAGCAATGGCAAACTACTGGACGTAAGTTTGCCTAGAAAAACCACACAACAGCCAGGGGCTGTTGGGGTTGGTTCTGCAACGTCCTGTAAAGGATACGCAACGAACTAACTAATACTTAAGCTAGAACAGAGTGGAAGTATATACTACTAACCCCGTGCGACGTATAACAGCACAACATGATGATAACGATAATGTCAGCGACAACGATATTGATGATAATGATGATGTCAGCGACGACGATATTGATGATAACGATAATGTCAGCGACGACGATATTGATGATGATGGTGATGGAATAGTTTTTATTCTTACAGTCCATGCCATGTGGCGTCTGTAGTCTTTAGTGCCGTGATGTCCAGCATCGTCTCTCTCTTGGTCTCCCTCTGACTCTTCCCCTCCAGTTCTCCCACCGTCAAGATGTACATCAGTTTTCTCCTTCTCATGACTTGACCTAAGAATGGTATAAAAGTAAAAGTGAAGGATCAGTTACCACGACTAGAAGCGTATTGGGCATATAGGGCTAGACCTATCTTTTCTAGACTAATCTGCACTCGGTGGATGATGTGAACAACTTCACGCCGGCTGCCTCTATTTGGCAGAAGTTGATATGGCACCCATTAAAGGCTGGGTTGACGTAGGAGCCAAGGTCATTTCTGAGAAAAATGCGGCTCAGTCGGGACCCGAACCCACGACCTTCTGATCTGCAGGAGATCATCTAGCGCTACGCCATGGCGGCTCCCGTGGAATGGTATGATTAGAACCTGTCCGTCTATCCATACGATAGTGTTATAGCCGCACATGGCAATGGCGAGTGACTAGCAAGACCCGCTCGCATTAAGACAAGTCTGCCACAATTATAGCATAGGGTTTTCACGACCGTTGTTGTCAATATTTGTGTTTAGTCTGTTCCTTACTTCTCAGACGCTCAGTTCTCATCCCTTTTGCAATAATTTCTTCCTTCAGTCTCACTCCTCTCCTGATGTGCCCCCCTCGATACAACGGGGTGCTTGACATTTTGTTCACACGAGTCCACTTCAGTACCAGTATCATTCATGTCCCGATTGCACAAAGAATGGTATTATCATCATTAGTTCTCAGCATGCCTAGAGGCACATGAGGCTTCAGAGAGGACTTCCCATGCTTTCCTGTCCTGTGCAATCTTCAGTGCAGTTTTCCATGTCAGAGATGCCGCTGTTTTGGCAGGTATATCAGAATTCATTCTCATAACGTCACCAAGCCATTTCCATCTTCTCTTGGTTATCATACTGTCTAGAGTTTCTTGATTGGTAACTTGAAGTAGTTTAGCGAAGAATAGTATAGTTAGTGGTAAAAAAATGGTTTGCTGTTAACAGTCACATGCTATCTATATTACCAGCTGGTCTTTGACGGTGGTTTGCTCAATCCTGGAGGCACGGTGCTGGTAGATAATGCTTTTTTCTTTGGAGCTGGTTACGATCCTTCTGTGGGAGACAATCCTACCAAGCAGTTTGCCAGAGCTATGTCTTCATATCCATCCTTACACAAGGTGAGACTGGTACAACGACTGTAGTGCGATTCAAAACTCATGGCGAATATCTCCAACATGCCTGAACGGATCAACACGAATTATTGCATGTGGCCTTAGGCTACCCAAGTCCTTATGATTCTGTAATTTACAATTGCATAGTTGCTGCTATATTCTGCAAGCGGCCAATTTCTTTGAACTTTGTTTCACTCATGATTTCTGTAATCTTACAAAATGGAAGATAAGTAACTGACACATGTGTGGAAATTGTTTGGATGTTCACATGCATAGCGATGCGTTGTGATTATTTTGATAGCCAAGAAGACAGTGGAAAGATAAGCACCCGCAGAACTACAAACACTTGGAGTCACCAAGTAGAAAGAGAAGGCCAGTCAGAGATATGAATGGAAGTGGGTGATATGATATCTGCAGCAATGAATCTCTAATGCTCGGAATGCCGAAGAAGAAGAATGCACAAGGCAAAAGGAGTTTTCATATCACTGTAGAATATATTAAAGTGACAAGAAATTGAAACTAGTACCGAACTTAAAATATATGACTCTAATATCAAATTAATGCTGCTGTACTGAGCCTGGCTTTAAAGACAACTTAAACAATTACTAATAAACGACAAAAATGTGTAATTATGAACGTCGTAGTTTTCGGGAAGCAGTGACCTACTACTGAAAGGTTTGAGGTTTGAACAACTGATCAACATCATGGCCCACGGGTAGTTACCCATAAGTGCTCTCTGTCCTTCTTCTAACTGAAGTCTGAGTCCGAAGAAGCTCAGCGCAGTGCACAGGCTCTATAGCACCGGCGAGAATCCTGAAATAATTTGTGTAGATTTTTAGCTCCTAATTTTGGTAGGGCAGCGCCACTAGGCTACTCTTTTCGATTTCTAACTGCCAGGGTATATTTTACGGGCGCACCAATGCACAGGGGCGTCCGATCTCACTATCAAGAGATGAGGGGGAATTACTAGAAGTCCTAGTCCACGTGAAAAAATCCCAGCTCTTACCGGGGATTGAATCTGGAACCTCTAGCACTCGAGGCGGACACCATGCCCCGAGACCACGCAGCCCCCTCTACTGAAAGGTAGAATTGCATAGTATAACAACACAACCAAGAATATAAGATCAAATAGTTTGGTCATATTCTTAGAATGCGGCCAAGACAGCCACCAACTCAGGCTCTACACGTAAGAAGATCTGATGTGAAATTAAGAGCTCGCCTTACGTGAAAATTAATTGATAACATTCAAGATATAAATCGACACAAAAAAGCCATCAAGCAATGGATCACAAACTTTCCTCCCCATGTGACTTAACTATAAAAGTGAACATTGATGATAATGAGCAGCCAATGAATGCCATGGTTACTTTGCCACGTCCTATAAAGATCAAGCAACCAGCTTTTAGAGCAAACTTTTGAACAGGTGAATGGAATCCCTCAGGGTGCTGTAATATCCCCTACCCTGTTCAGCATATTAGTAAACGACCTTGATGATGCCATCACGAACAAGGACACGGGACTAACTCAGTTTGCGGACGATTGTGCAATCTACCACAGCCATAATCAGATCCCCTGCGCTAAGAAAAGATTGCAGAAAAGTCTAGACGAAGTTACGCATTGGATGGGAAAATGGGGATTTAAAATCAACGTCGACAAAACAGTAAGCATGATATTCAACTTTAAAAGACAGCTTAATTATGACCCAGAAGAAACGAGACTCCAAATTAATGGCAGAACAGTTCAGCGGACACGTTCGACGAAATTTCTAGGAATGATTCTGGATGAGCAAATGACCTGGGCTAAGCACATCGATGATCTCGTAGTAAAGTGTACAAAGTACAATAATATACTGAAAATGATTAAAGGAAACGGATGGGGAGCACACCAGGACACCCTAACACAATTTTATAAAGCTTTCGTTAGGGGCAAAATGGAATACGGAAGCATAGTATACGAATCAGCGTCAGAGAACAGCAAATGCAAACTTGATAGGATTCAGTGCCAAGCCCTGACTTCCATCATGGGCGCTGGCAAAGGGACATCGAGAGAGGCCATGGAGGTAGCACTAGGCATCACACCGCTTAACCTCAGAAGGAAACAACTAACTTATAGCTATTGGATGAAAGCGGCCAACGATGCCAGACACCCAGCTTCAGACGCTTTTCATCATAACATTACCCACCTAGGTGACAGACCGGTCAGAGACATACAGAGACCAGCAGCCTGGGACGCTGCACTAGAAATTAACGATGATGAGGACTTAGCTAGGACTCTAGAGGCAAGCGTTAGGTTTGTCCCTCAAATCCCTCCATGGAGACTAGAGCTGCCCAGGACAGACATGAGTCTGATTAAAATTATTAATAAGAATACTGAAACATTTGAAGCCAAAGCAATAACAGAAGAATACATAGACCAGATCCGATCAGACAATCTGGTTGCATACACTGACGGATCAAAGAATGAAGCAGGAGAAGTAGGAGCAGGAGTAATAATCCCACAGTGGAACATACAAAGAGAATATAAAATAACAGATCATGTGGCAGTATGCACAGCAGAACTAGTCGGCATTATGAAGGCACTAGAGATGGTAATTAATAAACCTCCAACTAAATTTACCATACTGACAGATTCATTGTCCTCGGTGCAGACGTTAAAAACACATAAAACTAACAGTAGACCAGATATTAAAGAGACAATCCTGAATCTAACAACTCAGCTCAAGAATAAAGGATGCCAAGTCACCATTGCATGGGTACCAGCACACAGAGGTGTAATTGGCAATGAAAAAGCTGACATAGCAGCCAAAAAGGGAGCAAAATGTGATGTTTTAATAGATGTAGGACTTGGAAAAACAGAAAGGACCAGCATAATCAAACGACATATAATTAAAATGTGGAAACTGCAATGGCAAAGGAGCAATAATGGCAGAGATGCCTACAATAACCTTAAAGAGCCCAGCCTTAACACACAGGTACGGGACAAACTGAAAATTCCAGCCAACAAACTTCTATGGAGAGCTAGATTAGGATGGCACCCAGAGAAATTTACATCTCCACTATGTCTGGACTGCTTTCAAGATAATACTCTAGAGCATTATATAATAAACTGCACTAAGTATAAATTGGAAAGGAAACCCATTGAGGAATTTTTTCTAAAACGCAAACAACAAATTACTGTAAACAAATGTTTAAATGTAGAAAGCAATAAAGACATCCAAAAACTGGTTAAACAATACCTTATTAAAACAAATCAAAACTAAAAAGACCAGATTAGGGATTTACTCAGTATAACAGAAGGAACTGATGAGATGGTAACCCCGAACATCCTAGAGTCAGAGAGATAGTGTAAGTATGATGAGTGCATAGATGTGAACATGGACACATACACAAGGATGAGTGCGTGTAGTATGAGTGCATTTGTGTATAGGATGGATACATAAGACACGGTGTATGTAGGTGGATGGTATGGAATCATATGTGGACGGAACAGTGGGAATATAGTTGTGCGAAAGGTACAGATGAATGAGTACATGGATTTAAATGTATTACTGTATGCATGTATATGTGTGTACGAGTGTGCATGTGTGTATATATATGAGAGCGTGTATACTAATATATTTGTGAGTGTATGAATGACAGTGCAATCAAAGAAACCATAAACTGTGTTGCTGTATGTCTGTTCATTAATGAGAACAAATGGAATGAAGGGTGTAAGCAGCAAGAACGTCATCAACGCACACTATCCACCAAAACATGATACGTCAGTACCGGACAGGTCACATACCAGTAACAGGACATAACTTAAAAGTGACACGACCAGACGAAATTACAGACAAAGCGACACAAAACACATAAGACATGGAAGAGTGAATATCACTACGTGTGGATGTACTCGTTTTTTTTTTTTTAATGAATGTAAGCACAGGCATTGGTAAACGCATATGAAAGAGTTTGCGTGTGTACGTAATGTCAATTAGGTATGCATATACGGATAAGTATGAAAGGACGTACAAATATGTAGTGTTGTCTGCATGTATGAGTACTCGAGTGCATGTACGCATACACCTAGTTGGGTGCGTCCATATACTCCGGGGATTCATAAACAAAACCATCCCACTCCACAACATGCATACAACATGCACATGACCGACAGGACTCGTAACAAAAATATGACTGACAGCAAGTAGGGAATACAAGTGACTCGATAATGACAGGACTAGAACGCATAGCCTCCAATACCACCCCATCACTGGGATGATAGCAAAGGTTGGTAACGTGATACACATGGTCCCGGCAAAAAGCCACGCTAGAATCCAGCAAGACGGCAACGACGAGAATTGACTGAATGGCCTCCCGCTCCCCTTCCCCCACCTTTCCCTAAATCTTTCGGATGCACTATGAGTTTAACCCCCCAACCATTCCCACTGAGAGCACTTGAGTTCGTTGCCCATCATGCCACAACAATTCTCATCGCCGATCATTTGGATCTCAAAGCGTGAGCTGGACGGTCCGGTTATATGGTATTTACGTACACCGGAGCTTAGCTATCAACACAACCCGATCACATAATAACAAATGACGACTGGACTCGCTTAAGACTCCACACAAACTCCCACACACATATCCAATACATGACTAACCCGTTCATATTACAGGAAGACAACTATAAGACCACTATGGTCATACGCGGAAAATTTTCACATTTCGGAACTATTCACATTCAAAAACTGTTTTCAGTACTTTTTGGAAAATTAAAATACTCAAAATTTTAAAACAATAAATGGTGGCCGAAAGGTCGTTGTGTTTGGAAGCTCGCTCTCCTTCGAGATACGCCTAGCCAGATCAAAGGGAGACAGAACAAACAGGAAACACCACGAATGAAGAAGGAAGACTTGCACCAGTGACAACAGGACGAGCGGTTTGATACGGAGGGAAGCATTAAGCCAGAAATGGCACAAACACCAGTATTCAGTCACGAAAGTGACGCAAATAACCCAGACCACAAATATAGGCGGAGACTGTTAGCAGCCTAGGCTAGCTAGCAGCAGTCTGAACGTGGTCGAGCTTTTCTTTTTTTTTCTTAAAAGGACTTGGACTTGGACTTTTAGAGCACATAATCAAACTTTCCGGAGAACTTGAAGGCAATTGTGATGCGGGTCTAAATCCTCGGGATCAATAATCCTGTCCTACAACCGCTCTAAAATGAGATTAACACATCCAGTAAAGAGGGTTATTCATATTGTGCTATCCAAGTACTTATCTACGGCTTATGCAGAGAAGGAACAAACAATGTCATGGACTCTTGAATATATGTGTGACTGTACGGACATATTAGTAGGAGACCTATATGTTTATGTTTTCTACAGCTTATGCAGAAAAGGACACAGTAGTGTCATGGACTCGGGAATATATGTGTGACTGTAGGGACATATTAGCCGGGTGACCTATATGTTTATGTTTTTTTACAGCTTACGCAGAGAAGGACATAACAGTGTCATGGACTTAAGCATATATGTTTGACTTTATGACACATTAGTCGGGTAACCTATATGTTTTGGTTTTCTACAGCTTACGCAGAGAAGGACATAATATTGTCATGGACATGGAAATATATGTGTGACTGTATGACATATTAGCCGGGAGACCTATATGTTTGTTATCTACAGCTTATGCAGAGAAAGAAAGTATAGTGTCATAGACTCGGGTATATATGTGTGACTATGACATATTAGACAGCGATGCAACCAAAGTCTCTAACATGCGGTGACTTGACTCCATGGGTTAAATAAGACGTGTTTAACACGACTCTGCTTTAAAAGATGGCAACTGTAAGACGAAAGAAAATGTAGAACAGAGATAACATAGATAATATGAAATAACAGGAGCTATTACAAAGCTCACCTTTTTGTGAGCAACAATGTTTGTGCAAGAAATCGTTCAGAAAAACTGATTATTTTTGTTTCACACTTGTAATTCCAGGTACTTGTTCCAATTCGAGATGGCGTCATGATCGTTCGAAGACTATCAGATGTCGAAGGTGGCGTGTGAATGAATAATTCCTATCGTTTATCATTGGTTGAATTCTTAATAGTTGAAAAAAAATTAATTAAACAGATTTCCTATATAGTTTTCGTTCTGAATTTCATTCTTCTGATGTGGTAATTGTTAACATTTTCGGTGCTTTATTATTACCCTACCCCAAACAGGGGAAATCTACAGGTCACAGGACAGTCTAATATCTCAGGGGGCGGTAGATAGGCTGCATGCAGTTGTGGGACCTAGGCTACATGCTTTCGTGGGGCCTAGGCTGCACTCTCTCGTGGGACATAGGTGGATTGGGGTTAGGGCCAGTTCTAGATGTTTTGCTGTCGTTAAAAGCATCAGAAAGCCGGGAAACCCAGTCTTTCCACTGTCTGAAATGTTGGATTGTCCTGTGACGTCATCTGGGGTAAGATATTAATAAGTAAGTGAGCGGAAAAAAAAGTAAAGGACCCTTTTCCACGCCTTTAAGCGTATAAGGCATATAGGGCTAGACATACATTTTATAGACCAACGGCACAAGATGGGTGATGTGGTCAGCATCACACCGGCCGCCTCTACCTGCCGGGACTGCACCCGGTACACACTCAAGGCTGGGTCGACCTGGGAGCCAAGGTCATTTTTGAAGAAAAGTCCGGCTCCGCAAGGGAGCGAACCCACGACTTTCAGATCCGCGGCGCACGTCTAGCCTCTCTACCACGGCGACTCCCCTAATATATTATAAAAAACCAAAATTTCTCTTCGTATATCTGCCAAAGCGATTAGGATGTGCTGCAGCTAGGAAGATTTGAGGAGTAAGTAAGTAAGTAAATGTTAACTCACCAGAACATCACACACAGAGCGAAAACACCCGGTGACACAAAGTGCCACCATGTGGATGAGGATCACCAGTGGAGATGTCTAGGAAAGTGCTTTCAACCGTTAGGTAATATTGCTGCCCCTGGCAACAGCCAGGGTGGGACTTCAAAAAATAAAATTACATACCACAACGGAGATGATGGTGATATGATTAGATTTGAGGTGAGAACAAGAAGAAGAAAGAAGATTTCTGACACCCTCTTGTCCTGCATGAAAATGTGTAAGGTAAATGAATTTATATCAGCTGCTGGGAGTCATTGAAAAAAAAATGAAGAAACGCCAGTCGGCAAGGCACTTAAAGATGATTATATGTTATTGTCTCCGTTTTTATTTAATTTTAAAATGGCTATCATGTCTAGGCCTAAATGTCAAGGGTCGGAGGAATAGAGGGAGGATGAGATAGAGGAGGAGAAAGGTAAGAAGAAGAAGAAGAAGAAGAAGAAGAAGAAGAAGAAGAAGAAGAAGAAGAAGAAGAAGGAGGAGGAGGAGGAGAAGAAATGAGAAGGAAGAGGAGAAGACGCAGGTAGAGAAGAAATGAAAGAAGAAAAAAAAAGGAACACTTGGAGATGGCGAAGAAAAAGAAGAATTAGCAGGAGGAACAGTGTCGTGCCATTAAGTCAATTCAGTAGCGAGGCGACAAAACTATATCTTTTTTTTAGTCTACCAAATGAGATAAAAATGCAACGGCCGCCGTCTGGCGGAAGCAACAAAGTTGCCACGACTAAAAACAAGGACTAGGTCTATTGTCTGTTTGACCAGAAATGGTAATTTGGTAAACGTCCCACCGGTTGCCTTTACTTCCCGTGTAATTTAGGCTCATGTGATCTGCCAGCCAAAATCAGTTTTTTTTTTTTTAAGCCGCCTCAAAGGGGATTCAAACCCAAGACCTTTAAACCGACAGTATAACGTATAGATACTATATTGTTGCGGCTCCCTTTATAGAAGGACAAGAGGGAAGTTTACAAAGACTCTTGATTATTCATGTTAGGACTGAATTAATCAATCAGGTACCACCTTCACAGTAAATAATGGCTACAGTAGGTCTCCCTGTCTCTGGCTCAACTGATCTTGTTTTGCCTACCTATCTCATAGCACATCGGTCCGACCTTATATTGCTCCGTCCTCCGATGCAGCAGCCATTGCAGTATTTCCATGCTCACCGTACCCAGTAGAAGTTGACAAACATTTGTTTGTTGTGTGTGTGAGTGAGTGCGCGCGCGCGCGTGTGTGTGAGTGTGTGCGTATGTGATTGTGTGTGTGTGTGTGTGTGTGTGAGTATATGTGTGCGTGCGCGTGTGCGTGTGAGTGAGTGTGTGTGTGCGTGCATGTGAGTGAGTGTGTGTGTGCGCGCGTGTGTGAGTGTGCGTGTGTGTGCGCGCATGCGTGCGTGCGTGCGTGCCCAGCAACCGATGTCTGCATGCTTATCCTCGTTTAATAATACCCGTACCCAACAGGCAGATTCATTTGTCTCAACGTCTCTGGAACGCAAGGCATCCAGTAAAGGTTATTGAAAAGGGTTCATTCTTTTTCGGACACCCTGTATATAACAAATGCAATAAAGATACCTAATGGGAATTCAAGAAGTACTATCACCATGAAGGATCTATAGATCGCAGTTATAAATAAAAGCTTTCATTGGTTGGTTGAACGCGACTGAAACTCACCCACCCCCCCCCCCCCCACCCCAGGTCAACACAGTTCAGTTTCATAAAAAGTTGCACAGATGTAATATTTTCACTGAGACATATATGTAAACAATCTATTAATTATCATAAAGGTCAACACCTCCTATTTATAAATCAGGGTATCGAGTGAACAAATGCAGACTATGGACAGTTCTAGAAGATTATGGAAGTCAAGATCAACTGTTGGTGAACATCATGGCTTTTTATCAAGCTAGCCAGTTTACAGTAAAAACAACAGAAGGAATGACATACTGGTTTTCCGTCTCATCAGGTGTAAAACAGGAATGTGTCCTCTCAGCCTTGCCCCTCATTACTAAAGTTGATAGAATTGCACAGGAGGTAAATGGAGACGCTGTTAAAATAAATGAGCAGCTTTTTGCAGACGATTAATGTCTAACCCACCACCAAGCACAGAATCGACAACAACATTTTGACTCCTTTTTATATTAAACTTAAAGAGAATAGGGGCTTTTGTCTTAAAAGATCTGAACATCAAGGAAGATTGGCTAATAAACAGCATTTTTTCTCAGAAGCTGAAATATTTTGGTCAAATCAAGCGCCACACCGGATTGGAAAAAACTATAGCAGAAGGCATGGTACTAGGAAGGAGGGGCAGGGGCCGACCGACACGAAGATGGGCACAGGATATAAGTGACTCCTTGAGTATGAAAGTACATAAGGCAGGAGAACTGGCGAGAGACATAGAGTTTCTTTCAGGCAGACTGTGATAAGAGCGACGTTCTGCAAAAGGCCTGCTACATGATGATGATATGAAACTTACACAAAGTTTGATATGAAAATAAACACCACAAAAACGCAGACTGTGATATAAAATAGGAAACACAATAACATAAACGTTCATGCTAATGGCTCTATAGTCAGACAAGTATAATACTTCAAATACATGGGAAGCACATCTAAAGAAGACGGCAGACTCTACAGAGAGATAGAAGCTGGAGTACAGAATGCAAATGCTGTCATCTACCAGCTAATCCCTTAGCCTAAACGTCTCCCTTCCCGCAAAATAGAAAATGATTGACAGCATCTGTATCCTTACTTTATGCTGTAAGTTTCAGACATGGGCAATGAGTAGGGCAATAGAACAGAAAATAACCACCTGTCTCCGTAATGTCACTCACAACACGAGAAGGGGCAGTGTTACGAACACCAGCATTAGAGAGTCGGAACAAGACCGTGTCTGAATTAATCTGTTAGACAAAGTCAGAACAAGACCCTGTCTGAGTTATATAGATAGACAAGGAATGAAATGGTTCGGCCATCTAGTAAAATACAACCAGACCAAACTGCAACTGCAACTTTTTTACAGCAGAACATCTACAAGGAAAGCGAGAGGAAGACAAAGAAAGACACTGATAAATTGCGTAGGTGAATCCTTCAAAAGGATGAACCAATCCATTATCCCAGAAGCGCGAGACAGATACAGACAATTGCGACACTAGGCCACGAGGAGAATAATCAGTGACTGCACACTAAGGAAACAATATATCAACCATGTTAATTGTCTAATGATTCATAATACAGTTTCTTTCATAAACACAACCCAAATCAAAGCACAATGTAAAGCAATACAAATTAAATTTTGGTCTTATAAATGATTACGATATATAAATTTAAAATAACAAGTATGAGAGAACTCAATTACCACTCTATGTCCCAATTATAACACTGAAGGTTAAACAGGACATTTTTGAAAAAATACTACTACTACTGCTACTGTCGGCTCTGTGGCTAAGTCGATGCGAACACTTCGCTTCGTAATGCCGGGATGCCGGGTTCGATCCCAGCTGCGGGCAATGCGCCTTGCGTTGGTTTCGACAGTGGTATCAAGAAAGCCGACCATCCAGAAAGCAATGGCAAACTACTGGACGTAATTTGCCTAGAGAAACCACACAACAGCCAGGGGCTGTTAGGGTTGGTTCTGCAACGTCCTGTAAAGGATACGCAACAACCTTCACGACTGCTACTACTACTACTACTACTACTGGGCTGCAACCTGTTATCAGTGAGACGACAAAATAAGACAAAGAGGAATCAAGCAAGCA
Source organism: Candidula unifasciata (assembly GCA_905116865.2). Classification (NCBI taxonomy): domain Eukaryota; kingdom Metazoa; phylum Mollusca; class Gastropoda; order Stylommatophora; family Geomitridae; genus Candidula; species Candidula unifasciata. The sequence continues at coordinate 704,805 of CAJHNH020006668.1, read as the reverse complement.
TCCAGTTAGCAATCCTGAACTTTATCGGGGGAGAATAGATAAAACGGTTTGGCCATGCAACAAGACTGGGAAAACACTGTGCAGGGTTTTACAGATACAGAAGTTATATAACCAGAGGTCGACCACGCAAAAATTGGACCGCGGAAATATCGGACATTGAAAACGGCCCGTTGCAGAGATCTGCCCTTAGGGCTGCCAATGCTGGGTTTTCCCCCAGATCTAGGTTTTTATTTGATGCCTTGGCGGAAATCTGTTTTATATATATATATATTGACTGTGTGAAGCATGAAGAAGTAATCAAACTGTTAGAAAAATTAAACATTGATGGGAAAGATCTAAGAATAATAAAGAATATGTATTGGCAGCAAACAGCAGCTATAAGAATTAACAACTGTTTAGGTACATTTCAAAGCATAAAGAGGGGCGTACGACAAGGATGTGTACTTTCACCTGATTTGTTTTCAATATACAGTGAATATATTATGAGATCTTTAATTGATATGCCCGGAATCGTGGTTGGTGGGCACAATATAAACAATTTACTTTATGCTGATGACACAGTCTTGATAGCAACAAGTCAGAAAGAATTACAGGAAATGATAGACATTGTGGTGTTAGAAAGTGCAAGAATGGACCTCAGTTTGAATAATGGGAAGACAGAAGTAATGGTGGTATCAAAGAAACAAATTATTCCTAAATGTGTAATAAAAGTCAATGGTGTTATTTTAAGACAAGTACAGAAATTTAAGTATCTGGGCACATGGATAACATCAGATGGAAGATGCATAACTGAAATAAGAAACAGAATTGGACAGGCAAAAACTGCATTTTATAAAATGAAAAACATCTTGTGCAATATATCCTTGTCATTGAGAGTTAGAAAAAGAATTCTTGCTTGCTACATACATCCAGTTTTAACATATGGATGTGAATCCTGGACAATCGGTAGGCAGGCCAAAAAATTTTTAGAGGCCTCAGAGATGTGGTTTTACAGAAGAATGCTTAGAATACCTTGGACAGCCAAAAAGAGCAACCAAGAGGTTTTAAAAGAGGCGGGAGACCGAAGACAACTTATCACCGACATCAGAAGGAGACAGTCATCATTTTTCGGCCATGTTATGAGAAGAGGGAAAATAGAATATGTTGTGACCACTGGAAAGATCTGTGGAAGGAGGGATAGAGGAAGACAACGAGAGAAGATGCTTGACAGTCTTGTTGCATGGCATGGAGGTGTGTCGGCACACGAACTGATACATGCTGCAGGAGATCGCGGATTATGGAGAGGCATGATCGCCCACGCCAGTCGGCAAGGCACCTGATGATGATGATGATGATGATATATATCCTTATATAAAAGTGGTAAATGTTTCGTTTCGTAACTATAAATTGTGTTTATTTTGACAAATGAAGATCAATGTAAACAAAGCCGAAACAATGCAAGTTAGTAGACATTCTGCCCCACTACACATACAGTTGAATGGTTCTGCCCTGAATCAAGTGAGGGAGTTAAATATCTAGGAAGTATGATCACAGAAGATGGTAGAATTGACAGAGAAATAGAAACCAGATGTCAGAAAGCATGTTCACTTATATACCAATTTGCCACCATTATTAAGACATCCAAGCATAACTATGAGTGCAAAAAGACAGATTATTATTAGCATATTCATTCCAACATTAGGCTACCAGTGCCAAACATGGACACTAACTAAAGCCCAAACACGCAAAATTACCACCTGCGAGATGAGGTGCCTGAAAAAAAGCAGCCAACCTAACCATACGTGATCGAGTGAATAATGAAACTATCAGGCAAATTGTGGGAACGACACATTGTACTAGATTCGTCGAGAAACAGCAGATCAAGTGGTTTGGCAATCTCGTTAGAATGCAGCAAGAACAAATACCATCACAAGCACTACATCTCAGAAGATAAACTACAAGAGCAAGAGGACGGCCGCGGAATATATGGATCGACAACATTAAAGACACTCTATGCCTTCACGGCATGGCAATAGCCAGTGGCAGCCAACGTGCACTGGATCGCAAATTATTCTTCCCCACGTTTCATTATTCACTCGATCACGTATGGTTAGGTTGGCTGCTTTTCTCAGGCACCTCATCTCGCAGGTGGTAATTTTGCGTATATGGGCTTTAGATAGTGTCCATGTTTGGCACTGGTCGCTTGACGGCAGAAGTGGTTTATGATGACAATCTGGGTTTTTTATTTTATGTCCTTGTCTATGTATTGCTTGGGTTTTTGTTTAGTGAAGCTGGGTTTTTCACCAAAAAAAAAATCCCATTGGCAGCCCTGTTGTCCTGTCTGATGGGGGGGGGGGGGGGGGGGGGGGAGTTTTTCGCGAGCAGAAGAAAGAAGTCCAGTTATCTCCCGTCTGTGGCCCAGAATTCCAGAGAGCGGAACATAAACAATGGCGGCGGATTTGGTAGCCGTTGAGGCATGTTACAACAACGCTTGTTGATTTCGTGTGGCTTTTAGATTTCACTTCTCCTTAAACACAGGTAATGTCGATCATTCTGTCATATCTTGTCTGTTTATAAAAACAAACATGCGCATGCGATACAATAAATAATACGACTCTAATAAAACTCTAGTTCTTGGTAAACGAAAATGTTTTGAATTGAAAAAAAAAAAACTTCAGTTTACGTCAGAAACGAAACGACGCCAGAGTGACTTCAGTGACCAGTGGCCAGAGGTTTAGATGATCAAATTATGTATTTTGTCCAGCTGGCTTTTCTTGAGTATTAGCCAATTCTGTCCGTGTGTCACATGTTATCATGTTGTCCACTGGACAGTCCAGTTTATTTTACCAAACTTTTATGGGTAGGTAGTTGATTGACAACAGACAGTCCACAGTGAAGTTCATACTAGAGCCTAGGTACTTTAGTCAAATTTTCAAAATTCCCTCTACACAAATAAAACCAGCACAGTTAGATAGCTGTAAACAATCTCTTTCCAACGGTACCTCATTTAGGCTTGTATGTCATTTCTGAGCTGAGATATGTAGGTTTTTGTGGAGATGTAGAAAGCAGCTGCTAAAACTTGCCTTCCAGAAACAAGAGGTTTTCTCTGCGCAACCAAACTGCGCAACTTTCGTTTTGGCTTTATTTACATTGGACTGTCATTGATCAAGATGGCAGCCAATGAGACACAGCCACTGGCTGAGCCAGCGATTGCCTGAAAAATGTCACTGTACATCTACCTAGCCACAGTTCAGAAAGAAATTTTATAAAAATGGACGGAGAATTCAATTATAACTAGCATTGCCAGTAACAGTTAAAGCCTAAAGCCAACCTTGAATACTTAGCGCTATTTCCAATCAAACTGATGTAACAGAAAAACAGAGGACGTCCGGCTGTCGTAGACATGCGCTGTAAATCGGGTTCCTTCCCGCTGTTTTCAGCTATTTAGAGTGGGTGAAAATCACACCAATCGCAAAATTTCATGAGAGATTAGGACCCATCCCGAAACCCCAGCCGACATTTCCGAAGCAAGTTTCGAACGGTTTCCGTGGTAACGGAAATTGCCAAAAGATCGCAAATTTCTGGACACCTTAGTCGCTAATTACAGCATATTAATTAATCTATTTCAGGCGAATGAAAGAAGAAAAAGTTTATTTCAGTATAACAGTATGATATCGTACATAGAATATCACATGGTTAATTCGTTAATCTAAATTTTGATTACATTTTGTACAGGGCGGAAAACAATTAAATTAACAATCCAGTTTCCAGTCAGCTACAGTTAATTTGCACAATAAATCGGCCAGTTGGGCAGTTACTAACTATGGGAATAAAATAAAAAAGAGCAGATTCTTAGAGTGATGATGTCAGAGTTTAGAATAAGACTTTTACAGAAGTAAAACATGATTGGGAGTCCCCGTGGTGGAGCGGCTTGATGCTCGCCGCTGATCGGAAAGTCATGGGTTCGCTCCCTGGCGTAGCCGGACTTTAAAAAAAAATTACCTTGGCTCTTAGGTTGACCCAGCCTTGAATACGTACCGGGTGCAGCCCCGGGAAGTAAAGGCGACGGGCGTGATGTTGACCACATCACCCATCTTGTGCCGATTGGTCTATAAAAATATAGGTCTAGCCCTGTATGCCTAAAGGCGTGGATAAGGTTCCTTTACTTTTTTTACTTATAAAACATGATTATCGTTTAAATAGTAAACATGATCAACAGTCTGTTGTTTACAAATATGCAGATCTGTAAAACAGATGTGCACACAATACTGAGTACTCAAGTTCAGGAACAAGACCAAAGTCCAGAACTTTCTGCCCAAGTTTACAGCCACTGAACAAGAAGAAGACATACACAAACCTATACATATATACATACACAATTATTTTATGTTTGTTCATTAAAACAACACATTTTAATTTCTATTTCTAAAACAGCCGAACAGCACAGCAGATGACTCCAGTGTAGGCTTCACTTCCGATTGACAACAGATCAACACAGCAGTTATTTCTGGCAGAACAGACCTGAACCTTATGATCACTAGATTTGCATAACGACTTGCCTGAATTAAATCTGTCTGGCTTATTCATCGAAACAGAAGTTCACATGTTATTTAGATGAATCAATATTGGAATTCACTCCTAACCGGTGAATTGATTTAACCAAGAATTCAGCGTTAGTAATGTTTGTCAATGGTCAGCATAAATGAGTCGGCTGAAATTTATCTTAGACTGATATATCAGTGGACACTAGGGCTTAGAGTGATGGTTGCAAATCATTTTTGCACTTGTACTTGGCTCAGACACACGTGGAACTTGCTCAGCACTCTTACTGCTAATAATTAGCCCTAAGATTATTGTATTTGCTGCCACAGTAAATGTCTTTTGCAACATTCTGTGAGATAGAACGGTGGTGTTATCTGTTAGTCTGAGACATTTATAGTTGTTTCTTCAAACATTCAACCCCATGTTGTTTCATCTTTGAGGCATTGCACGTTAGTTATTTTATTGGAGTCATGGAACAAGTTTGATTTAGAAATTTCTAAAGTTGGGACATTGAAAAATCAAAACCTTCTGTATAGAGAGGAAATCCATTGACTAGAGTTTGGTTACTACCATTGACAAGTGTTGTTTTGTGACTGCCAGTAACAGATGTTGTTTTTGACTAGCACTATCATCAGGAGCTATTTCGTTCACAGTTTAGAGTAATTAATCAACATAAAGTGTCTTCTCACAAAACAAACATTTCATTGTTGAAGCAGCGTGGATGAGTTCTGATAAAAGACTGAAGGAATCAGAGCGGACCCAAACAACACAGGACCATGTTGAAGGTAAGTGTTTTGTTTTGTTTATTTGTTCAGGACCATGTGGAAGATAAGGGTTTTGTTTTGTTTACTGAAACTGACAGTGTCTATGGCTTAATAAGTGTGAACGTGCTTCATAATTCAGAGGTGCCCCGTGTTATTCCAGTTGTGTGCGATTTGGTAGCACACCGCCTTGGTTTCTTCTTCATGTTCACCGGCAGTAAACTCCTGTGAAAATTTGAGTTCGTTCATCCACTTCTGAACTTTGGTCTTTTTTTTTTACAGAACTTGAGTTGTGCATGTACATCTGTTTTGCAGATCTGACTTTTGTATGTGCAGACTGTTGGTTTTTTGCCTCTCAGGCAGATGCACTGTGACCTTGAAAGAAACCCCTGTTTAGTCAACTTATGACATGCTTATTAAGGAGTGCAGAAGGTCTTTTTTATCTCCACAATGGGGTCCAGAACCTAAATGGGAAGTCTTTGATTTCAACAGAGAAGCGACCGTTTAGAAAAAAGTGGCAAACTGCTGAACATAAAATTGCCTAGCAAAACCAAAACTGTCAACAAGATGCTGGGGTTGTTTCTGAAATGTCCCGTAAAGGATGCATAACTAACTGTTCTTGCTGAAACTATGAGCCCTCTTAGGGCACAATGGTTATAATCCCTGTGTGGGTTCTGGGGCCCTATTATAGGGGAAACCAGAATAGATCCACTCCTACCTGTCGTAAGAGTCGACTAATTGGAAGCTTCCTTCAAAGTCTTAGTGCACCTGCCTGAGAGGTGAGGAACCAACAGATCATGCAGATGTGTCATTTCTGTAAAACAGATGCACACACAACACTCAGGTTCTGGAAAAAAGACTTAAAGTCCAGAAGTGGATGAACAACCAGTGAACGCTAACAACTGTGCTGTATGGGTAAATGGTTGAACAGGGATTCAGGGCTTTGATTCTCATCCTTCAGGTTTTAATCTTGTAGACTTTTTTTTTTTTTTAAACCTGTTTACTTATTTCATTTGGCAAGGCACTTCATTATGGTCACAATCTGAGATAACCTGGTTAACTGTAGTTTTTTTTTCTTTTAAATTACTTTAAGAAAACTTTGCTTTGCCTATTTAAAAAAAAACTTTCCTCTCTAGGATTGCAGGCAGAAAGATTAACACCCAGTAACTTAGAGACTCTAATATAAAAACAAAGTAAAGGACCCTTTTCCACGCTCTCAGGCATATTGGTTATATAGTGTTAGATCTATATTTTATAGACCAGTCGACACTTGGTGGCCTGTATTGTCAGCATCACACTAGCCACCTTTATTTCTCAGGACTTTACCTGGTACCCACTCAAATGTTGGATCGACCTGAGAAGAGTTGTGGTCATAAAAAAAGTAAGTCTGGCTCCACCAGGACAGGAACTCACCGTTCTGCAGACGACCGTCTAGCTGCTACACCTCGGCGACTCCCAAAGAGACACTATTAAGGTGGGGATCCAGCAAGAGCAAATCCCAGGATCCCAATTTGACCTTTTAACAAAGCACTTTTATGACAAGTATAATAGAGCGGTTGAATATGGAATCCATTAGTTTTAAAGAAGCCTGAAGTCCAGTTAAGGTGTGCTTGATTCATTGCTATCCTCCTTCTGTTTTCTCCCCCCTGGGCTGCTACCCGAAAGTTTGACACCCTGATATTAAAATCTTGGTTCCCTGAGTGGGTTCTGGGCCCTGTTATAGGGACAACAAAAATAGACCCACTGCCTACCCAATAGTTTGTTGTAAGAGTCGACTAATTTGGAGCTTCCTTCGAAGTTGGAGTGCATCTGCCTGAGAGGCAAAGAACCGACAGTCTGCATACATGTAAGTCAGATCTGTAAAATGGATGCACATTCAACACTCAGGTTCTGTAGCAGGACTACAGTCCAGAAGTGGATGAACAACCAGAACTTTCCGCTGGAGATTACAGCTGGTAAACATGAGGAAGAAAAAGAAAAGCTCAGTCTTGATGGTAAAGGAGCAGGGCAAATCCCGGATACCCTATTCAACCTCCAGAAAAGTTACATTTAGGTTACTAAACCTGCTTGGTGTTTTCTGCAGTCCTCTGCGGTTAAGTAAGTGGAGTTAATTACATTTTTCTACGCTTTCATGCTTATTGGGCATATAGGGTTAGACCAGTTGGCATGGGTAGGTGATGTGGTTAGCATTATGCCGGTCACCTTGACTTTCCAGGACTACCTGGGACCCACTCAAGGCTGGGTTGACCTGAGAGCCAAGGTCATTTTTCAAGAAGTCTGGCTCCATCAGGACCTGAACACATGACCTAGCCACTACACTGCGGCAGCTCTCGCTGTGAGGTTAATTAAGGAAGATAGATTTGCCTGTTTAATTTCTGTGGCTGTTTGCTTTAGTGAACCAGTGTGCAGTTTTCTTCCTCCAAGCTGTTGACATTTGTTTGTTCATTAAATGAATCATTTTTAATTCTTCTGTGATTTCCATATTATCTGTATTTTAATTGTAAATACAGTGAAGATCTGAAAAGGAAACCTCCCCAGGGACCTAAGAAATGGTTCTCCTCAACAGAAATCCCTCTAATTCAGAAAAGAATTCAAGCTAGTAAATTGGCCGAGGGGGGGGGGGGGGGGGTAAACAAATTGTTCTTCACAACAAAAATTCACTACATCCGAGATCACTTCAGATGGTCTGCACTGTATTTTTAATGTTTTGTCCTTGTGGGGATGTTGTATAGAAGGTACGAACCATAATTTTAGTATGTTGTAGATAAAACATTTTATAAAGTTGATTATTTCCCTTATATTATTGCAACACCTCATGATGTGTAAAAAATGAATGTTGTAGTCCATTTTGGGTGGCTGTGGAAATCATGCATGCTAGTCCTAAGACTTCTGTTAATGTACTGTCAGTAATTTCTGACCCAGATGATCCGGCATGCCATGATGCCAAACTGTCCAGCAATTTATTTCTTTGTCTCTGTTCATCTCCGCTCACATCTTGTCTTCTTCAACTGTCCAGTAATTGTTTTCTTTGTCTCTGTTCATCTCCGTTCACATCTTGTCTTCTCAAACTGTCCAGCAATTTATTTCTCTGACTCCATTCACCTCTTGTCTTCTCTAACTGTCCACTAATTTATTTCTTTGTCTCTGTTCACCCCTTATCTTCTCCAAATGTCCAGTAATTTTTGTTTTTTGTTTTTTTGTTCACCCCTTGTCTTCTCCAACTGTCCAGTAATTTATTTCTTTTTCTCTGTTCGCTTCTTGTCTTCTCCAATTGTCCAGTAATATATTTCTTTGTCTCTGTTCACCTCTTGTCTTCTCCAACTGTCCAGTCATTTTTTTCTTTGTCTCTGTTCATCTCTTGTCTTCTCCAATTGTCCAGTAATATATTTCTTTGTCTCTGTTCACCTCTTGTCTTCTCCATTTGTCCAGTAATTTATTTCTTTGTCTCTGTCCACCCCTTGTCTTCTCCATCTGTCCAGTAATTTATTTCTTTTTCTCTATTCACCCCTTGTCTTTTCCAACTGTCCAGTAATTTATGTCTTTTTTCTCCGTTCGCCTCTTGTCTTCTCCAATTGCCCAGTAATTTATTTCTTTGTCTCTGTTCGCCTCTTGTCTTCTCCAACTGTCCAGTAATTTATTTCTTTGTTTCTGTTCGCCTCTTGTCTTCTCCAACTGTCCAGTAATTTATTTCTTTGTCTCTGTTCGTTTCTTGTCTTCTCCAACTTTCACTTGTCAGGACGTGCTGCAGTTTCCTCCTTCTCAGAGATACCCAAAGGATGTTGATTTTCTCATGCAAGTAATCATTTTGAGTTAATTTATTTTAAGATATTTGCATAATTTTTTTTTTAAAAAGTCTATGCATAGTCTTCTCACTCTTCTGTAAAAGCATGGCTTAATGCTTCTTTATAATTGTACACTAGTCACTGACTGTCCATAATTCATCCTTTTCCAAAGCTGAAATATTTTGGTCAAATCAAGCACCACGATGGATTGGAAAAAATTATAGCAGAATGCATGATACCGGGGGCAGGGGCCGACCGACACGAAGATGGGCACATGATATTAGTGACTACTTGCGTGTGAAAGTTCATGAGGCGGGAGAACTGGCAGGAGACCGAGTTTCTGTGATGAGAGCGACGTTCTGCAAAGGACCTGCTACATAAAGATGATGATGACATCAATTACAGAACTCTTTCTCATCTAAAAAAATTAATTTAGATTTCTTTATCCTATGAAATGCTGCAGTAAAATAGATTGAACTGTTCTACATTTAACTTCGTTTATACATCTTCATTTGCTGTTATGTATGGGTACCTAAGTAAGTAAATGCACCAGCTTGATTTGGATTTGACCCATTTGCTTTGTTATGAATACAAAGCATCACTTATATGCTAGGTTGCAGACTGCTGCAAATAATGATAATGGTACATGGAGAATTTATATGTTCAGTTATATTATTACGTTCAAAGTCACTGCACGTTGGGCATTCATTTTAATAAGTTTTCGAGGCAGCACCCATCCCAAAGTACCTTTGTTGCCCAGCTTCTGAGTTGAGTGCATGGCATGACTTTGTATACTGCGAATTTCATTTGGAAAATATTTTTTGTTGGCACAGGAGCGGAGCAACTATGGGGTAACCAGTTTGCAATTAAGCTGAAACTAAGATTACCAGTTCACGTATAACGTTCATTATAAATATCTCCTATCTTGGTCTTCAAGGCTACATACACGTGCTTCACCCAAATCTTATAGCTGGGTTATCGTCGGATAGAGAAGGGATCAAGCCATTTGCCTCTGCTCTAAAGCCTGTGGGTTCATTTCACGGCTGAGTCGTTCAGTTCATGGGTGTGATATTTACGGAGATCACTGGGAATCGTCGCCGAAGCTATGGAGTTCCTGCTTTGTGCTATATTCTCAGCAGGCCTGCTAGCTGTTTTGTGGAGTGAGACCGAGCCATGTGGGATAAAACCTGGTGCAATGAAGTCGATCCTCTTGACTTTAACTTGTCGTTATCCACCACTTTATACATGGTTGATTGTATAAATTCTTTCCATGTAAATTCTTTCCATGTGTCTTCCCACTGGCATCAGTGCCGATCGGTCCACTCATTCATGTCTCTTTATGCATTCTGACTAGCAATGTATCAAGAATGTTAAAGGTAATTGGTATCCCGTACAGGACGTTACAGTACCAACCCCAGCATATTTTTACTGTCAGTGGTTCCACAAGGCGATTTAATGTTCAGTAGTTTGCCACTCCTCACTGAACGGCCGATACAACTGTCAAAACCAACACAGGGTGGTCTGCTACCACATCTCCCTTAGCTAGGTTTGAAAACGGTGCCCCGGTAATATTGAGCATGTTTGCAACGCCTAAGCCCCTTTTATCTACCTAATTTTTAGACTTAAAGAAAAGGGCAAATGGTGCCTGTTTGCTGTTTAAAAAATAAAAGCTAAGAAGCCAAACTGTATGTTGGGACATAAACCATATGAAAGCCTAACACTTCACATAGCTTGATGAATAGAACAGGTCACCCCACACATCATAAATAATAGTTCATACCTCTCTAGAATTTATAGTTTTATCTGAAATTATCTAAAGTATTCAGATTAATTTGTTCAATTCATTCTTGCTGTGTTTAAGCCTCCTATTTTCTAAACGTATTAACTGTTTAGTTGATTTCACAGTGCTTTCCAAGTGTAGGTTCTAGGTCCCCGGTTGGCGTGTGAGGAGAGAATAGGCCCCCTTGACCCCCCCCACCCCCCACCACAGGAAGCATGTCGTAAAAGATTACCAATTAGGGGTGCTACCAGGTGAGGAACTGGCGGTCTGCATAAGCAGGATCTGTAAAATGGATGTGCACGCTCAAGCTCTAAAACAGCTGTTCTGTCCAGAAATGGACGACCAAACGGCTGTTTACATCTGGGGAATGTGAAGAAGAAGAAGAAAGGTTTACTTGTACAGTTATGTCTTGTATCAGAAAAGGGTTGGTCTCACTGTTGTCTCACATCTCTGGCTTGTTTTAGTTGATTTTCTTATGCGTTTCTGGTAGGCTGGCCTTGTATGGCTGCCGGTTTGTCTTACTTTATCTGTAACTCTGCTTCTTGCAATTATGTTCTCTTTTGCTGTAACTAGTGACAGTGTACAAAGAAGATGAGAAATATTGACATCTTAAAAAATCTCAACATAAAGGAAGATTGGCTAATAAACAGCATCCTGTCTTGGAAGCTGAAATATTTTGGTCATATCAAACGCCACGACGGATTGGAAAAAATTATAGCAGAAGGCATAGTACGAGGAAGGAGGGGCAGGGGCCGACCGACCGACACGAAGATGGGCACAGGATATAAGTGACTCTTTGAGTGTGAAAGCGCATGAGGCGGGAGAACTGGCGAGAGACCGAGTTTCTTTCAGGCAGACTGTGATGAGAGTGACGTTCTGCAAAGGACCTGCTACATGATGATGATAAGTGACAGTGTATTAGTCATTTGGCATTTGAAGAAATGTAGAGTATGCGGATCTTCTTCTTCTACTTATCGTTCACTGCCTGTAAACTCCGGTAGAAAAGCTCAGGTTGTTTGTCCACTTGTGGTCTTGATCAAGAACTTGAGTGCTGGGTGCACATCTGTTTTACAGATCTGGGGGAGTATTGGCACTAATAGCAGCAACCACACTACTGAACATTAGACAAGTGACAACTGACACAGATAGTAATCTCCGACGTAGAGCGAAATCAGGTGCACACACATACAACGTTCTCGATTTCACCGTGTGGTATAGGGTGACACTTTCACAAACAGCTTCTTATCAGTTAATCTGGAAAACCCGCCGATTGGTGTTGTGTTGGTTGTTTGTCTCGTTGAACGCATGATTGGTTCCCACTTCTGGGTGCTATACCCCGAGCCTGTTGGAAAGGCCAGAGCTCATTCTAGCACCTGTTGATTGCCCCTGATATGTTGATCTGTTTGAAAGTGTTCGAAATAGTTGCATTTAGTGGTACTGCTGCCACGGGGTATTTTGAGGTGCTGATAGTGTGGTCTGAATGCGAAAATAGGAATGGTAATGGCAGGTTATGGTTTTATAATCGGAGGAATGTGAGTAGTGGTATAATCTCTGACTGTGTGTTAGCTGTCGGCTTCCATGGGGTTGTTGTTCGTGGAGTTTCTTTCTCGGGATATGTTGTTCTGTTTCTTCTGACTTTTAGATTCTATTGGAGTGTATCAGACGGTCAATCAATCAATCAGGCTCTGTCTCCACAATGAATGTTGGCCGCAATGGATCTCCCACAAGTTGTCTTATTCCTTGGATGCGCACTCGTTCGGCCTGCTTTCCACCAATCTCTTGATGTTATCTCCCCGCTTGTGTCGTTGTCTGACTTTTGCGTACGTGCCTTCAGTCTTTCCCCTCTACTGTGGTTTTTTTAAAGAGTGTTATGTCTTTTAATACGGTCGAAATATTTCCAGTGGAGCGTAATCACGCAACTGACTCACACCATTGCCCCTTGTAGCTTTGTTTGTGGTTGGTTGGATTGTACAGATCGAGTCAATTCCCCGAAAAAGTTATGACTTGTTAGACCAGTAGTTCGCAACCTTCTTAATGCTGCGACCCTTTGATATAACGTAAAATTATTTTCAATGCTTCTTTATAACGTCAACGAATATTTGTTTTCCGCTTGTCTTATGCGACTCCTGTGAAAGAGTGGATTGACCCCTCCCCCACCTGCCCCCCCCCCTCCCCAAGGATCGCAACCCATATGTTGAGAACCGCTGTATTAGTCGAAAGGAGAAGATATTGCTGGTGTCATCTTAAAGCGTCGGCTCTGTGGCCAAGTCGATGCGAACGCCTCGTAATGTCGGGGTGCCGGGTTCGATCCCAGCTCCGGGCCATGCGCCTTGCGTTGGTTTCGACAGTGGTATCAAGAATGCCGACCTTCCAGAAGCAATGGCAAACTACTGGACGTAAATTTGCCTAGAAAAAACCACAAAACAGTCAGGGGCTGTTGGGGTTGGTTCTGCAACGTCCTGTAAAGGATATGCAACTAACCATCTTAAAGCATAGGCCCTCTGGACACTTGCCCGGGTGCCTAACGAGCATAGTGCCTCCCTGCGAATCTATGTATATCAAGTGACTTGCCATAATGCAGTCCTGTAAGCGATTGTCATAGGGGCCCTAATACATTGGGGGCCCATCATGCTGTTGAGTTCTGGATGTTACAGCTACGCTTCTTTAATCGTCTTTGACAGTACGAACGGCCGCTTGCAGTGTGACTATTTTCTTCGCTATGTCGCAATAACCCGCAGGTAGCATGCTGTAATGGTCAGCTTTATCATAAGTCAAGATCCCTGTTGGTTCACATGTCAGCCGGGGTGTCTCTTGTCCCTTCCCTACCTTGTCTTCGACTACAGCCTTTTCACAAATGTCCCGAGGTGGCTGAGCAGTTAACAGTGAATTAAAAACACTGAAGTACAGCCACAGACTAACTGATCTCAAGAAAAAGTACTTTTATAAAATTTATATATGGTCACTAATGAAGTAGAGGACTCAGGCAGATCACCGTGCATTTGTTAGTTTTAACTGTCATCATCTACTTTGTTTTCAACTGCTTGTGACCCATCCAGCTGCCTTCTTCTTCTTCGCGTTCACCGGCTGTAAATTCTGGTTGTTTGTCCGCCTCTTGACTTTAGTCATGTTCCAAAACCTGCTTGTTATGTGGACATCCGTTTAACAGATCTGACTTAATTGTATGCGGATTATTGGTTCCTTGCCTCTCGGGTAGATGCACTCCGACTTCGAAAGGAAGCTCTTACGACATGCTTGTTGAGGAGGCAGTGGGTCTATTCTTGTTTCCCCCACAGTGTGGCCACGTAACTCACATAGGGACATCCATTTGTTACTCCGAACTTCGCAGAGCTCTAATAGTAATTATAAGGGGCAGGGTTTTCCCGGTGCCCATTGTGGGGGGGGGGGGGTGTAAAAAATAATAGACCTATACCCCCCCCCTCTAACGATAAAAACATGTCCTAAAAGGCGACTAATGATGGGTGCAGCCTTCGAAGTCAAGTGCATCTGTCTGAGAGGTGTGGAACTAACAGTCTGCATGCAAAAAGCCAGATTTGTAAAACGGATGTGCATGCAGACCTCGGATTCTGAAACAAGACTAGAGTCCAGACATGGACAAACAGCCAGAATTTTCCGCCGGAGTTTCTCGCAGGTGAACACAAAGATGAAGCAGGAGATGCTGAGCTGACTCCTAGGAGTGGCAGGGTGGAAGATAATTAAACCGTGCCTCCGCTGGGAATCGAACCCCTGACGTCTAGATTGATACAGATTAGCCATTACTCCGTAACAGCCGCTGATTTTTATATTTTAAGATCCCAGTTACTAAGAAAGTAAAGTAAAGGACCCTTTTCCACGCCTTTCAGGCGTATTGAGAATTTAGGCTAGACCTTTATTTTGTAGACAGTACGGCACTTGGTGGGTGATGTGATCAGCATCAAGCCGGTCGCCTTTACTTCCCAGGACTGCGCCTGGTACACACTCAACGCTGGGTCGACCTGGAAGCCAAGGTCATTTTTGAAGAAAAGAAGACCGGCCCCCCGTCAGGAACCGAACCCACGACCTTCCGATCTTCAAGCGAGCTTCTAGCCGCTGGACCACGGCGGCTCACCAGTTACTACGAAAGAACCTCACATTTTCCACAGCCAGCTCCAGCTCTCCAAAGCTGCAGGCGGTCGTGTATTTTCCCAGTGCAAGACGGTTCGGTTTGTCCAGGACCATTGTTTTACTAGTCGATCGGTAATTACAAAGTGATAGCATGCACTTAAACAACTCCGAGAGACAAAGCAGGGAATTCCCTTGTTGTCATGCATGATTGGTCTGTCAATTATGAGTGTCGGTTGTCCTGCACTTGGCTGGGGCTTGACTCTCAGTTGGAGGAAGGAATCTAGTGTCGTTGTGATCGAGGTGACCTGTTGATGGTTGGCCTGTTGTGTGTATGTTTGGTTTATTTGATTTCGATTATGTGCCAGTTTTCTACGAAAAGGCGGGTGAATCTAATCTATCTGATCTATCTATCTATCTATCTATCTATCTATCTATCTATCTATCTATCTATCTATCTATCTATCTATCTATCATGCCCGGCTCTCTAGCGTAGTTGGCTTAACTGGATTGCGCGGAGACCGGGTGACGAACTCCTTGTGGTCCGGGTTCAATCCCGGGGGTGGGCATGAAAGCCACATTTTCTCCCAGATTTACGGTATTTACAATGGAATCAAGGCCGAGAGGTTACGATATCCATAATACCGAGCCTAAGGGTTAACAACTCATGGCTTCTGGATACTAAAACAAAAAATCTATCTATATATCTATATCCATTAGACTATCCATCTGCTATCTTTTCATTTGACCACCCATTCATCTATGTGTTATGATCAGCACCATTATGGTTCTTCATAGAGCAAACCTGCCTAGCATCCACATGATACTGACGAATTATCAGCTGCGCTGGGCTGGTCGCCTGTCGTCAGACTCTCGTCTCCCAAAGAGAGTATTTTAAGGCGAGCTCCAGCAGAGGAAGAGCTTCCAGGGAGGACACTATCAAAACTGCTCTCAATTCAGTTGGCATCAACACAACAACATGGAAGGCTGTTGCGCAGCAGGACCGTTCTGGATGGCATACATCCCTCAGGCATGTTGCATCAGCCTGTCAGGCAGCGGAGGTTTCACAAGCAGAGAAATGGAGGCAGACTAGAAAGAACGGCAGCGCTAATCCCACACTTACTGCGGCTTCCACCTGTTGTCCGCACTGCTTAAGAACTTTCCGAGCTCATATTGGCACCACCACCCGAAAATGCTGAAGACCACTGGCATAGGAATAATCTGACCACACATACTCTTGACGTTAGGTCTAGCATACGAGATCGTCGCGAAGACATCCGACTTGTCACCCACTCACTTCCAGGTGGCAATACCAGCCGTCAGCCCGTGTGCTGATAAATTAGAAAATCTCACCGTTCCTGGTTATTTATCCCCGGAGATGTTTCTCTCTGTCCAATGTTTACTTTACGGGTTCTTTAGTGTGTCACTTTTATTAGTTTCCTTTGGCGAAATTAGCTTATATAACAGGAAATTGTCTGGGGTTTGCCGTTATGAAGCCGTAGTTTATTGTATTTCCCGTTTAGCACTCGCTGCCTGCTTTATTTCCTTTTTACTGAACGGTAGAGACGCAAGTAATTATATTGAATTGATAAAGAAAAGTGTGTAGTTATTATGAGTATGGGAAAAGACCCGTGGGGGGGGGGGGGGTGTCAGGATTCCAGTCTCTTCAGGAAAAAGCTCAAATTCCTTGTCATACTTTTAAGCAGCGGATTTATTTTTTTTATTTTTAAGGCGTTGTCGAGGAGCGGCTGGCCGAACTGTTAGAACGTGCTCTCAAGCGGGAGACCCGGGTTCGAATCCTCGGTAAAGCTAGGTAGTTTTTCTGTCAAAGGCAAAATAAAAATCCTCACCTGCACAGTCGTGGCGACAGCACTGGCTATGCGGCCGTAAATCCTCAGGCTCATAGACACTGCTTCCTCCCTCCCCCACACCTACACCGCAAACGTGGTATAATAAAAGCAGTAAAACAGTAAAGCGTTGTGAAATGTTTCTGTTTCTTGTATTCTAAGATCCCTGTGTGGATTCCTGGGTCCCCATTTTTGTGTGTGTGTGTGTGGTGTATATATATATATATATATATATATATGTATATATATATATATGTATATGTTATATATATATATATATATATATATATATATATATATATATATATATATATATATATATATATATATATATTGCGTGGTGTGGGCGGGACCTAATGCCACCCCAAAAACAAGCATGTCGTAAAAGGCGACTCTATATATTGTTTCCTTCGAAGTTGCAGTGCATCTGTAGGAGATATAAGGAACTAACATTCTGCATCTGTATATAAAACGGATGTGCACGCAAAACACATTCGTGAGCAAGACTAAAGTCATAAAGTAGAAGAATACCCAGAACTTTCTGCCGGAGTTTACATCCACTGAACGTTAAGTAGAAGTAGTACTTTGTGTGACAACAACCAGTTATCCTTACCCACACCTCACGAGACTTCAGGGTTCACAAGAGTAATACTTCGTGTAGCTGTTATGTGAGCGCGAATGATAACTTCCTAGAAGAAATTTAAAAAAAAAACGAACAAAAAGTAGAACTTCATAGTATAACAAAGACGAACAAAAAGTGAACGTTGCGGCTACAGAGCCTTCATCAGCACATTAATAAATCAAACAAAACCGCACGAATACACACAAATCACTTAACTAACGTATCCCGAGCAGCCACGTTGATGTCTTTCCAGTGGAAAATTAGTAGGTTGAGAGGTATCTGGGATTAGCCCGGTTGGTTTCACATTCATGAAATCCTCTGTATTGCCGTACAGGTCGTTAGGCATTGTAAAAGCTTGCAACATATTGAGGTGAGGTTGGTGTCGAGACTTCCTCCTCACTCGGTACCTGGGTTATGTTTGCTTTCTTCTTCACCTTCACATCTATACGAACCGGCGGGGGGTCTCTATGGCGAAGTAAAGCCGTTTGCTTCGCGCTCTGAAGGTTGTGGGTTCACGAGTACAATTTTAACGGAGAACCCATGTAGCACTTCGCCGAGCTACGGAGTTCGTGCTCTGGGCGATGCTCTCGGCAGGCAGCTTGCCGTTCTGCGGAGAGAGACCGAGCCATTGTGGATTAAACACCGGTGCAATCGGGTCGATCCTTTCGACTTTAACACGAGCATATATTAGAACTTCATTCACATCTGCTGGAGAGCATATCAGGATGTAACCTGGTCAAGATTCAGCAGAGCAGATCAGGATGTAACCTGGTCAAGATTCAGCAGAGCAGATCAGGATGTAACCTGGTCAAGATTCAGCAGAGCAGATCGGGATGTAACCTGGTCAAGATTCAGCAGAGCAGATCAGGATGTACCCTGGTCAAGATTCAGCAGAGCAGATCAGGATTAACTGGGATTATGAAATCAGACCTGTGCTCATAGTGTTCGTTTGGTGTGTCTGCGGGCTTCAGCTCAGCTCTCATAAGGAGGGCAGGGGAGAGGCATATCTGAGTGCGTGAAGCACTACCCTTGATTCTCTATCGTCCTTTTCAGGATGATATTTTTTATTTGAAGCTCCACCCTGGCTTTTGCCGGGGGCCGCAATATAGGCAGGCCATAAATATGGCCAAATGTCTGAACGCGTTTTCTGGGACCTCTCCACGGCGATCCTCATCTGCATGGTGGCACTTTGTGTCATCTGGTGTTTATCGCCTGTGTGATGTCCTGATGGAGTAGAAAGTCAGTCAGTCAGTCACTACCCTTGAATGAGTTATTGTTCATAGGCTTAATGCTGTGAGAAACGTCTTCACTGCACTGAATGTTGTCCTATATTGCACGAACTCGGTAGCTCCGGGATGAATCTTCCATGATTTTTCGAAAAATTGTAACAGGAGCGAACGAAAGACACATTCACACTAATAGTTGACCTTGATCTGCTGCCACTGCTCTATAGCCACCTCCGACAACTAATTACAGAAATGCCCTTCCTCCTTTCATCAACCAATGACATTCTTGATTGACTCACCCAGTGTATTTTTCACTTGTCCTTCATTCAGCTTTTATCTGCACTAGTTCAGTCGGTAAACATTGTCACCCCCAAATGCCCTCTTTTAAATACGAAGTATCGATCGTGTCCCTTCGGTGGAGCCCGTGTAGATGTATGTCATGAAGGGTCGCTCGATACTGCTCACCAAGAGTGCAGTGACCTGCTGTGAGATCGCCTGCGCGGTTGACTGGTTCCAAATGGAGGGATGTGTCTGGGATTTGGAAGCACGTGAAACCACTGGTTAGCGGAAATTGGAACAGATCCTGTAAGTTAGCAGAATGTTTAAATGATTACATTTTTGCGTGCGACATCAAACTTTAGTGTTATGAAAGGCATATCTTGTGTCAGTTAGAATATTAGTTAGAACCTGTTGTTTAGTATTGTGGGCGTACAGTGTGGGGAAAACCAAACGGGTCTATAGTGCGTTCCAGAAGTACTGCTGAACTTTAAAAATGTGTAACTGAGTAACCGTTGGGTGTAAGTGGAAATTTGGCGTGCCATCTGTTAATAATCATGTCTGTTTGGGTATTTTTATTTTTAATGTAAACAAACACTTGTTTTCCAATTTGCCTTATTTGTGGTGTATTAAAAAAAACGATTAAAAGAAGTCAACATGCTTTTTGCAACTTGAGTAAATTGAGTAAGCGAGCTTTTCAAAACAAAACATCAAATTGCACGCATGTCATAGCGTTGCATTTTCAGGTGGTCATCTCCAGCAAATCTCCGTGAGTTGTGAAATGTTAATTATGTGGGCATAGGCTTTCAAAATAATCAACACGCATCTCATACATGTGAACTGATTTCTAAAGAATCTCCACTCGTGTGTCAGTTATTGTATATTCTGCTCTTCGGATGTACAGAAGTTTTTAGTCTGACAAAGATAGAAGAAATCGATGCTTCGAGAAAACAGCAGCATCTGCGCAATTGTTAATTATAGAATCATAAAAGATCTCTGTTCACGTTTTGGGCCCATCGGGCATATGGGAAGAGCATCCCATATTTTTACAATCAGCACTAGATGGTTAATGTGGTCAGCATTACGTCGGCCGATAGAATCATAAGGATATGGAAAATCTTAGGGAATAAAAAAAAATTAGTATTGATCCATAAAGGAGTTTTCGAATTATTTGTTGAAGTGTGCCGGCATAGGTTTTCAAATACACTATAAATGCGCCATCTAGTGTCACGGCTTTATGGCTTAGAACGATAACAATTTTCAAAGTGGACACCAGTTGTGGCAGGCGTGGTGGAATGATCGCGTTGTTGTAAATTCTGTACCGGACGTCTCAAACCAGTCTCAACATTAGTTGTAAAAACGATCCACGCCTTTGGGCATATAGGGCTAGACCTATATTTTATAGACCAATCGGCACCTGGTGGGTGATTTCATCGCGCCAGCCGCCTTTACTTTCCATGACTATCTGGTTCCCCGCCCTCCTTCCCAACATTAGTTGGCCGAGGTTTTACTATGCAGTTTTACATTTGCTAGCACGCTGTTGCCTCTCAATGGTCGACACTTATACACTCGTCGAAATCAACGCAAATCGGTCACTTGTCAATTCTGGCATTAGATGTCCGATGTGCCACTAGTTTTAGGGACATCTGCGTGGAAGCAGAAAGATTGAGAGTGACTATTTGTGTCATTTTTATTTCTTTGATGTAACGTATTTGGGTATTTGGGTGCAAACTTCAACTGCACCAACATTCTGAGAGAGAAAAATATAATCTGGAAATAAAGTATGCTATGCCCTTTAACATCTGCTAAAGTCAAAGTCTGTATCACGCAACGCCATGATTAAAATATATAAAACGTTGAGACGAGTCGTTTTAACTAGGTCTAAAACTTGGAGCACAACTAAAAGAGACTTATTACAGGTTTTTGAAAACAGAGTATCACGTCGAATCTTTAGTCCTATTAAAGATGTAGGGGAATAGAGAGTGAGAAGTTAAAAGCAACAACAAAATTCATATTCTTTTCAAATCACCATTAATCACTGGCATCGTGAGCGCTAATAGATTGAAATGGTTGGGACATAATAAGAGAAAGTCAGATGACAGCGGAGCAAAATATGTATAGACAAGGTAGATGAAGGGTCGTAGACAACGAGGCAGACCAAGAAGACCATGGATAGATGTCCAGAGAGACATGGGAAGACTAGGTTTGAGAACTAGAAAGAGAAGGCCAACCAGAGAGATTAGTGGAGACGGCTGATGTCTGCAGTAAATAACCTTAAGGGCTCGGAATGCTTAAGAAGTATGTATTTGGTCTGTGATGTTTATGTCAGTTGCAAATTACATACAGAGACTACTAATCAGATGGTTTTCCCACTTAGAGAGCAAGCCTGTTGACGTCATACCGTGCAAGGCATACATCAAAAGAGGAGATAGACGTAGAGCATATGGTAGGTCAAGAATGAGGTGGAAACACAGCGTCAGAGAAACTACATTAGCACGCTAGGATGGGTGAAGTCCTGTATAGAGCAGGCCGCCCGTGTGGTGTTTGAGTGAAACATCGTTTGAGCACGATAAGCGAAGTCTTGTGTAGTACAGACCTCCCGTTTGATGTTTGAGTGAATCATCATTTGCCTGATGCGCCTACTGGAGTGAAACGGGTCTCTTTCTACCGCTTACTTTTTACTGTCCACTGGCTACCATGGACCTTTGACCTCATCGAGCTTATTCTTCATCTCTTGACCACCAAGCGGTGCAGAACCAGACAATATGTGTACCTATCTCCCCCCCCCCCCCCACACACACACACTTGCGTGTAATATGTATCATGCAGTATGCGGTACCAGTTTGTAAAAATGTCGCGATCTTTAAATCTCATATTCTGAAAACCTAAATTGTGTTGACGGCCGAGTCCACTGCCTTGACTTTCTATATCTAAAGACCTCTGTAATGTGAGGGCCATTCTATGGCAGTCTTAATACCTATGCGGAGTTACCTATCGCACTGCGGCCATTTCTGAAACTGTCTTCACGGACAAGTTTAATTTTGTATAAAAGCAATGAAAACTAGCGGAGAATGTGAATTCTCCCCTTTAAACCTCCCCCCCCCTCCCCCAGTAATTCCCTCCTGTGCTGTTTGAAAAAAAAAAAAACGAATTCCTCCCTTATTTAATCAAGCGATTTTTATTTTATTTATTGTGACTGAATAGAATTCTAGTTCCGAGGTCGCGATGCAAATATATTCGTCTTATTTAGGCTGTTATAACGGATCGTATGTGTCGGAATTTCAAAAGTGAATAGGCGGGTATTTGCATGCATGAAGCGTAATGAATTATTAACATGAACACTCAAGCAGCCATGCAAACGCATTGACAGCCATTTTGAATTTTGGTGTTAACTTGTTATGCCAGCGTGTACTGTCTGACCTCTGCTCTTCTGTTATTGGCGAGATATTTTTTTGAGCGCATAAATCCCGCTTGCATATGTGTGCGAATCACAAGTGCGCCTGCCATATGTATGAAACTATATTGGTGAATCATGTAATATTTTCGATATTGTTCTGTACCTGAGCACGCACACTTTTACACGTATATTTTTTTTGAGACTGTATCGTTCTACTTTGATAGTTCCGTGTCGCTTTGAGGGTTCCGGAGCCCGCTGTGGAGGAAAACTAGAAATGACCCACTGCCTCTTCGACAAACATGTTATAAGAGTCGCCTTATTTGGAGGTTTCTTCGAAGCCGGAGTGCATCTTACAAGAGGCAAGGAAACAGCAGACTGCAAATAAACTAGATCTGTGAAACGGATGTGCACGCAACCCCCGAATTTTTGGATAATTCCTAAATTTCAGAGATGGGGGAGCAACCAGAACGTTCCACCAGAGTTTACAACCGATAATCACGATAAAGAAGATAATTCCATTGTGCTGAGCGCTGATGGCTCTTGTCTCCTTGCATGAAATGCCTGAATCTGTGGTTTTCCACACAAGAGCAGAGATGTCTACGCAAGACTGTAAGGTCCCTCTTTACCCCAGCATACGTGATCGAAAGCTGAACTAGGCGGCGAGCTGTCTCCTAACTGCAGCCTATAGAATGGACAGTTAACAAGACGGCAAAGTATCTCTGAACCCCCACCCCCCCCCCCCCACACACACACACACACATAGAACCGACAACTAACGAAGACTCAGCTGAAATCAAAGTAAATGAGCTTTTTACAGCAGTGGCGCATCCTAGATTCATATTTTTGTAGACAAATCGGCACTGGGTGAATGGTATGGTCAGCATCACGCCATCTGCCGTTGTTTGCCAGGTATCCACGCCGCGATGCAGATATCCCAGTTCTCTAGTGGGTTCATGGGTCCCATTGTTTGGGGGGGGGGTGGGGGGTTGGACAAGATTAACCACTGCTTCCCCGACAAGCATGCCGTAAGAGTTGACTATTCAGAGGCTTCCTTCGAAGTCGTAGTGCATCTACCTGAGCGCCAGTGAACCAATACTCCGTATAGAAATAAGTCAGATCTGTAAAACAGATGTACACGCAACACTGAACGCCGGTTCCAGAGATGGACGAACAACCAGAACTTTCCGCTAGAGTTTGCAGCCGGTGAACAGAAAGAAGAAGAGATATTCCATCTTCATGGCAGAGAGTTATCCTACAGTTTCTTAGTTTCTGTACGACTCAGAACCACACAGAATGTCCATCACTGTCCCTTGGGAAGAAACTGACACACACTGCAGTCTCAGCAAGCTAATACAAATACACGCGTAAGGCCGCCGTCAGAAGTGCCTACACTAACAGTCGGACACTAGAAATGCAGTTTATTGTCGATAGAAGCAGGTTTCAAATAAATCACTAGCTGCACGAACAATTAGTTGCATAAAGTTCCACTAGTTCTAGGGCAACATGCCACCCACTGTTTTCTGAATTTGCAGTTCAAAACACAGACCATGTTTGGCACAGTCTAAAAACATTCCAAGTGAAATCCGCACCTCACAGTGTCGTGTAATGAAAGACTAAACAAATCTACGCTACAGCATGGGGCAGTAATTCCTACACAGCTGTTCAGTACCCTTTGTTCGGCTCGGTGCTGGACAGAAGCGATGTCATCAATACCATGCTTAACCAACATCGCGAAGACATCTATGACAATAGGCGTGACTTCGTGGCACTGTCCAGGCTGACGGGGACGGGGGAGGGCCTGGAGCTGCAAGACATGAGCAGTTAATAATATCACACGACGTTTGATTAAGCAACGCAGAACTGACATCAACTGTCGTTTTATGTTTATTGAGCTATTTATACAGAGATGGGAGCGCCTTAGGATCTGTCCGGAGTGCTGTGATGATGTAACTAATCACCAATTAAGGTCATTGATGTACTAGTGTCGGCAACGATTACCTATCTGTACATCCACCTTTCCCTTTGTGGAGCTCTGGGGCTCCATTTTGGGGACACAAGAGTAGGCTCACTACTCTCTCACTTGCCCGGCTCTCTAGTGTAGTTGACTAAACCGGATTGCGCGGTGACCGGGTGACGAACTCCTTGTGGTCCGGGTTCACTCCCGGGGGTAGGCAGAAAAGCTACATTTCTCCCAGATTTACGGTATTTACAACGGAATCAAGGCCGAAAGGTGGCGATATCCATAATACCGAGCCTAAGGGTTAACAACTCATGGCTTCTGGATACTCAAACAAACAACAAACAGCTCCCTAACTCGCATGTCGCTAAGGGCTACTCATTGGGGGTGAATCCTTCGAAGTCCGTGTGTATCTGCCTGGGAGGCGAGGAACAAACAGTGAATACAAATAACCCAGAGCTGTGAAACGGATATGAGTGTAAATCTCAGGTTCTGGGACAAGATCAAAGTTCAGAAGTCGCCGAACAACCATAACTTTCCATCGGAGTTTATAGCCAGTGACCGTTAAGAAGAAGAAGATATTCCCGTTGGACAGACGTAGTGAGAATCTGGCATGATTTCCACTGGGACGAGTCCTGTCGCGGACTACATTTTGCGTGCTACTGAACCATAACTTCCGTATGTTACCGGGGCACTTAAAGGACCACAGAATTGTAAGACGTTAGCCTACATTGGATGTCTTAAGAGGCAACAAGAGGGGCGATTTAAATTGATATGTTTTTCTCTTCTATAGAAAACCTTTAGCTGTAAAATCCCACCCCAGCCACGACATTTAAAAGAAACTAGAACAATCAGTCAAGGGCATAGTAGGCATTTCCCCGTGAGGTAATATGGTGCGGTGCTAGGAAAGCTCCAAGAAGTCGGGACATCAGGCTTAGCTCTTTCTGCCTAAATCTCCAGAATTCACTCATGAGATGTGAGAACTGTGTAGGGATTTGGACAGATATCGCATATGCTAGCAGAATAGCTAGCTGCCTGTCGAGAGCGTCGCACAAATAACGACCTCTCTAGCTCCGGCGACGATACCCAGGAATCTTCGTAAAAATTGTAATCGTGAACTGAGCGGCGCCGCTGCGAGACGAACCCACGACTTTCAGAGTGCGAGGCAAACGGCTTGACCACTTCACCACTGAAGAAACTGGACTTTTTAATCACATGGTGGAACTCCTGTGAGTCGGATTTGCGATTGAAAGTAGTCTGGCAATTTATGTTTGGGAAGGAAATAAAAAGGAGGAAAGAGATAACTGTCTGCCGTTAGTTTATTTTCGTATTCTGTGTCCTTGGTACGTACACTCGACTGCCGTTTTAAATAGCCACCCTCTTGAAGTTTGACAGGCGATAAAATATGAAAGTAATCAAACGCTTACGATCCGCACGTTGCCTATTTTCCTGCTTGCGTTCCCTTGCCTGACAGATTGATAACTTGACGTGGTAAAACGGTTTTTTAGTTATTATGTTATCGATTAATAGATTATATGGGCTCTGTATGTCTCTGTATATGTCTACCTATTTGTCTGCTGTCTCTATGTGTGTTTGTCTCTGTTTACACATACTGTCAGTTTTTTTTTTTATATTGACACATCTGTTGCTTATATTATGCAGTTGGGCAGACGCTGTCTGTACTGTCTTATCACGTGTGTGAGAAGGAACGAACGAACAAACTTTATTTTTAAAGGGTTGAGAATTGGGCACGCTGGCCCGTCTAACATTTTACCCTTCGAAGTCTCCCTCCATTCTTGCATCATTTCATTCACACATCAAGTAATAAACATCAAAGGCATCAAAATATTCAGTACAAGCACATGAATGTCTACATTTCTAACTACAGTAAACCGTAGTGGTTGTTATAAATCTAATGAAAATGGCGCTATTTCAAAAAATTTTTTTTTTTGTCCTCTTTGGAGCCATGTAATCTGTGCTCAAATAATATTCGAACAGTTTTTGATTGTATGTAGAGGGACTAGTGGTATTTTTTATATGTTTTGGAAGACAGTTCCACAGCTGAGCTGCGGAGTACGCTAAACTTGTTTTGTTTAGGCGTTTACTGTGCCTTCCATTATATTTCAACAACGGCCATAAGTAACATGGAGCCTTTTGGGATAATATTTCATGTATAAATTTTGCCTAATTAAAAAGTAGACGTTCACGTAGTGGTGAGTAAGTGACTTTCTACCCCACTAGGACATCACACAAGCTATAAACACCCGATGACACAACGTGCCACCATGTGGATGAGGATCACCGTGGAGAGGTCCCAGAAACCGCGTTCAGACATTTGGCCATTTTTATGGCCTGCCTATATTGCGGCCCCTGAAAAAAGCCGTAGTGGGGCTTCAAATAACAAAAAATTACGTCCTGAAAAGGACGTAAGGACTTGAAGCTATATTCACGAAGCGGTAGTAGCATAAGACCTTTATATGTTTCGGAACTCACTGTCCCATGATTATTACTTATTAAGCGAAAGGCGCGCTTTTGCAGTGACTTGGGCCTCTTGATAACGGAACTGGAACAGCCATCCCATATTATAGAGCAATAGTCTATATATGTCTGGATGTGAGAAATATATAGAATATATTTCTTGTGTTTTCATCAAGAAAGTTTTTAATTTTTGCAAGCTGGTAAACCTGTTTAGCTGTTTGCTTCACAAGTGCTTGTACATGTGAGTTGAAGGTTAGATTTGCATCAATGATCAACCCTAGTGCTTTGTGCTCAGTTACAAATTCCACTTGAGTTCTCCCAGTGTAGAGTTGAACCGTTCTCTGTGAATTTAGACTACATAGTTTTTGTCTTGTTGTTATTAGCATAGATTTGGTTTTATTAATGTTTGTTTGCATACGGTTTGCACTGCTCCGTGTGGCTACATTGGTTAGTTCTTGTTGTAATGACGACTCTAGTACATTACATGTTTGAGCATTTGCATAGATGGTACAGTCGTCTGCGAATAAATCGCAGGACGACGTCAGACATAAGGGAAGATCATTTATGTAAATACTGATTAACAGAGGGCCGAGAATCGAGCCTTGAGGCACCACAGTATTTAAGCTGGTTGTTTGCGATAGGGATAGATAGATTGAGAGAGAGAGAGAGAGAGAGAGATTGAAACTTGATTGGTAGAAAGGTTTTTCTGCGAGTTAGACGCCGCCAACCCTTTCTTCCGTGACAGTTAAAAAATTACTTCGGGAAGAAAAAGGGGGAGGGGAGGGGGTGGCGGCTTCAGAACACTGTTATTTTACATTTTCTACCTGAATGGAGAGACTCGGATAAATAATTTTGAAATATCCTATTATGATTGAGCTTCTGTGGTGGAGCGACTAGACGCCTGTCTGTTGATCCGAAGGGAAGAAGTTGAAGGTGGATGGTGATGAGGAGAGACAGAAAGGACGAGGGGGGTCTGATCAGGTCAGAATTGTAATGAACTGTACACACAAATATTCTAACCGGGTTCTTTGTGTATGTGTGTGTGTGTAGAAAATCCAGGCTTGCACTGAATCACACAATCGCTACATGTTAAAGTTATTGTTTTTTTACTGCGACAAACTGCCATCGAACTAAAGTGGCCCCTTGGAACCCGCCAATTCATGAGTCAAGGGCACTTCACTCTCAGAAGAACATTTTTATGGGCAGGAATGATGGGACATTATTGTTAACTTATAGGCTCATTGTTTGTGGGCTAAGACAACGGTCCCCATACTACCCCATGTAGGTCCCGCTCTACCCCGTGTGTGTCTCTGCACTACTCCGTGTAAGTCCCGCACTACCCCGTGAATGTTCCTTTACCACCCCGTGTATGTCCCTGTACCACCCCGTGTAAGTCCCGCACTACCCCGTGTGTGCCCCTGTATTACCCCGTGTATGTCCCTGCACTACTCCGTGTATGTCCCTGCACTACTCCGTGTAAATCCCGAACTACCCCGTGTATGTCCCTGCACTACTCCGTGTAAGTCCCGCACTGCCCCGTGTATGTCCCTATACCAGCCTGTGTAAGTCCCGCACTACCCCCGTGTAAGTCCCGCACTACCCCGTGTATGTCCCTATACCACCCCGTGTAAGTCCCGCACTACCCCGTGTAAGTCCCTCCACTACTCCGTGTAAGTCCCTCACTACCCCGTGTAAGTCCCTGCACTACCCCGTGTATGTCCTTGTACTACCCCGTGTATGTCCTTGCACTACCCTGTATATGCCCAGGGACAAGGTTTAGGGGAAGAGGGAGAAAAGCGCTACAGCGCCTCAAACAAGCATGTGGTGACAGACGACTAGGGAAGGGTGTGCTCTAAAATCGGATCTGTTTTGTCGAAGAGCGTACATATCGCAGCCTAGATGTAAACCAGAACACAGCGTGCTAACCGCCCCCTCAAGGGCACACTCAGAAGAGGAAGATTCCCACAGATGGATATTTACGGGTATGCACTGGCACTTGGTCTGCCTACCCCTCCCATTTTTTTTCCGGTTGCCGCTCCTGAAGTTGTGATCATCCATAATACTTCAAGAGGGTCATCTTGGGTGGCAGACCGGGGCACATCAAAGATAGCCCGTTCAGACTCCAGAGAAGTTTTAATTATGGCGCTCACTACTTTTACACGAGGCTGGTGTGACGTGCTGTACAATGCGGGTAAGGAGTGCTACGTTGCGGAGGGGAGTTTTCTTTCATTATAGTACACACAAATACATTCAACAACATGAACTGTTTAACTCATTTAGACTACATTCAGTATATGACAGCCGTCTCCCCAGACTCCTGCTCAGGGCTGCCGAAGTTGGTATCTTCGAACCAAAAAATGTAGTACTATTTGACACTTGCCAAGGGAGAGAGAAAAAAAAAAAAAACCAATACTTTTTGTGTTCACCACGCCGGGCAATTTTTGTAGGTTTTTAGAAATTTGGCATCAGAATTTAAAATTTTGGTCACGAAATTTTTCAGCCTTATTAAAGAAGAAAATTATTTACGAATTTATAAAGAATTGTGGGATGTATCAACTATCTAACGTTTAAAAACAAAAATCGAACACTAGAAACATTTTGGTTTACAATTTCAGACGAAACATGCGGAGACCAAAATAGCTTTCTATAAAAATCTTGGAAAGAGTTTTCTTTTTGCATGATAATATCTCGATAAAACTGCATTGTTGAGATAAAATTTGTGCTCTTGTATATTAACTGCATCAACTGGAAGTGGCCACAGAAGCTTTGTGACAAACTGAGAGGGGGTAAAATCGTTTTGATACATTTTTAAAACAAAATTGTGTACTATTGCCCAGTACATTTCGACAGCCTTGCTTCACAACTGACCACTTGGGGGATTCCATACTTTCCTCATTGGTCTTTTCGGCCTTGGGTATTCCATGCCGCACGGATCTTGCACAGGCTTTTCGCTAGTTTCTTATGAGCGTTAGCTACACTCCCAATCAAGGTCATCACATTATCCTTTACGGAACTTTGCACAACCAACCCCCATACTTGGGGGGGGGGGGAGGAGGCTGGTTGTGATGTCACTCGGCAGTTTTTATCTTTAGTAGTTTGCCATCGTCTACACGGTCGGCTTTCAGTCGAAACCAACGCAAGGCGGTCTACTGCTAGATGGCGCGCAAGTGTATCGTACCCGGCACCTTCGAATTTCAAAGTGCGTTGTGTAAGGTATGCTGAGCGTAAGTGGCGCATGTCGGCCCTGTGGCTAAGTCGATGCCAACGCTTCGTAATGCTGGGATGCCGGGTTCGATCCCAGCTGCGGGCCATGCGCCTCGCGTTGATTTCGACAGTGGTATCAGGGAGCCGACCGTCCATAGGCAATGGCAAACTACTAGACGTAAATTTGCCTAGAGAAACCACACAACAGCCGGGGGCTGCTGGGTTGGTTCTGCAACGTCCTGTAAAGGATACGCAACTAACTTTTAAAAAAACATGGGGCATATCTTCATTTATTGCCTTATGTTTCCCAGTGGAGTTTCAAACAACGGGCACGTGTTGTCCTTCCCTTTGCCATAACATGCATCTGGCTCCAAATCCTCCCCTTTCCCATAGCCCCATAGCACGCATCTCGCTCCATGTCCTTTCAAGTCCCATAGCATGTATATCACTCCATATCCTTAACTTTCCTATAGCATGCATCTCGCTTCATATCTGTCCCATATTTCTTCAGCCTAATTGTTCTACTTGGAAGTCAGAGTGCATCTGCCTGTGAGGCAGCAAACCAATCGACTGCATAAAAATAAACCACATTTGTAGAACGGATGCGCAGTCAAAACCTAGGCCATGGGAACAAGTCAGAGTTCAGAAATGGGCGCACAACCAGGATCTCCCGACACAGTTTACACGTGCTCAACCACGACCGGCTCCATCTGACAAACACAAACATGCTTCTTCTATATCCCTTCGTGAAACGTTTGCTTTTCCCAATGAGCTGCAATGCAGTATCATTCTGGTTATTCTCTAGCGGGAATTTCAGCAAAAGTTAAACAGGCACCCTAATAGGGTAGGTCTGCTGTATTAGTATGAGTGATTGATGTATAGATGGTGAAGTGGTATGCGCCACATTCAGTTATACTCATTAGTGTCTGCGGTTTTACTCACATACTATGCATCTATTTACCTCATCAGACCCTCAAAGGCGGGCTTTGCTATAATGTGACTGAGAAACCCTGCATGGAACTTTGTAAATAACCAGAACGGTATACCGTACTTTATGTTATCAAGGTAGGCATTGCTGCCAGAACAGAACAGTCACAAAATCTGACGACACTGTCGTCTGCAGGAATCCCTCAGTTGGAACGTTATCGATTCGATTTCTGTTCATTTATAAAAAGTAAAAGTTTTCAACCTTGATTATGTTTGTGGGGATGTTCGCTGCAGTATAGTAGTTTTGTGTGTGCATTTTTTTTTCTCCTCCAGATATTTCGTCGATTTGGAATTCGCTGGGTCGTCATAGAGCCGGGGTAAGTTGTAGATCCGTCAGTTGTCACACACAGTTAATTGCGTTTAGCTCATTAAAGGCAGACGCCGAGCAGCCGGCAATATGTTGATATAGGACTCGTTTTGTGGCACAGCCCTTTCAGTTCATGAACATTGTTTGCTTGTTTGTTTCATTCTCTTCCGTTGATCCTTTGAAATGTTTCTTTTTATTTGGTTTGTTACTCTTATTAATTCTTCTTCTTCCTCTTCTTGTGCGTACGTCCTTAAAAAGTATATTGGTATATTCATTTGTTGTTTACAGCTAGGCCGCAGTATTTGCACCGTTCGGAATCGCTATCCGATTTAAGCAAACCATCCAGTTAAAATACGTTGTACGACATGCTTGTGGCCCCGGGAAGGAGATGAAAAGGAGAGGGAAGCTTGGGGGCAGGGAGTCTATTCTTTCTTTCTATCAAAATAGGAACAGGGTCCCGACACTGGGCTCTTTTACTTATTGAGTTTAAACATTTGTTGTTTTAACTCTCCCTGTTCCACTGGCAATGGATTTTAGAATGTTAGAGAACAAATTCAGAAGAATTTGGAAGCAACAGGGATGTGGTTTCTTGGACGAATGAAACAAATAACCTTTGACGCCTAGAGTAACTAACAACGATTGTTTGAAAGAAGCTAATGAAAGTAGATCTCTAAATACAACAAAAAGAAAGGAGACAAACACTGTACTTTGGCCACGAGAGGCATTGAAAAATATCGTGACAATTGAAAAGATAGTGAAAAGAGGGGTAGAGGCAGACCAAAAGAGAGATGCTGGATTTTTTTTTTTACTTGTTACCCTCCTTATTGTGAGGAAAACACAGTACACACCATCTGTAACGTAAAGGATTAATGCCCTCTCCTTAGGGGAATTGTTCTTTGGTGTGCTATCCCTTTATTGGACCAGTTGGCAGTCGCTCGACCGGGCAATGTGTTCAGTATCATGAAGATCCACTCTTCTCATGTTTTCCAGGCATCCAGCTTATTCTGCCCAGACCTTGTCTTCTTCTTAGAGTCCATACCGTGTGGCGTTGGTAGTCACGTCTATCCACAACCTTCTGTCTCGAGTTCTTTCAATCAACTCTGACACAGATGATCTTCTATGCCCTAATGTCAGACTGTCCTGCATCTGTTCTCTGGGTCTACGTCTGGCTCTCTTTTCCCCTCCAACTATACTACCATCACGATGTACTCCAGTTTTCTCATTCTCATCACATGACCAAGGAATGTGGATTGTCTCTTTCTGATGTGGTCAATCAGTTCTCTTCCTGAGTCAGTGTTTCTTTCAGGACAGATTTATTACTCTATTTTTATCTGTCCAGTGTATTCTCATCATTCGTCTATAAAACCACATCTCCAGAAAAACCACAACTAGACCTTGAAGCCCAAGTTAACTGTCCACAACCTCCACCTCACTCCACCTATGGGTCTCGCGGCTCCAGCTTGGAAAGCAGGAAAGGTAAATAGACTCACCCCAACGCGCATGTCGTTTGAGGCGACTAAGTGACCCACCCTAACACGCATGTCGTTTGGGAGGACTAACTGACCCACCCTACCACGCATGTCGTTTGAGGCGACTAACTGACCCACCCCAACACGCATGTCGTTTGAGGCGACTAACTGACCCACCCCAACGCGCATGTCGTTTGAGGCGACTAACTGACCCACCCCAACACGCTTGTCGTTTGAGGCGACTAACTGTGGGCATTTCTTTCGAAGTCGGAGAGCATCTGTCTGAGAGACAAGAAACCAACATTATGTATACAAATAAACCAGATTTGTAAAACGGATGGGCACACAAAACTCAAGTTTAAGGCGGTAAACGCTAACAAGAGGATACAATGTGTCACCCCACTGAGCATTTGCAGCTATGAATATTCAAAGTCTTGATCCTGTTTACACCAGCACAGACCATAACTTTTTTTTTTATAAAGGTGGCCATGTTTGTTATTTCAGTCGCACATCCTTTACCACAGCAGTGTTAAATTGTTTACACCCGCGAAAGGGGGAAAAATAGGCCGGCAGTTAGTTGAGTGAGTTAAGTTGTACCCCATTAGGGCCGTATACAGGGCGATTAACACCCGGTGACGCAAAGTTCGGCGTGTCATTACTCAGGTGAGAATCTCCCAGGTACAAATCCCAGAAACCCGATTCAACCACCACCGGGTCAAGAAAAGTTGGCTAACAATTGTGGAATTATTCAAGAAGGCATATAGATATTTCAAAGTTACAATCTAAGTTGTCTTTCCTCGTCACTGTCGAAAATAGTTTATTTCTTTTTTGAAAACCGCTGCGTTAACGCATCTTTAGCCCGACCCGGTGACGTCAGCAGCACGGCCCGTCAGCTGAAGCCGGTCGTGTGGTTTAACCATGAGGGTATATTGGGAGCCACCCGGCGGTTACAGTGTAACCTGAATACCAAACAAAATATGGCGGAGTTATTCAGACAGCTAAGGCACAAGCAAGAACAAATGTAGACAGCAGTATGCTTCTTAAATCCAGTGTTATAACATTAGACTTTGTTCTCTATGTTGTTGTTGTTAAGAATGCGACATCTGCTACTTCTTCATTCATCCATTGACCTCTTGTACCATTATTAGTCACATAGGGCTGGCAGTCTGTTTCTCCATTCTGTACTATCTGTGCAGTTGCTTGGATATCATGAATTGAATCCTTTTCAGCCCCTTTGGCTTCCTTTATCAGTGTTGGCTTTAGGGTTTCTCTTGGAATGTCGTCGTTCTCTGGGTCCCTCAAGTTCCCATTTCAGTGCAGGTACTAGTCCAAGCCACTCGTTTTGGTGCAGTTAACACTTCTTAGCCAGCACATGTAGCACACAGAAACCAGACCATAATTATAACCGATACTGGTTGAACGTGGTCATTTTTATCTCCCCATAAACGGGCGGACGGACAGTAACTGTTAGTTAGGTGACTCATTTCAGTTCGTGTTTGGTAATTGTTTGTCTTTTTTTAAAGCTTGTGTCCAGTGTAGCACCATCTGCTCAATCTCCTGTCTCAGGCAAAGTCCAGCTAATTCCTTTTCTGGTGGCAGTTATTGTTGTCTTAATAATCCAGTCTATATATTCAGTCAGAAAATTCTTCTTTTTTCCGTTCCTTTATGACATGCTTGCTAGGGAGCAGTTGGTTTTCTCTCCAACCCTCCAACCCCCCCCCCCCCCCCCACCCCTTTTTATTTTTTCAATAGGGCACCGAAACCACACATGAAGTAATAATGATAAAGCTGATTAAAGGAATTTCTGATGCACTCACGTCGTTATTTCAAACGTAACGGCTAGTTTTTCTTCATTAAAACTCGACCTTTCATGTCTGCATATGTTGCTTTTATTATTGTATTGATATTCTTTGAAATCGCAGTGCTTCATCATGTTCTAAAGAGATTTCCTATCATTTTTGTGTATCATTTTTCTGTGAAGTAGTCATAAGAAGATGATCTGAAGCGGTAGCTTTGTCCGGAACTATTTCAGAGTAAAGGATATTGTGCTTCATCCTAAAGAAGGAGAACGAGTAGAAAAGTAAATGTGGTAACAGTAGCGACAGTAGTAGCAGTTGTCGTAATAGTAGCAGCAGCAACAACAGCACTAGCAGCAGTATTAGAAGTGCAGCAGCAGCAGCAGAATTAGTAGCAGCAGCAGTATGATTAGCAGCGGCAGCAGTGTGAGAGGAGGAAATTAGAAGGGAAGATAAAAACAGCAGCAGAAAGAAGGCTGGGGTGAGAATAAGCACGTACAACAATGCTTAAAATTATCTATATATATATATATATGTCTCAAAATGTATGGCCTTAATGGTTATATTAATAATATCGCATATATATTTAGCCCCTTCCCCGATAACACATTTACGAATATTTGATTCTCTGCTTATAATTCCTTACATAGCCTTCGTGACACGACCATTTATTGACACAGGCCCTACGTGTGGACCCATTCTGTCAGAAAATGATTTATTAAAGTACCGCAGTTGTGCCATTTCTATAAGTTGTTTACTAAAAAGTCTCTACGCCTTCAAATCAAACTCATCAAGATTGGCCAGGGCGATTGATAAACCTTTTTAGTGCCGTACATAGATAACGTTTAACGGTTTCAAATAGCTCTTGAGTTTGAAAAAAAAAAAAATCTACAGGCGTAAGTTATTCAATTTTTTTTTAATATAAAGGTTCTATGGAAGCCACGTGTTAGAATGAATAGCATAGGCTTGGATGATACTCCTTGTATACTAGTTACTTCCTTCTTCTTCTTCTTCATCATCTTCTTCTTCCTCCTCCTCCTCTTCGTCGTCTTCTTCTTCATCTTCATCATCATCATCATCAACTATAAACTCCGACGGATGGTTCTGGTTGTTCGTTTACTTCTGGATTTATTCCACAACCTGTTTTGCGTGCACTTCTGTTTTACAGATCTGGCTTTTCTACGCAGACTTTTTGTTGATTGTTTCTCAGGCAGATCCATACTGAATTCGAAAGAAACCTCTAATTATTCGAC
This sequence comes from Candidula unifasciata, assembly GCA_905116865.2. Taxonomy (NCBI): domain Eukaryota; kingdom Metazoa; phylum Mollusca; class Gastropoda; order Stylommatophora; family Geomitridae; genus Candidula; species Candidula unifasciata. The sequence goes on along the minus strand of CAJHNH020006668.1, from coordinate 669,044 downwards.
TCTAACAACATGTTTGCCAGGGGGCCAGTGGAGCTATCCCTTAAAACACACAGGCACACAATAAGGCCTTGGAACCCACGCGATGACTTCTGCTTTTTTTATTCGTTTCCTTCTTCCGTTGTGTTAGCATTAAAACGGCAGTTGGTACGTTGTGTTGCGATTTACAGCTGGCTTGCGATATCTGCACCTGTTGGCTCAGCACATCCTATTTAAACAACTAGGTTGGAGGCTTTGAGTCTGAATCTCCAGTATCAGAGCCCTGCGTTGACAACCGCCCGGTCAACTGCTCCTCTTTTCTTCCTCACCTGTCCGATATTTGTCCTTGGTTTGCACCCAATGAGCTGGTTCCTGTTTACGGCAGATGTATGATATTAGAGTCTTGTGACTAACACCTGCAACGACTATGATGGGCACATCACTTGTTGACAGTCAGTGAACCTTTCCCAGAGTGTGTGTGTGCGTGTGAGAAAGAGAGAGAGAGAGAGAGGGGGGGGGGGGGAGTGGAATGCGTATCTCATATTGGTTTGGATAAAATCATCTATGTTTTGAATTGATCATTTTCAGTATCTAGAATTTGCCCATCTTGAGCGCAAAGAATGCCTAGAGAACAACTCTCTTTACACCCTTACTGTTTATATTAAAACCATTAAAAGACCCTTTTCCACGCCTACAGGCGTATAGGGCATATAGGGTTAGACCTATATTTATAGACCAATCAGCACTTGATGGGTGATGTGGTCAGCATCACGTCGGTCGCCTTATCAGAACTGCATCTGGTTTCTAATTAAACCTGGGTCGATACGGGATCGAAAGGTCATTTAACAAAAATATCTGACTCAGTCAGGATCCGAACCCACTATGTGTGTGTGCTGCTGCAAGTGTCTCATGGTCTTCAGTGTACATAGAGGCGGGGAAATAAACCTTAGTTCTGTAACAGCAAGTCTCTCAGAATTGTTACTGTCATCATCGTTGTCATCGTGATGTAGCTGGTCCTGGACAGAAAGTCGCTCTACGGCAGAGGCTCTCAACCTTCCTAATGCCGCGACCCTTTAATACAGTCCCCTCATGTTGTTGCGATCACCACACAGTTATTTTCCTTCATAACGTCAATTAATATGTGTTTTCCGATGGTCTTAGGAGACCCCTGTGAAAGGGTCGTTTGACCCCAAAAAAGGGTCGCGACCGGCAGGTTGAGAACCGCTGTTGTAAGACAAGCTCACCTCTAACTCCTTTTTTCCCCTGTGGGTTCCGGTTATTGCAACTCATTCCATGACGATGTATAAGCTCTTTAATGTCATCAATCCATGATCTCCTAGGGCGACCTCTTGATTTCATTTAAGATCTGTTTATTTGTACCTCCCGCGATGTTAGTTGTTTTGGCTGCATTCTTATAAGATGACCAAACCATTTGATATGTTTCTCAGTGAATTTGCTGTATGGTGTTGTTCCTAGTCTTTCTGATAATATCATTTCTAACTTTGTCTCTGATAGTTAAGTTGGCCATTTTTCTCAGGCATCTCATTTCACAGATGTCAATTTTACGTGTGTTTATCTTTGGTAATGTCCAAGTCTGACACCGGTAGCGCAGTGTTGATATGAATGTGCGGGTTAAAATCTGTTTCTTTGCGCTCATACTTATGTTTGGATGTCTTAATAACGGTGTCAGTTGGTATATAAGAGCACTGGCTCGTTGACATCTTCTGTTTCCTGATCTAGTCTCACATCCTTCTAGAAAATAATTCCTAAATATTTCAATGCTCTAACTTGCTTTAGACAAGTACCATTGAAAAGATTTGTAACGGACTAGGCATTCTGCGGACCAGCATTGCTTCAGTTTTAGTAGTATTTATTTTCATTGTTATACCTTCTGCATGTTGAATTTAGCCACCTAAAATACTCTTGCAATAGACTAGAAAATATCCTTTTTCTATAACAACTCTCTCCTCCCCTCTCCACTATACATAGAGACAGAAAATACCCACCTCTCATGTATCCCTAATTTATTGTTTATGCGTGCAGATCGACACGAGGATATAAATTCCAGCTATAAGCGCGCCGGTCGTTGTGGCGTTCATAAATTGACTCCTGGCGCAGGAATTTATTTTAATGCAACTCCAGATAGGAATCCAATCTCTCACACAAATCTATATTCCTGCATTGATTTCCTGATACCTGGGCCCTTTCATTGTTGGCTGTGTTTGCCCGGAACGCTCTTTCACTGATATCGGGGAGAGTTGTGAAAGGCACTTGTACGGTTTTTATTTTGTCGGTAGGGAAGGCTAGGTCGTCCTTACTAATAAAATAGAATGAGAATGGAGTGAAGGTATATAAATGTTTGGTAGGTTAGGCTGGTATGCGAGTCCTGGTAGAATTATGAATAGGGCGCTGGTTAAATGCAAAGCTGGTATACGTACAACTTGTCCAACTCCACCATTCTGCAGCACACCGCACTGGTATTGACTCAGTCAGGTAAAACGTCTTCCCTTTCGCCAGCTGCAAACTCAACCGGAAAGTGTTGGTTGTTCGTCCACTTCTGTGCGTTAGTCTTGTTCCAGAACTTAAGTTTTGTCCGCACATTTTACAAATCTGGCTTTTTCCCCCCTGTGGTAGGCAGCACTCGAGACCACTCAGCCCCATGGCGTGTTTTGAGTGTGTTAACAGTTTTAGAAACATTACAGAGCCCTTGGCGAAAGCAAAGAACAGATCACGTATGCCATAATTTAAGCTTTTGGAGGGTTGATGTGAGATTGGGTGCTTCGTTGCGTGCCCCAAAACTGTGGCTACAAAATGCAAGACGGCAATGGAATTTGATGTGTATAGGCTGAGGGCCTTTATTCTATGGGAGTATGCAAGACGGAAGGCGAAGAAGCGAAAACATTTAAAATGACGTTATCTGTTCTTGTCTTTGATTTGACTTGACTCAACTTTTGCATTGCTCTCTGTGACGGACTCTGGAGGCGTGCTGGGAGGGGAGTGGACAGGGGTGCTTCGAGCGGGGTGGCAGGCTTCACTGGAGAGGTCACGGGTTGTGAGTATACTTTGGATCTTTTCTCCAGGTTCTACCGGCGTGGTGGGTGATGAACGGGCGGGCGGATTGGCTGGATCTGCGCCGCTAAGTGGTGGATTGGTGCATAACAGGGCGGATGTGATCGGGACCCTTTGGGAGCGGACGGTGGAGTCGGTGAAGAACTAGGTTTATTATGGCCTGGAGAGAATGAGGCACCTGGATGTGGCTCACTGGGCTTGGAGAGGGGGCGGGGCGGACATGTGTCCAGATTGTGACTGGTGCCCTCAGTGTTTGAAACTCTGCACTGGCTGCTGAGGATGAAGACGGAGCATGCATGGGAATGCCCTAAGTGCTGTGATATCAATTCTTGACTCACCTCAACTCCCTGTTTATGTCTTCATTTCTGATTCAACCTTTCTCTACTGACCCCCTGACATCTAGTTGGCTTGCGGTCCATATATTTCCTGCACCTTCTTCTCTGAGCAAATCTTCACCTGCCTGTCTCTGTGTACCAGCTGGCCTGTGCCCACCTTTTTCTCCACTAGTCTATCTGTCCCTGAGTTTTTGTTAAATTGTTCTTTCACTCTCTGTCCGCCTGTCTATATCTGTTTGCATGTATATATTAGTTTATTTGTGCTAAATATTTGTAATTCTCCCTCCGAGATTGCATTTTTAAAGAATAATATCAAGTGACCCAAAGAGCCATTATTTGGATGTGAAACACACAGCGGCCAATTTTAGAACCCATTTAAAAATCTCTGTAAATGTCCGTCCATTTATGTTTGTTTCATTGGTCGTTCTTGGACAAGTGTTTATTTGCTAGACCCTGCTTACAGACGAAGTGTCTGATTTCGTCTCTTAGATTTGCCGCTAGTGTGATTTGCCTGCATCCGCGAGTTTATGTCCTTGTTGTCATGTCGATTTGGCTGTCGCCCCACCCTGTATGTACGGCTGTGGGTCGTTGGTGGGTAAGAGGCTAACGGTTATAACATGTGCTTCCATTTTTTTTTTTTTAATAGTTTTTACAAGATAGGAAACTATAGAGGTAGACAAAGGTAAGAAAAGCATGAAATAAGTGTGGGCTTTACAAACAAAGGACGTTGCGACGAATAGCCTTTATCAGCGAAACAACGACAGTATACACACACGCGCGCGCAGACCTGGCACTTTTCACCTGTAGGTCTTGACCCTTTTTTGTATCGAACGACATGTTCACGTAGGTCGCATAAGACCATCGGAAAACACATATTCATTGAAGTTATAAAGAAGTACCGAAAACTATTATATGTTTAAGGGTCGCAGCATTATGGAAGTTGGGAGCCACTGGCGTAGAGGATATGGCTTATTTAAGTTAAGAACTTAAAAACTTCTCCCAAGAAATTTAGTAAAGAACTACAATAACAAATACATCTCCTTGTCCTATGGGTAGTTAATCATTCATCATGCCTTTTCGGATAACGGCGAAAAAATGGATGGAACTCTTTATGTACACTTTGCGCTTTTTAACATTCTATTTGAAAGTTGAATTTAAAGGAAAGCGCGCGCACACACACACACACACACACACACACATACACAGTGTAGCGACTAGACGTTCGCTTGCGAATCCGAAGCTTGTGGGTTCAAGTCCGAGCTGGTTATTCTTTGCTTTGGTATGTTAGCTCATTCTATTTCCTCCACATCTAATCTCTTTGGGTTAGTAGTAGTCGCTATTCATTTAGCACTAGCCCTAACCCTAACCTCCCTATAATATGGGAGTTCCCTAAATCTCGCTTGATGAAGTGACCTAACAGAAAAGAACCCGTATGTGTTCGCCGGTGAAAAGTACCAGAAACTATGTATATATATAAAAATCAATGTTTGTGTGTTTGTTTATGATCTATAGACTCGGAAACTATTGAACCGATTTAGCTGAAATTTCCAGGATATGTTTGTTTTTATACCGGATGTCCACCCATCATGGTTTGAAATTCTACCTATCATTATTTGAGATAGATGACGACATTTGTTTGAAAAATCTTAGAAACTAATATTTCCATTTTAGTGACATTTAATTAAAGCAACATTCGTAAATGCACATGCGCAGTAGTCGGAACGCAAGACCCACCATTCGCCGGCGAGATACGTACAGCCAACGCCTTCTTTAATAAATAGAGTAGGCCGTGGTACATCAAACAAGACTATCTCTATATCTCTGCAGGCAATGATTGCGACATTAACAATATTAGACACGATTTCTATTTTTTGTCTTTTCAAGCAACCTTTTATAAGTTGGAGAGTAGCCGATGGATTTGAAAGGGGGGGGGGGGGGCACCAAGAACTATCTCGACGTCTGCGCAGACAATGATTGCGACATTAACCGTGTTAGACACATGCAATGTCTATTGTTGTGCCATTTCAATAATATATCTGGAATATCTGTCTATGAGAAAACAATTGCCTGCGGTTTTGAGTTGTGTTATAATCGGGACACTGTAGTTAGGGACACACATCTCAAATAGTTTTGTTCTCTTTTCGTTTCTCCGGTGGAGTGGTTGCTTGGCCGAATGGCTAGAACACTGGGCTCCCGTGCGGAAGACCAGGGTTCGAATCCGCAGTACAGTTTATTTTTTAAACCCGGGGGCCAAAAAAAATCCTCACCTGCACTGTCGTGGCGACAGCACTAGCCATGTGGCCCTTAATAAAAGTACAGATATGTGGGTAAACTAGTTGATAATTAAATCTGACCATTTCGCATACTTATGATTTAATTTCAAACTTTCCGATTGCTTGGTTAAGCTGAATTTTCATAGATTTCCGTTTATTTTCATTTAGATTTAATTATTTCATCTGCGTTGGAATTTTAAGCTGTGCTGTTTACCATAGCGTTCATTTCCTAATTATGGTGTATTTTTTCTGTTTTTATTGCTTTTCACTTGGGTTTTTTCCCCCTCATAACTACTTCGTTGAGGGGGAAAAGTAGTCGGTGAATTGGACGGGGGGGGGGGGGGGGTGCACAGACTGTTTACTGAGAGAGCTTTAGGTCACAGTAACTGCCTTACCCACTCAAAGTAGCAGCAGCAGTAGTAGTTGTGGTTAGGCGGTTACATCGTAGTGCTGTCATGCCGGAGTCCGCCGATAGGGTTATGGCGTTCTTCTGTCGGGGAGCAAAATTATACATCCTAACTTGACCAGTCCATGGCGACAGCACTAGCCATGCGACGCCAAATCTTCTGACTCACGACTCCCTGTCTACTCCGATGGTAAAACAGATAGCAGTGACGTTATTTTAGCTATTGTGGCGGTCGTGGTAGTAGTTGTACTAGTACTTGAAGGATGTTGTGATAAATATTACACTAGCCCAATTTACTACCTGTTGCAATTCCTGCTCCCCATTTTAGTCCAGATGGACAGGGATGTCAATGTCAGTTACAACAACAACAAACAAACAAAAAACATTGCCAGGTGATGATTTTCAAGTCCTTCGAAGAGGGAGAGAGCAGTATTAGTCGGTGGATGGGGGAGGGGAGGGGTAGATGACTGAAATTGTTAACTTAAAGAGCTTAACACATGATTTTAAAGATCTCATTACTTATTTTGTTTATATTTTACTAACGCTAGCTCCGCTATTCTAATTTTTTTTACGACTTACTTTTTTTTTTTTTTTTTTTACAAGTACAGTAGTAGCTTTACTTCCATCTCCTATAAAAATACAAACAGCTTTAGAATGTGATAACCAAATAACCATTTTTGCTACTGTGCTAATAACACCATTTAAACGACCACTAATATATGGTCCGTATTCTAAAGTCGGAAAACCAGACTATCTCTATATCTGTGCAGATATTAACTATATTAGACACGTGCGATTTCTATTGTCTTTCTTTTCCAAAAAGCTTTCATGAGGGAGAGAGTAGTAGGTGGATTTGATGGTGGCGGGGGTGGGGGGGGGGGTGGTTGTGACAGTAACCATATTAGACACGTGAGATTTCTTTTTTCTGTCTTTTCCATATAGTCAAACTATGCCACAGCAACGAGTGGCCGGGTACAGCTAATTGCTCTATAATGTATGTGTGTTGGCACCACGGTATCTTCAACCTTTTTCTTTAGGGCTTGTGGAGTGAAGAACTTTTGACAAGTGACATAAGTGTGTATATAGTTATGCGTTCGGATTTCACTTCTTTTTTTTTTTTAGTCAGCTTGACTCTCTCTCTCTCTCTCTCTCTCTCTCTCTCTCTCTCTCTCTCTCTCTCTCTCTCTCTCTCTCTCTCTCTCTCTCTCTCTTCTCCCACTCTTTCTTCTCCCGTCCCCTCCGACATTCTCCCTGTCTCCTAATATCATCTCGCCCTACCTTTCTTACATTCCCTTGTCTTTCTCTCGCACTGTCCCCTTGCTCTTCCCTGTCCCCTTGCTCTTCCCTGTCCCCTTGCTCTTCCCTGTCCCCTTGCTCTTCCCTGTCCTTCTTTCCGTCTCTCTCGTCTCCCTCTTTCTGTCTTTCTCTTTGTCATATCTCTCTCCTCAAATCTCTCACCTTCATCTCTCTGTCTCTGTCATCTCTCTCTCTCACCTCTCTCCTCAAATCTCTGACCATCTCTCTGTCTCCTTTCACACCATACCCACTCTTGCTCATTCGCTTCTCTCTCTCTGTCCCTGTCTTCTCTATCTCTCTCTCTCATCTCTCTCTCTCTCTCTCATATCTCTCTCATCTCTCTCTCTCTCATATCCCTCTCTCATCTCTCTCTCATCTCTCTCATATCTCTCTCTCATCTCTCTCATATCTCTCTCTCATTTCTTTCTCTCTCTCTCTCTCGCTGTCTGTATCTCATATTTACTGCTATCTGCTATATGTTGACCCTGAATCAGTACTCAGTCTCCCCCCTCCCCCACCCCAAACACATAGCTACAACGGCTCCGAAACGCAAATTAACGAATTGACAAGTGTGTGTAAATAGTCTTGTCAGAAAAAAAAGATATCCTTTCTACACTTATCAGCAAGCCGGCAATGGACAGCTGGAGTAGCCTGGGTTTTACCTGTTCTGGCTATGTAGGTGTCAGGAGAATGTTGCTTTACAGCTGGGGCAAGCCTGCAGTTTTCCCTCTAAATGTTGAATTAAGAATCGACATAACAACATACGTGATACCCCTATAAGCGTTCCGTCCCCATCGTCAGCAGCAAACGAAGAGTTCAGATTGTGATGGCAGCAGTAACTGTCTAATTGTATATCTGTCTCGTCCTTCCCTTGAGTTTTGAGCGCCGGCCAGATCCCCTTGTAACTCCTCGCAGCGCTATTCCCCCCCCCCCCCCACCCCGACCGTTATGATCTGTCTGTGCCTCGGCACTGTTTACCCGCTCCCTCACAACATCCAGCTTGTCATACATCAGTTCAACCTTTCACAGCCGCTGCCTAAATGTTTGGCACCCTGAGATTTAAAAAAAAAACCGAATGGTAGACCCGCAGAGCATTCCCACTACGCTGTCAGTGCCAAACATGGATCCTAAAAGTAGATCACCTGACGGAAGAGTTACTGAAATGCACTGAAAAGTCACCAGTAGCGCACTAGGGGACATGGTCACACATACCAGCATTAGAGAGAATGTTAGAACAAGACCGCCTCTGAATTACATGAAGAGACTAGAAAAGGAAGTGTTTTGACCATCTAATTGAAAAACCCCACCAAAATGTAAATGAGACCTTCTGCAGAAGAGCATCCAGGCCAGCGGTTCTCAACCTCTGGGTTGCGACTTCTTTGCAGGTTGAACGACTATTTCACAGGGGTCGCCTGGGACCATCAGAAAACACGTTCACTGAAGTTATGAAGTAGCAACGAAAATAATTGTACTGTTGGGTGGGTCACCACAATACGAAAAACTGTATTAAAGCGTTGTGGCATTAGGCAAGTTTAGAGCCACCGATCTAGGCAGAAGGCGAGGCGGACACAGAAAACCGTGACACAGGGCTACAGTCCGGTAACGTTTGACGACACAAGAAAGAGGGTGAAGGGGAAGACTGCTTCCTACTCTTATCAGTGGTGACAAACCGTATCTATAACGGCAGCGGGAAAACAAATTATGATTTGTCAAACCATTTGGTAGCTTTGGGCAGGGTGTTTAGCGAAGAAAGGAGAGGTCAAATACGAGTTTGGTTGTCGTCTTTTTCCTCTTCCTTCTTCTTCTTCTTCTTCTTCTTCTTCTTCTTCTTCTTCTTCTTCTTCTTCTTCTTCTTCTTCTTCTTCTTCTTCTTCTTCTTCTTCTTCTTCTTCTTCTTCTTCTTCTTCTTCTTCTTCTTCTTCTACTACTTCTACTTCTTCTTCTTCCTCTTCTTCTTCTTCTTCTTCTTCTTCTTCTTCTTCTTCTTCTTCTTCTTCTTCTTCTTCTTCTTCTTCTTCTTCTTCTTCTCCTTCTTCTTCTTTATCATCTTCTAGAATCCTTCTGTCCTGCTGCTCTGACCATCGTGGATATGGAATGTCACACCACGAAGCCTTCTTTCTCATACAGTCAACAGATCTGGCCGCATGTACAACGCTCCAAATTCACACACCCTTCGCCATACCCGACTGCCATTTTTCTCTGCTATTTGTTTGAGTATGAAAGTTCAGGGATTTAGATTATCGCGCGTCAGCTTATCATAAGGATTTGACACCCGCAGATTTTCTCTGTCGAAGTTCCAGGCTAAGATTCAGTTCCCTGGACGAAAGTCTCTGGTGCAAAAAAAAAAGGTGGGTCTTGTCTTGTGTTAAAGTGCTATTTAAACGCTATCGGTTGCCATCGGGTTTTGATAACGAATCATTTCTAGATCATCGTTGATCTGTCTTGAATGTTCCAGTAGTTAGGGGGACAGATCTGTGGCCTAGTCTTTGTTGCCGTAATATTGGTCGTTTAGGAGGTCTCTTCTCACTCTCCCTTCTCCCCCCCCCCCTCCCCCCCTCCCCCCCCCCCCCCCCCCCCCCCAGCTCCCAGATCCTTTACAGTGTGTTGGCTCTGCTTGAGTCTGTTTAGAAATCTGGCATTGCTTGAAATGCCACTACTTCGCGAATAAGGGGCCGTAATACAGTAAGTAAAGGCGATAGGTGTGCTGGCGATCCTATTTACTTAATGACTACGGTATGATAGTTCCCTCCCCCCCCCCCCCCCCCCCCCCCCCCCCCACCACCACCATCAACGTAATGGCTTCTATTCTAACAGTTAAAGTCGACAGAATCGACTTCTTTACACAGGTTTTTATCCCATATGGCTCGGGCTCTCTCCGCAGAATGGCTAGCCATCTGCTAGACATTTGACATCTCTTTTTTTATATTTCTTCTGTTGGACTTCCAGTCAAAAATGACGTAGGAATGGCAGAATGTTACGCTTCGGGGTTGTTGTTGCCTCCGACAACGCTTTCCTGGTGCAGTTTCCACACGTGGACGATAATCTACGGTTTATCTACCTGAGCTACTGAGTTTAGTGCCCGGTGCAGCCCTGTGAGCTGTGTTTGTCCGGTGGAATGCCTTCAATTTGTGCAGCGTCCCTGTGTGGGTTCCGGGGCCCCATTGTAGGGAAAAAAAGAACAGGGTAGCCAACCCCAGCTAGCATGTCGTAACAGTTGAAAAACTGGGGATTTCCTCTGTCTGAGAGGCAAAGAACCAACTATCTGCATACAAATAAGTCATATATGTAAAAACAGATGTGCACGCAACACTTAGGTTCTGGAACAAAAGACTAAAGTCCAGAACTTTCAGCTGGAGTTTACAGTCGGTGAACGCAAAGAAGAGGTCGATTTGTGCAGCGGTTTGTGTCGTGGTGTTCAATATGGCTGATAGCCGGTTTACGTGTGAGCTGTTGAAATACCTTATGTAGTAATTCTCCGTGTGTTTGACCAACTTGTGCCCGACTATTTCCAGGTTTTTTTATGCGACAGTAAGGGAAATTTCATGTGATTCACACTGGCACAAGAACGGAGCAACCCAATTGCAGGGACGTTGAAACCTCGACTAAGACTGCTTCTGTTTTAGCTTCTTCAGCATTCCGGGTCCTTGAGGTTCATTGCTGCAGATATAACGCGCCTCCATTCATCTCTCTAGTTTACTTTCTTTTTTCCAGTTGATGATACTTGGTGTTTGCAGGTCTGTCTGGGTGTGATCTCTCCGTCGTCTTCTTGGTCTGCCTCGTGGTCTGCAGCCATTCAGCTCCCTTGTGTATACAGTTTTTATCTCTCTGTCATCTGCAGATCTCGCAATATGCCCCAGCCATTCCAGTCTATTATCTGTCACGATGCTTGTGATTAGTGCTGATTTATATAAGGTTAGTTGCGAATCCTTTAAAGGACGTTGCAGAACCAACCCCAGCAGCCCCTGTCTAATGTGTGGTTTCTCTAGGCAAATTTACGTCCAGTAGTTTGATTTTATAAACAGATGATTTATTTCGTTGTTGCTTGTACGATTTGCGCATATACCGTATAGTATATTTTACACTATGCAGTGCAAGTTGAGTTGAGTTGAGTCAAGAATTGACATCACAGCACTCGGGGCATTCCCATGCATGCTCCGTCCTCATCTTCAGCAGCCAGTGCAGAGTTCCAATACTGATCGTACCGGTGACAATCTCGTCTTGCCTTTCCTCTGAGTGTAGTCAGCTGGCCAGACCCTCTGGTCACACCCAGGTGCCTCATTCTCTCCAGGCCATAATAATCTTCTTTCTCTACTAATTTCGTTGCTTGTTCCCAAAGGGCCTTGGCCACATCTGCCTTGTTACGTATCAGTTCACCACCCAGTGATGCGGATCCAGCAGTGCAAGTTCTATAGAGAAACATCGCTTTAAGAAACGTACTATGCCTTATTAACTCTTAATTCTCAGTAACTTGGGTAGTATACGCGTATATCAACAATTTATTATGATCCGTGCAATGGTTTTGTATACTCCATTGACGGTACTAGTTTCCAAACGGACCATATCTAGTTGATTCCACGTAACTTTTGTTTTGAGGATGCTTCCTGTTCTATTATGTCTCATGTGTTATCGTAGATTTTTGAGACACGTGGTTTTTTTTTCGACGCCATGCCAGACGGTTTAACATCTTCCATGTTTGTGGCCCTCTCAGTCTCTTCCCCTCCACCTTACTCATTGTCACCTCGTACCCCAGGTTTCCACTTCACGCGAATATGAATTGGATTGTTTTTCTGGTGAGGATAATTTCTCATTGCATGTTAACTTCTTTCTTTCTTTCTTTCTATCTTTTTTCTTTCTTTCTGTCTTCTTTTTTCTGTCTTTCTTTCTTTCTTTCTTTCTTTCTTTCTTTCTTTCTTTCTTTCTTTCTTTCTTTCTTTCTTTCTTTCTTTCTTTCTTTCTTTCTTTCTTTCTTTCTTTCTTTCTTTCTTTCTGTCTGTCTTCTTTTTTCTTTCTTTCTTTCTTTCTTTCTTTCTTTCTTTCTTTCTTTTTCTTTCTTTCTTTCTTTCTTTCTTTCTTTCTTTTCTTTTTCTTTCTTTCTTTCTTTCTTTCTTTCTTTCTTTCTTTCTTTCTTTCTTTTTTCTTTCTTACCTTGATTCTTTCTTTCTTTCTTTCTTTCTCTTCTTCTCCTCGTCCTCCTCCTCCTGCTCTTTAACCCTCATTGGAACAAAGGCGTTCAACCAACCCAAGCCAAGTAAGTCTGTCCTTCGCTGTCACATTTAGCTCACCACATGTCCTCCCTATCTTTTTAACTTTATCATCTGGCTCCCTTCTCCGAGTGTATTTCTGATCTGCCTTTATTTCTGTGTTCATGTGGTTTCCATTGTTTATTTGTTAAGACATTATATTTGGGAACAATTCTTCGAGTGGCTGCTGCATCGGACAACTGAGCACGTATGGGAATGTCCAGTGTGCAAAGACGTCAGTCATGATAACATAACATTACTCTCAGTTTTCCCCAATATGTGTCCTATCCAACACCGGCGTCCTTTTTTCCCCCCACCTCTTGATTCACTAGAATGTGTTCAGTTCTTTAGTGACCCTGTCATTAATCATATCATTCATTCTATTCTGCAGTTAATTAAATTAATTTGTGTAGTTTATTAGTCAGTGTTTTAGTTGTTCTCCGTATTTCAGCTTCCTCTAGCAGTGCTGATTTGACATTAAAGCTAAATATGTTATATGTAGTACTCATTTTTATTGCCTTTTACTTTCACATATTTCCTATTGCCTTTTGTATTCATCTTTTGTAATCACTGTCAGTTGCATTTTTTATCTACGTTACTGCCTAAATGTTATGACTGTACATATATATTTGTTTATGGTGTGTGTATTGCTCTAGAAACAATATATGAGATTAGAAAATCCATCAAACGTTGAGAATGGAACCAACGATGCCAGCATCAAGAGCATACAACATGAAAATCGAAACACCAAGAGGTAGGGGAAGACCAAGAAGAACATGGATTGAAGGAGTCACGGACAACTTGAGACTTCATAACATCACGGCATATGAAGCGACTGAGCGCGCCCTGGCTCGGTTGCCGATCATCTGATAGACTGCGACGCCTAGCGGCACAAGCCGATTTTGACAAAAGAAGAAAGAAGAAGTGTGTATAAAAAAAAACAAATCTCCGTAGCTTCCATTTACTTTTTCACTTATCGGCTGATTGCCCGTTATGCACTCAGGCACATCAAGATTGACTGTGTAAGCTTACCTGGCATGTATATTTTCCGTGATCGATTCTCGAGTCTTGGTGTCCCCCATAATGTACTTGACAATCCACGCCCCTGTGGTCTGATTACAGGAAACTAGACAATCTACACTCGACGCCCCCTCCTATGGATGCCTGATGTTACTTGATCGTTTATTCCGTCGGCCGCTCTCTGCACTCAATACCCAGGATTGAAGTCGCGCCCCAGCGGCACTTTCTTGACGTTGACTTTTCATTTAGGGCTTTGGCGTTATTGAATTGGCTGGGGAGGACTCCACCGTGTATGATTGGTGTCATGGTGCGAGGTCAGGTCTCTTGTTTGTTGAGTATAGGCTGCATAGGTTACCTGTTCTGCGTGCCTCGCCAGGGAAGGAGTGATGTGGAGTGGGAGATAAACAGAGAGAGAGAGAGAGAGAGAGAGAGAGAGAGAGAGAGAGAGAGAGAGAGAGAGAGAGAGATTGGACAAGAAGTGATAGTCCTATTATACCCGGCTTGACAAGAGTTGTTTATATTTGAAATAGTCCGTCGCAGAAGTCGTGCTCAGCTTTTTAAATTTGTGACACAGTAACCGTTCGGTTGAAGTTGTTGAAATTTGACGGGCAACCTGTCATGTCCTTTAGAGAATTATTTTTTTTTTTTTTTCAGTTTAAACGGACATCTAGTTTCATTTTTGTATTTGCAGTGTATGAGAAAACAGACACTGATAAAAAAAAAAAAATAACCAGCATGCTTACAGTTTAATTGAGTAATGGGAACTTTAAAAAAAATATCCAATTGCACGCGTTTCGTAGTCGTTTCACTCTTAAATGGTTATCTCCGGCGTTAGGCTCACGTGATTTACATTGACACCAATTTTTGTTGTATGCGGAATTTGCTATCAAAATAATCATCAGGCAGCGCTGCACATGTGGACTGATTTCCCAACAATGTCTGTGTAATTTATTTTTTAGAGGTACACAGATTATTGAGAGTCACCATTGTGGAGCAGCTAGAGGCTCGCCGCGGATCGGTATGTCGTGGGTTCGCTTCCTGGCGGAACCGGACTATAAAAAAAAAGACCTGGCTCCCAGGTCGACCCAGCCTTAAGTGGGTACCGAGTGCAGTCCCGGGAAGTAAATGCGGCCGGCGTGATGCTGACCACATCACTCATCTTGTGCCGATTGGTCTATAAAAAATATGTCTAGTCCTATATGCCCTATACACCTAAAGGCGTCGAAAAGGGTCCTTTGCTTTTTTTTACTTTTACACAAATCATTAGTCACAAAGATCAAAGTAAACAAATAGCAGCACCTGTGCAATTGTCAATGATAAAATCCCAACGACATTGGAAATCTAAGACCGCGTGCCACAGTTCCCCGTTGATCCGGCCAGGAGTTTTCAAGATATTTGTTAAAGTATGAGGGCACGACTGTTGAAACGCACTATACAGTATCAGTGTGAAAATCACAAGATACTGTCTCCACGAGGCTCTTTGGCTGCAGTACATCTCCAACTCGCTGTGTTTCGAACTAGCTTTCCACTCTCTGTTTTGGCTGTTGTTCGTCCATCACTTGATGTTGTTGTTCCTGTTAGTTCGCTGTCTACTTCTTGCTGCCAAGCTTTTAAATTTTCCCGTTTGCTGCCGACATTTTTCGTTTGTAAAATAAATTATAATGCAGCAATTCTCATTTCATTGGCAGTAAGATACGGGAAACCCCGGTGATATTTGAAGTAAAAAGACCTGGGTATTTGCTTCTTACTCATATTGTTATAGACCAGCGGTTCTCAACATGCTGGTCGCGACCTTTTTTTTTTTGGGGGGGGGGGGGGGGGGGGGGTCGAACGACTCTTTCACAGGTGTCGGCTAAGATCATAGAAAAACACATATTCATTGAAGTTATGAAGAAAAAATAATTGTTTGGGGGTCGCCACAACATGAGGGAACTGTATTGAAGGGTCACTGCATTAGAAAGGTTAAGAGCCTCTGTTATAGACAGTCAACACTTATCGGGGGATGTTTTGAAGTCACGCCTGTCGCCTTAGCTTCCTCTACATTTTTCTGACGCTCTAAGGGAGGTAGAACAAACACTTGCCGCCAGAGGGAGCTGGCAGTTGCGCTTTCCGTGACTGAAAAGAAACCAATCTGTTTAATTGTTTCTTTTTGTGTGTGTGTGTGTGTGTGGTTATTTGTTAATGTTTGTACACCTGGGCTGTGTTCCTGGAGAGCCGGATTAAAATCTTCAGTGAGATTTTTAGCGTTATTTTTTTTTTTTTTAAAGTCCTGAAAGGGATGGGAAGGGGAAGCTAAAGTAAACATCATAACCTGCATGTTCGTCGTCACTTCACTTCTTCTTCTTCTTCTTCTGCGTTCGACATCAGTCATGCTACACATAGAGCCCCGTCTGGGTCACAAATAGGATTGTGCGTTTAAGGTCGCCACCGGTCCCCCATAGCTTCTCTCGCAATGTGGATCCCCTGGGCCAGATCCACAGTCTTTGCTGGGAGAGGTAAGGGCAGTACTGCAGTATGTGCCCAGGGGTCTGTCTTTCTGCTCCACAATCACAGGCAGCAGATTCGTTTATGCCTATCCTGTACAGGTGTGCTCGAAGACCGCAGTGTCCAGTCCGAAGTCTAAAAATTGATGTTTGTCACTTCACTCATGATGTGGTCTTCAGTTTCCAGACCATCGTGTCTTACGCCGCCCTAAAAACATGGTACTAGCGGTTCTTCTCATGGTCCAAACCGTCAGGCGTTGATGGTCATGTCTGTCCACAACCCTTCGTCTCCTAAACATTCATTCAGTTCTGACACAGATGAGCTGCATGCCATGATGTCAGACTGTCCAGCAATCTCTCGGTACTAAAAGCAATAAAGACTTTTTTTTTTTTTTTCTCAGAGAATCTTTGATTGCGTCCATCGTTGTGTTTATCTCTGTGTCACGCTTCACAATAGCAGTCGTTGTGAAATCATAATTTTATATATCAATTCACTCAGCGTACCAGTATCACTGCCACACCTAGCTTACGTGCCGTAGATTGCCGACGCCTGTACTGAACCATTTGAGCTAGCTATTATAACTCCTGGTATGTGGAACCTCAGTTCAACTGCCGGTGGGGAAGGGAAGGAGGAGGGGGTTGGGGGGGGGGGGAGGCACACACACAAAAAACATGATTTAATCAGTTATGCTGACTTTGGTATTCCGTACAGCAGTTCGATAAGCAAGACAAGTTGAATGGCACTGATATCACGGGGGCGCTAGTAAAATTAACACATTCTTTTAGGATCCGTTTGTGCTGCGGTTCTTTCCCCGGTCGCATACTTGAACTTGTTGCTGTCGACATAAATCTGTATTACAGCATGTTAGATTACCGCCCTTTGTCATGGAGGAAAGTTGTTGAATTGCGAAGCTCTGATTTGTTTTTAACGTACCAGTGCTGTCATGGTCGGCTCTGTGGCTAAATCGATGCGAACGCTTAGTAATGCCGGGTTCGATCCCAGCTGCGGGCCATGCGCCTTGCGTTGGTTTCGACTGTGATATCAGGGGGCCGACCGTCCACAGGCAATGGCAAACTACTGGACGTAAATTTGCATAGAGAAACCACACAACAGCTAGGAGCTCCTGGTGTTGGTTCTGCAACGTCCTGTAAAAGATACACAACTAATCTAACCTAGTGCTGTAATGGTTCGAATAGCGTAACAGAATCATCGGTGGGGAGAGTCTGTTAGGTCTGGACAGCAGATGTTGGCTGGGCTGCAGGGGATATGTGCTTGCACTGCTGTCATAGGAAGCCGCCGTGGTGTAGAGACTAGACGCTCGCCTGGTGGTTCGAAGGTCGTGGGTTAAAATCCTAACGGATTCAAAAAAAAAAAAAAAAAAAAAAAAGACGTGGCTTCCAAGTCGACCGAGCCTTAAATAGATACCAGGTAAAGGCGACCGGCGTCTGTACTAACACAGATGAACAGTGCAACAGCTAGGGGATAGCCAACTAAAACAGGAAACAGGACCCATCAGAACCAGAACTTAGGCAACAAATGAACAAACTCAAGTGTAATTGCTCACCACAAGGAAGATAAATAAATAAGATAGAAAGGAACCGTCCTTGAAAAAGCAGGCCATCAGGCGGCTAAAAAAGGACTAAGCTTGCAATTTTTGTTTGATTTTATACGATACGGCGACCGGCGTGATGTTCACTACACCCACCGAATGCCGATTGGTTTGAAAACATAGGTCTAGCCCTACATACCTAAAGCGCATAAAGACGGAAAAAAAAGGGCCGTATTCTTTAATACATTTCTTTAAGTTCACCACATCTTGGGCGCTCTGACATTTCGAGGACAGCTCCTGGGAAAGTCCATTATTGTAGGGGTGGGGTCGGATTAGTGTTAGTCGGTGTTCGGACCCCCCCCCCCCCCCCCCCCCCCAATGGTCTCAATATACGGTTATATCGCAGTGTCTCCCCAAAAACAGACAGTCGAATATTTTAGGGGGTGGTAGATAAGCTGCATGCATTCGGGAGACGTAAGTGGGTTGGGGTTAGGCCCAGTTCTAGATGTTTTTGGGTGTTAAAAGCATCAGAAAACCGCCGCCCCTTCCCCCTCCTTTCCATATAGAACGTGGTCTCTACCTGCAGAGTTGTTTAGTGCAGATGTTGCATTTGTGCAGGTGTACTGCACCAAGAGACAACATATCCAGTGGTGTAGACATGGGTCAAGACTGCCATAGGGGAGCCCTGTCACTTATACACAGTGACAACCGAACTAGAGATCGGCTATGCAAGCCATGGATAGATGGAATATCTGATGGATAGACTGAATATGCTAGACCGTGAACACCAGCATCTACGTAGCACATACCAGGGCTGGCACCTGATGTCTCTGCAATATGTGACGCTAACAGGCAGTACACTGCTAGATAAACAAAATCACAGTTGCCAGAGACGGTAGAAACATACCGCCTGCCCGTGTGTTGTCTTGATCGTTATAATTGTTTTGACTCTTATTGTTATAATGAGTATCATTATTTTTTTTCTCTAGAAATCTGACGGGGTAGAGCGTCAGAGCTCACTGACAGGACCAGTTGGGACTCGCCGTAAATTGAGCAGATTAGGTAAACATGTTGTCCGTTCTGTATGTTGGGTCAACTCATTGATTGTCTTTCATGCAGCAAGAACTAGAAGTAAAGAGCTGGTCAGTTTATCTCTACAATTTGAGCTTCTAGAAAAGTAGTACCTCCAATGTAACAAGGATTAAGACCAAAATGAAAACCTCATCCTCCTCCTCCTCCTCCTCCTTCGACATTCAAAGCCCTTGATGTTCATTACTGCAGAATCTGTTTGATTAAACTTCCCTTTTTCCAATAGTTGACTCCAACTGTGTGTAGGTTTGCGTCTTCATTATTTCATAACTGATTTGTGTTCTTTTTAAAGAGAAACATTTGTTAGTCTAGAATGAAATGTTCAGTTGTCTGTTTGTCCTACCCACATGTACACAAGATTGATATGTTCAGCTTTTTTCCTTCGGTGTGAGTGACTGTCAGATTTGTTAGGACCTATTTTGATGCAGAATTAATCACCATCTTCTTCTTCACGTTCACCAGCTGTAATCTCTGGTGGAAAGTTCTGGTTGTTCGTCCACTTCTGGACTGCAGTCCTGTTCCAGAACCTAAGTGTTGCGTGTGCATTCGTTTTACAAACCTGACTCATTTGAATGCAGACTGCTGGTTCCTTGCCTCTCAGGCAGATGCACTGCGACACTCTAAGGAAGCTCCCAATTAATCGACTCTTACGACATGTTGTTGGGAGGCAGTGGGTCTATTCTCATTTTCCCTATAACTGGGCCCTGGAACCCACACGCGGAGGTCACCATCTCTTTTTCATCAAGGTAACAATAGTTGCCTCTAAGAAAAAAACCTAGCATGGTAATGCCATAATTACTTTGCTTTTTGGCGTGAGTTTTGTTAAGTAACTAAAGGACCCATTTCACTTCGAGTATAGAGTAAGTAAAGGACCCTTTTCCAAACCTTCAGGTGCATTGGGCATATAGGGCTAGACCAGTAATTTATAGGCTGATCGGCCGTAGGTGGGGGATATGGTCAATATTACTCCACCTGGTACCTGTTCAAGGCTGGGTCGACCTAGGAGCCAAGTCATTTTTGAAGAAAGAGTCCACTACCATCAGCACCCGAACCCAAGACCTTTTGATCTGCAGGCGAGAGTCTAGATGTGAACCTTAGACCTTCAGATGAGCTTCCTGTTGCTGCACTGCCAACCTGAGAACCAAGATCAGTTGTAAATCAATTGTCTTGGGGCAGATGTAAACCTTAGACCTTCAGGCGAGCTTCGTGTTGCTGCACTGCCTCTGCTTCATGTGAATATGTTTCAGATTTCATGTATGCTAGATTGCCGCTTCATAATAAATAGCCCCTCATACCAAGTGTCCTGTTGTGTTTGAGCTGCCAGACATTCTGGCAGTGTGTTGTTTGAAGGCATGGTTGCTGTTGGCTGTGGCGGTAATTGCAGGAGTTGATTGAGAAATTAGGAAGTATGTTATTACATTCTGGGTTCAGAATTGCCCACAATGTTATTTTATCATTCCCGAATATTTGCCAAACTCCCTGCTGTTAATTGGAAAAGAAATCTGTACATTGAAAGCAGTAAAATGTGAAATCATTTGTTCCAATTGGTATTCAGTGAACTATAAGTTCATCTTCTGCTTTTGTTTTTGTTTTTCTTCTTCTTCTTCTCCTCCTCCTCTCCTCCTTGTCCTCTCTTCCTTGTCCTCCTTCTTCTGCCTCAGCACGTTTCCCTCACTGAATCATAGACGTTCAACCCGAGCTGTCCTTTTACTGTCTCATGCACCTTCCCCCCTGTCATCCCTATATTATTCATCTTCATCTCATAACTTCCTTTAATGGTTTCACATTTCTGACATTAAACACTGAACACATGAAAAAGAGTATAGAAATAACCAGGGCCATTACAAGCTGTGAATGACACACATCAAAATGTGTTTTCAAAACAACGGTTGTCATGTAGAGCATATTATGTAAATAAAAATGGTTAAAAACAAAAATAGTTTTCCTATATATAGGTACGCATATCATATTTGAAATTTTGCAAAATATTTTCTTTTTTTTTCTTTCATCATTAAGAAAAAAGTGAGGCCGTTACTGCCCCCGGTATATAACATCAAAACTGTGTGCTCTGTAACTCAACCATTATCTCTCCATCTCATTTAGTTTCCCAAAGTAACAAAACTGAGGATGGGTACAGCAGACAGAGACCCAGACGAACAGATCCCAGTGAGAACGTTACTTCCAAAGCACTGGTCAGGAGCAGGGAAGCCCAACAGGGCCAGTACTTCCCAAACGGTTTGAACCAGGAAAGTCCAAAGCGTGTGGACTTTTCTCGAGCTCACCAGTTGAGAGAGGTAAACATAGTTTCTCCTTGCACGTTTTTCAAAATGATACATGAAATACAGAAGAATAGGGCCGGTGTGCGGAGGTGAGAATGGGTGCCCGACACATCGTAGAATGTGTGTTCGATCCTTAGTAAGGTTCTGGATTTCTGTAAAGGATTCCAGTCTGTAGACAGCATGGCCACTGTTTGGACAAGTGACCTTTATCCCAGAAACTGAACACAGAAGACATCTCGTGAGCAACTTTATTTTACAGAGCAGATTATGAAACATTCCTTTTTGTGGTCACCGGTCGAAAACTCCAGCGGAAAGTTCTGGTAGTTCCTCCACTTCCGGACCTGAAGTCTTGATTCAGAACTTGAGTTTTACGTGCACATCCATTTTACAGATCTGGCTTATTTGTGTGCAGACTACTAGTTTCTTGCCTGTGAAGCAGATACACCCTGATTTCGAAATAAGCACCCCTAATTAGTCAACTTTTATGAGATGCTTGTTGGAGGGGGTGGGGATCTTTTTCTAATGTTTCCCCACACAATGGGTCCCTTAGAACCTGCATGGGGATGGTGAAAAACAAAAAGCAGCATTCTTCTACATTCATCTGTAAAAAACTGTTGACATATTGTGTTTTTTTACAACTAGACTGCGAAATCTGCGCTAAATTACCCACATATATGATTTTAGCAGAGTCCTTTTTAGGTGCTTTTACAACACGCTTGTTAGGAAGCACGGGTCTATTCCCCTGCACCCTGCCACTATTTATAAGAGTTTTGTTTGTCTGTTTGTTTGCCTTAGCACAATTTAATTTTCTTATTTATTCTTGATCTAGGTAAACTGGGACGGAACTTACCAAGACAGACTGACTTTTCCGACACATTCTGGAGAAAGTGGCAGTGGCTCCAGCGTTAGCTCTGTCGTCCAAACCAGTCTTGACACCACCTACATCAAACACAACTTCATTTCAGCTTCAGCGGTTGCAGCATCCACGTTGACAGTTGCCCCATTGACCAGCAGCAGTCATGGTTTCTCATCCCCTCCGCTCACCCCACCGCCGTCCATATCCAACTCTACCTCAGACTTTCACTTAATCTCACCGCCAAGTTCCCCGTCATCTTCATTGACTAACAACTCATCATCAGCATCCTCGACCACGCTGACAGAACAGTCTCCTGACCTGAGGTGGAGTGGGTTGAGGAGCAAGACTGTGAAACCTTTAACCTCAGGGTCTCGAACTACAGCTGCAGCACCAGTCACAGCTGCAGCAGCAGCCAGAGCTGGCAGAGGAAGAGGTAACAGATTGAAGTTTTTAGGTGTAAACCAGCAGCCTGTGGGCTCCAAGACAGACCATAGGGCTGCAGTTAAGGGTGAGCCATCGCTACCTCCACAGAAGCACCAAGTCCTGACTGCTGTGCGGAAACAAGTGGAAGAAAAGTGGGCGCCAGTGAGCAGAGCAATGGATAGAACTGTCGGTGAGCTGGGGTGCAGCTATCCACAGACTTCTCAGCTCAAGGGAGTTGTCAGGGATGTGGATGTAGGCCGCGCTGAAGCAGATGACAGTAAAGCCGCCATCAACTTGAACAGTCCTAGACTTCCGGCCCCTTTCAAGCTACCCATTACTGCAGATCTTAAGGACAGTAGTAAGTTTATTTGTAGTGTGCGTCTGTTTGTTTGTTGGAAGTTAAAAAAAAATTTTCTCATTTCTTTGTTGTTGATCAATCCCACCCCCCCCCCCCCCCCCCCTCATTTTTTTTTTGTTGAGCCATTTTTTTCCTTATTTCTTTGTTGTTGAGCTATTTTTGTTTTCCTCATTTCTTTGTTGTTGACACCTTTCCATTTTTTCCACATAATAGTGTTTAATTGGGCTTTGGGAAGGCTTGGGAATAAATTTCCTCTCCATAACCCAAAGCCTGCATAGTCTTCTTTCTTCTTCTTCAGGTTTACTGGTTGCAAACCCCGGCCGAAAGTTCTGGTTGTTCATCCACTTCTGGACCTCAGTCATGTTCCAGAACCTGAGTGTTGCGTGTTCATCCGTTTTACAGGTCTGACTCATTTGCATGCTGACTTTTGGTTCCCTGCCCCTCAGGCAGATGCACTCCAACTTCGAAGGAAACTCCCAGTTAGTCGACTCTTACGACATGCTTTTGGGTAGGCAGTGGGTCTGTCCCCCCCTCCCGGAATAGGGCCCTGGAACCCACACGGGGGGAATAGGAAATCGATACAAAGAAACAATAATCTCAAAGCTCTATAATTCAGAGATGAATATTCTTTTTTTTTGGGGGGGGGGGGGGGGGAGGGGGGGGGTTTGTTTCATGATTAGTTTAAAATTTGTGTAGGCCCACATAGACTCTTCCATGGGTTGAATGAAGACCACTGTGGGTTGTAGGTTATACGTATTACTTCCCGTCCTTTTTAGGAGGAAATGTTTCGTTATTTGAAGCCCTACTCTGGTATGTTAAGGGAATTGTTCCCCTCCAGGATTGCATTCTGTAGGGTGAGAATAAAACAGATACATATCCCCAAAACCCTGTTCAACCTCATTGAACAGTTAAATTGGGACGCCCGACGGTTACGAAGTAATGTAACTCCTGACCGCCTGAGAAATAATTCCACCCCTTTATAGTATGAATAATTAAGTTTGGTGAACTTAGGTGGACCAATTATCAAAGCCATGATCGAGTCGTTTGTGTTGGTCTCTAGGGCGGCAATTGCCAGGGCACTGGGAGTGGACAAAGGACAAGTACCTGTCCCGTACGACGGGTCGCTGCGGGCTAACGTGGTTGTATTTGAATCGAGACACTTTTGACATTTGACTTTACTTGTGGTAATAGATGGCAATTTACTGGCGGGGGCCTTACAGACACATTTACCAGTCGTACTATACAGAGACACCCAGCATGTCTTCATGCCGACGTCTGCAGGGACAGTGTACTTATTGATGTCTCTCCAGCGCTTGGACGGTAATTATAGCTAATCAATCAAAACAGCACGTGATTTCACAATACCGTTACGCTGTTCCTTCTGGCGCATCCCATGTTCGCTTAATCCTTCAAATGCTGCCGTTTGTTCATCGATACCTCTTTTTGAAATTAGCGGGAAAGATTCAGTTTGTCTGTCTCTTGTTTGTCCAGCTTCTTTTACATTTTTGTTACTGGCGCTCATTGGTCGGTTGTCAATACGATTAACAGCTTAAGGATGAGTATCAGATGTATATAAATATCATAAACCCCCTTCCATCGTCTAACAGTTATATTTGAGTTTTCGACTGATAAGATAAGAAGCAACGGTAGTCCAGTGTGGGTTGGTATGTGATGTAAGCCATGTGTTACCGAGACCGGTAAGGGAAGCAAAGAATGGGAACTACATGAAGCGATCTCTCTTCACGGAGTTGACCACAGTCAGAGCGAAAACCTTGTAGCCCCAACGAGACACCGGGAATCTCCGAAATACCCGCACTGGTTAGTTGAAACCGAGCTTGCCACGTTCAGAGAGAGAGAGAGAGAGAGAGAGAGAGAGAGAGAGAGAGAGAGAGAGCACAATAATCTGTTCAGCACTTCGCCACATAGATCCTATATATATATATATATATACATTAGGGCTGTACGAATGGCGGGACCAACTATTCGGCCGAATATGAATAGTGTATCATCATCATCAGATGCCTTGCCGACTGGCGTGGGTGAATATGCCTCGCCACAATCTGCGATCCTCTGCAGCATGTATTAGTTAGTGTGCTGAGACACCTCCATGCCATGCAACAAGACTTCTTCCACAGATCTTTCCAGTGGTCACTACTTGTTCCATTTTCCCTCTTCTTATAACATAGCCGCAAAATTATGACTGTCTCCTTCTGATGTTTGTGATTAGTTGTCTTCGGGCTCCCGCCTCTTTCAAAACCATCGTTCGCTCGGTCGTTCGTTCGATGTAATTTAAACGCACCTTCATATTCACGTTAGCATTATCTTTAATTTTGATTTGGGCAAAGACACCATGAAAGAACGAAAAATGGTGCCACACCTAAGGGCGAAGAGCTGCTTTAAGCTGATAAAGCTTCTGCTGTGAAGGTTGTCTGGGATTAAACAGACAGTGCAATAGAACAGAGAATCCATACACTGAAAAACTAATTGATCGAAGGACAAGTAAAGGTTCTGGAACATATTCACCAATGAGGATGAACATAGGCGGACTTTTTTAATCTGACTGCAACTCGAACTCTTCGTTGGAAGGAGCAGAGTAGGTGTGGAAATGTTCTAGATGCAGTGGTATCAATTCTTTTTTTTCATTAATTCTAGTCGCCTTTTACAGCATGTCTGGAGGGGATGGGGGGGGGGGGGTATCATTCTCTCATCAGCGAAACGAGACCCTGGAACCCACGCAGCTAGAAGCCTTATTTATCACGTTCAGTTGAAATCTTTTAAATAAAATGATGAGATAACATCAGAGAAACTGTTGTAAAAGCTTCCCTGGTCCAAACATTACAATTTTGTCAGCGATGCTTGACTGGGTGCATACATCCATCTATGGTCGAAGAGGCCAGAAGAGCGAGAACTTGTACTTCGTGTCTCATTCGACACCTGAAGCGATGAAAAAGGAAATAATTTAAATATACGAGAATACAGTGTCTTGATTCCCTTTACGACGTCGAATTTCCGTGACGAAGACAAGGTCCTGCTGATGTTAAACCCGTAAAAGCACAAACTCTGACTGTCAGCTTAATTGGTTCTTTTGTTTACCATGCAAAAAAATAATATTTTGATTTCGTTCCACCTGCTTTCCTTTGTAGCCGTGTCCTCTTTGTCACATGTGTGTTGACTATATAAGAGTAAACAGTTCTAATTTCCTGTTCGACATGAAGTAGTAAAAAGAAAATAATTTAGGGCCGGACAGGCGCCAGTCTCTTTATCGGTGTCCTATTTTCGTTTCAGCGCCGGGCGCAGTGATGACACCTATATTGTTACTTTGGCCCTTTAATCAATAGAGTGTGTCCGTCACGGTGAATCGCCCCGGCGGCAAGGGGGAGATAATTACTAGTGTTCAAACGCCGGGTCTTGTCTTGTTCAAACATCTGGACGCCTAGGACCCTCCGCCGGGCCGTAGTTATCTCCACCTGGGAGACGGTTGAGCAATAGAAGCCCAGAGCAATTACTACATGCGGGTCGGGGGGTTTTACTGTTTGTTGTTATCCTGATGTTGGCTGGCAACCAATGAGAGGGGAAGATACCGATGATTGACACCTTCCCAAAACAGCGGATATTGTCTCAGTGTTTTCGCGCAATCATGGGATTTTCAGGTTTACCTGCTAATGCTGCTTTTACAGATAGTCCAGGGACCACTAATTTTGAGAAATTATTTCCTAGGAGGATACTTGTTTAGTTTACGCTGTGTGCAGCCGGTGCATAGCAAATGATTGTGTATTTTGTTGAAATTTCGTTAACAAGTTTGAAGCTTGTGTAATTTCGCTTAAAACTGTTAATTACAGGTGTATGTAAACGTTTCTTTGTGTAGCCAGTAGTTGCCACGTATATCTTGATTCGGATTCTGGGCTTTAATTAAGCGATTCTAATATTTACTCGGAAAAAAAGGACTACTATTTCTGTTGCTGAGTATACCGTTTGTATGGGCAATCGTTAAGTTTAAAAAATTGAGTCGCATACAATCAAATGCTCGAATGTTTAAGTATATTTTTTCAGTTGAAGGATCTTCACAGATGGTGTGGACATTAGTTGATCGGTACCATATCCCTACGTGTAGACTTCTTTTTCTGAAAGAAACAATTGTATGAACGAGTGTATCCAGAGTGCTTATCCTTTACCAACCCAAGAATTTGTTGGTTGTTTATGGTTTTAGTCATACATTTAGCAGTTTGTCATTGCTACTGCACTGTCGACGCTCTATATTGTTGGGTGGGGAGATCAACTCAAAGTGGCCCGCTGATCAAGAGTGTGGGGAACGTCATTCCTGATTAAAGGCATATTCTGGCACATAAAGGAAACATGAACTGCTACCGCTCGTCTCGTGTATTGGATATGACTGTCTGTGATGCTAAGATGATCGAAGCGGATCCTTTCAAACTGAAGCAACATCACAGTAAGCTGAAAGATGGCCATCTGCCTAACAACGCTGCCAACGGAATCGATCTCGAGATTATCGAACAAATTCCAGAACAATGGCTCCAGGATTCTGTGGTGAAACATTCGGACAAGAAAAAGCGCGGAATTTTTACTCACCGTAAACATGACGCCAAACAAGGAGGAGTTAAAGGTGATGACCAACTAAAATCAACTGTTTTTCGGACTTGCGCAAAGGCTTCTGTCTTTGTCAGAGGTCTGTATTTTCTCAGGGCTAACAAAATAGTAATGTTTCGACCAGGGAGGCTTTTAAATTACTAAGACGAAGTACTGCAATACGCGCATCTGCTACTAGTTTCGAGTTCGAGTGAAGTATGTTACAAGACTCTACATTTCAAAATATTAGAAATCAAGACAAAGACAGGTTACATCTAATATTAACTGTGGCTGTGCATTCTATTTTGATGTTAAATGTTTCTTCTTTGTTCACTGGCTGTGAATTCCGGCGGAAGGTCCCGTTTAATCGTCCTCTTTGGCTTTTACCTGACCTGAGTTTTGCGTGTAGAACCGTTTTACTGGCTTGTGCCGTTCCCTGCCTCACGGGCTGATGTACTCCGACTTCGAGGGAATTTTATATTTCTAGTCTGTAAACCTGCAGTCTTCTTCTCTGTCCTACCACCTGAATGGTTTTTTTTTTTTTTCTCTCATCTTCTTCACCCTTCCTTCTTCTTATTTTTATCTTTAGATTCTCCTCCTCCTCGTTCTCATTCCTCCTTCTCCTTAACACTTCTTTTTTCTTCTTCTTCTTATTTTTCTTCTTCTCCTCCTCCTGCTTCTCCTTCTTCTTGTGTGAAGCGAAATCTGGGCCACTGCTCGCTGGTCCTGCAGATCCGTTAAAGAAAAGCTTAAAGAAAGACAAAAAAGAATACTTGGAACTCAAAGCGGAAGAAGCAGCAATGACAGGTGATACTAGAACAGTGTATAAA
Organism: Candidula unifasciata; assembly: GCA_905116865.2. Lineage (NCBI taxonomy): Eukaryota > Metazoa > Mollusca > Gastropoda > Stylommatophora > Geomitridae > Candidula > Candidula unifasciata. The sequence goes on along the minus strand of CAJHNH020006668.1, from coordinate 640,977 downwards.
ATAATAAAGGGTCTTAGTCGGAAACATTTCAGCATTAATGGAGGAAACCAAAGAGAAAACAGGTAAATAATCAAAAGGGGAGAGGAAATGTTGAAGAATGGGAAGGCACTATGTAGAGACCGAATTAGAGCTGACATGTGAAAGGCAGATCCATAGTTTACAACAAAAGCATAAGTATTACGTGGAATATTCAACAAAATATGGATAAATGAAGTGGTCCTAACAGACTGGACAAGTGGTGCAATCATTCCACTACCGAAGAAAGGTGATCTTCCACACTGCAATAACTGGAGAAGCGTAACATTATTGTCTGTACCTAGAAAGACACTCTGTAAGGTGACATACAACCGAATAAAGAGGTCAGTAGACAAGAGTTGTATCGGATGATCAAGCAGGATTCGGAAAAGAAAGAAACTGCTGTGATGATATTTTCACTCTCAGAAATATTGTAGAGCAAGCTTTAGAAAGGAATGCCACATTATGCTTAAACTTTATAGACTTTAAAAAGGCCTTTGACAGTCTAGATAGAACAATGATGTGGAAGATCTTTGCTGTGTATGGGTTACCAGATAAAGTTATAAACATTTTTAAAAGACTCTTTTAAGAATACCAATGCAAAGTGAAAGTAGGACTCATAGAAATAGGATACTTGAGGGTAACACCAGGAGTCAGACAAGGGTGCATCCTGTCATCTTTCTTGTTTCTCTTGTTACGAAGAAAGCAACCACAGGCGCACGGATGGGCCTTCAGTGGAACCTTCTCGAACACTTGGAACATTTGGACTTTGCAGATGATATCTGTGTCATCAGCCAAAGTAAAGAATATATGCAACAAAAGACAGATAAGATCACAGAAATAGCAAAACAGACAAGGTTAAGAATCAGTTTCAATAAAACAAAACTGCTGTACAAAACCCTAAAAGTGAAAGACCTATAGTGATAGATTATATATAGGTTTGGAAGCAGTAACTGACTTCACTTACCTGGGAAGCAATATCTCCTCAGATGGAAATGTGGTGGTTGAAATAAAGCAGAGAATTTCAAAATCAAATGATGTCTACAACAGACTTCAGAGTATCTGGAGATTCAACATCTACAGCACTAAAACGAAACTCAGGATATACAAAACATGCATTAGGACAGTTCCCCTCTATGGAGCAGAAACTTGGAAAAACAGACAAAAAGATAGAGAGCATGCTCAGAGGTTTTGAGCAAAGACTTCTCAGAAGATTGTTGGGGTTCACATGGGAAGATAAAATCAGCAATTCTAGATTATAAAAAATGACAAGACTTAAAATTTAGAAATATAAAAAAATGAGATGGAGGTGGATTGGACATGTTCTCAGAATGAAGAAAGAAAGAGAGGCACCGCAATGGACACCATAAGGACAGCGAGGAAGAGGCAAGCCCAGAGGCACTTGGAGGTGAACTTTTTAGGCTGAACTCAAACTACGCGAAGGACAAAACTGGAGATAAAGAGGATGGCTCAGGATCGAATTGAGTGGTGACAGTTTGTCTCTGCCTTATGTGTCTCTGGGCGCTATTAGGGTTGATTGATTGATTTCCTATATAAAGTAAATTTCTCTATTCCACCAACTCCATTACATTTTATCTGACTTTTAATTATGGTTTTGACGCAATCCTTGCGGTCACCCTGATGTAGCTGCCAGACGCTCGCCTGCAGATCGGTAGGTCATGGATTCGAGTCCGGACGGAGCTAGACTTTTTCTGACCTTGGCTGCAGCCTAACACAGCTTTGAGTAGGTACCAGGTATCCTGGGAAGTAAAGGCGGCTGGCACGATCACATAACCCATCAAGTGCCAATTGGTGTATAAAATATTGGTCTAGCCCGATATGCCCAGAACGCCCAAAGGCGTAGAAAAAGGATCTGTACAGTTTCACAAGTTTTTACTTTGTTTGATACTCTGTCATGTTAGTGAGTTTTCTTTATACTACCTTTGCTTCTTTTTGCATAATCATCTGCTTCTTCATTCGTCCGATGTCTTTTTGTTTTAAGCGTGGTTGTATTTTACATGTTTACAGTAGTTACTTGCTGTCTTCCCCAGAGATTATTCTGCAGTTGAGGGAGAAGCTCAAGCATCAGAGGGCCTTGGCATCGTCTTCAGGATCTGCCAGTCAAGGTAGTTGTACCAGCTGTGACTGCTTGAACATTACTTATAGAAGTTGTGATGGGTTAAACATTACTCATAGAAGCTGTGATAGGTCAGACATTACTTATAGAGGCTGTGATGGGTTGAACATTACTTACAGAAGCTATGATGGGTCAAACATTATTTTAGAGGTTGTGATGGGTCAAAAATTGCTTATAGGTTGAACATTACAAATTCCACACATTTTCTACAGTTTTTATTGTGGGGGGGGGGGGGGGGGGGATTTAATCAGTGACTGATTAAGCTACTGAAAACTGTTGAGCACTGAGTTTTAAAAAAAAAAAACTCTTAGCCTACACCTTCTGTAAACTCCAGCAGAAAGTTCAGGCTGTTCATTCACTTCTAGAATTCAGTCTTAACTCAAAACTTGAGTTCTCAGTGAAACTTGAAAGGTAAAAAGGAAAGTGTCCTTCACCAGTTCAGGTTGTATTTGGCATAAGATGTGAACCTCCTAATACTTTATTTACAATCAGCTCTGGGTGGGTTAAGTAGTCAACTTGTGTTTCCTGTGTTATTTTTTTTCTCCAAGGTAAATTTTAACAAATCCGTCACGTTCGAACTCGTGGCTCCTAGGCTGGTAGGCAAGCATACTATACAGTGTGGCTCTAGTAACAAGAAATTGATGCAGTACAGCGGAAATTACAGACACATCTGGAATTTAAAAACAAATTCTACCAATGTTTTAATTTTCTAAATGCTGAGCTTATTACGACCAACTGCCAGCATTTTCGTCTGCTAATGTCTAATTTGAAAATTGCATCATCTTAATGTTAAATAACATTAGATATTTAAATACAGCTTTAATGGAACCAACACTTAGCATAGCATGGAAGGCTGGTTATTTGAGCAAAAATGTGATTGAAAACTTGTGTGTGTAATTATATTGATTCTTAAACATTAATTTTTTTCAGGATGCTTAGAATACATTCACCATTAGAGAGATTTGCGTCTTGGCAGTTATCAGGATAGGGAATATTATATGCAATGATTCTTTGGCAGTTTATATAAGAGAGCTATAGTAAATGATACAGCCAAACCTGTATCTTCTTCATCTCCTTCCTCTTCTTCTTCCAATTCTTCTTCTTCTTCTCTTCTTGGCATTCACTGGCTGTAAACTCCTGCAGAAAGTTCTGGTAGTTTGTCCACTTCTAGACTTTGTTCTTGTTCTGGAACTTGAGTTTAGAATGCACATACATATTACAGACCTGGCTTTTTTATATGTAGACTGCTTGGTTTCTCGCCTCTCAGTCATATGCCCTCCGATTTCAAAAAGACCCTAATTATTTGTCTTGTACAACATGCTTGTTAGGGGCGGGGCAGTGGGACTGTTCTTTCTTTCCCCAAAATGGGACACTATAACCCACACAGGGAATATAGAGTTATAGTGACAGTCTGCAGGTTAATGAGAATTTATGTGTACGCTGGAGCTGTGGGTTTTTTTTTTTAGAAGAATGATAATAGCACCGAAGATAGATACTTAAAACATAATGAACGTATTCTCCAGATACAAGTCTGACAAGTGAGAATAGCACCGAAGATAGATACTTAAAACATAATGAACGTATTCTCCAGATACAAGTCTGACAAGTGAGAATAGCACCACCAGTGCTCCACCACCTTATCCTCTACAGCCTGTAAGCCTGCCTCCAAAAGATGTTGCACAGGGGCAAGGCAAGCCAAGGAAGATCGCTGCTTCACACTCGTCACCCAGTTACAAAGGTAGTGTTTTCCTGAGATTTCTACCATCAGCTCTAGTTCTTGTTTGTTCTTTGCTGGTGCTGTTAACCTTTGTGGCTATAGAAGAACATTTATTGATACTTCCTAAATCAGGATCAGAATTAAAATGATTTGCCGTCTCCACAATGAAGGGTGGCTGCAGTTTATTTTACCCAGTGTTGTTATTTTGTGAATATTATGTTGTCAAGCTCCCATCTTTTGCGTGGTGTGATGTTAATACTATTGCCTGAATGCCATGAGAACAGATTTCTTATTATTATTCTTCTTCTTCGCGTTCACCATCTGTAAACTCTGGCAGAAAGTTCTGGTTCTTTATCCACTTCTGGACTGCATTCCTGTTCCAGAACCTGAGTGTTGTGTGTGCATCCGTTTTACAGATCTGACTCATTTGTATACAGACTGCTGGTTCCTTGCCTGTCAGGCAGATGCACTCTGACTTTGAAGGAAGCTCCCAATTAGTCGACTCTTATGACATGCTTCTGGGTAGGCAGTGGGTCTATTCTTGTTTTCCCTATAACAGAGCCTGGAACCTACACAGGAAATTTCTTTTTATAAAACCCTGCCCTTGGTGGAAGTGAAATCCTGGAACTTCAAGGATGTAGAAATTTTGAATAATTTGGAGCAGAAAGGTGGCAGTCTTTGTTATCTGTGATAATTACTGAACTAAAGCAGCCAAACCCTCAGTCTAGTCTTGTTCAAGCATCTGGACATCTGGGACCCTGCACTAAACCATAATTGTCTCTACCTGGGCAATGCCTGGGAGATGGTTGGAATAATGAACTGACCTCCGATTTCAGAGCCACTCCTGAACACGGGGATTTATATTTACTATCATCTTTCTTAGACTGGGTTGCTTAGTGACAAACTTGCTACCAGATTTACAGTTCTGTTCAGAGCTATCTCTTGTGTGCAGTCATAATTGAAGATGCAAAGATTGCCTTATGCTGCCCTCAAGGGGGAAGTAGATAGAGGTCACAACCCTGAGAACAGGATCTGCAGTTATGAAAGGATTGCATATGCAGCATCCATCTCTGTGTGGATTAGTTACAAGTGAAATGATGTTTATTGTTGTTTCAGGATTCTCAGAAGTACCATCAGAATTGTCCTCTCCCTGGAGACTGAATACAAAGCTCAAGAAAAATGACAGGCTTTTAAAACAACCTCCGCTGCAGCCAAAAAAGCACGACCTTGAAAGTAAGTACGCTTTTGTCTCTGAAATGACATAAGCAGGTGCTAGTAACCATAAGAGAGCATATTTATGGGGGTAGAGAAGATTAGAGTAAATAAGCACGGACTAGTACCATTAGAGAATTTATTTATGGGGGTAGAGAAGATTAGAGTTAAATAAGCAGGGACTAGTTACCATAGGAGACATTATTTATGGGGGTAGAGTATATATGTAAGTGTGTGTGTGTATATATAGGTGCACGCACACACATATATATGTGTGTGTGAATATATAGGCACACATACATATATATGTGTTGTGTGTGTGTATTGAAAACAATACCTATCTCATGTAAGAATTGTTCTCTTTCACCCTTAGATGCATCATATATACATTTTTTGTCATTCATACTTTTCTCCATGTTGTTATTTATTTGTATTTTTCATCTAAACAAGGCATCCGGATGACACCTCAGACACCCAGTCCAGATTTGTTGAAGAAGGTGACCAGAGCTTCAGCAAATAGAAAATCTGCCAAACCTGTGGTTTCCAGTGAGTATTTGTAGTCAAATCTTAAAAGTACATAATATTCTGCTAGTAACTATAGTCAGATCTTAGAAGTACATAATTTTCTGTCCCTAACTATTGTCACATCTTAATATTATAAAGATAATTATAGTCAAATCTTAGAACTATATAGCATTCTAATGATAACTATAATGGGCGGACAAAAGAGAAAAATAAAAGCCATTGAAATTTTCCTGAGATGGAAATGTAAAGTCTTACAGTAGTAGATCGTTGTTGCTCTTCCACTATGTTTGCGCTTTAAAAAGTGGTTATCATATTGTGTTGTGCTTTACAGCTCAGCTGAGATATTTGGGCCTTTCAGCTCAACACATCTGATTTCATCAAATCCCTAATTAGTTACTGTAATAAACCTTGGCTTGACTTGGACTGCGCTTTGGCTTACTACTTATTGGCTTTAGCCACGGCTCACTCTCTGGATGTTACTGCTACACAACTTGCACTACTTTAACGTCTAGAGTTGACAACACAAACGCCGCTCAGCTTCTTGGTACATTCTGTCAGTTTATTCTGGTCCATTTATTTCACATGTTCAAACATTATTCACACTTTATCACTCGCGACATATTCGAACATTAAACATTTGCGCAACATAAAGACGACATCTTCAAATACTACAACCGTCTTCTCTCACTTCTGATGATCGACTGACCACGAGTTTAGCTCGCGCTTTCCCTCGCTTCCTCGACTAGGCACAAGTATCTCGTGCTGTCCCTTGTTGCACGGACTTTCTGCTTGCCACTATGTAATCGTGAGGACCATGCAAAGCAGGGTCATTACAGTTACAAAACCCCTAAAACCGGGTCTGTTCTTCATCCCCCCCCCCAACCCCCCTCTAAATGGGGGCCCTAGCAGAACCCACATGGGGTAGGTGATTATTCTGTAGTGATGGAGATCTAATAGCAGTTAATCAAATGTATGCAATACATCACATTGTAAGTTTCATGGCAGTTCTACTCAGTTGTTTGATCTTTCCTCAGACATAATAACTACTTCATCATGGCGAGCTGGGCAGGACCTTGTCATGAAAGAATTGGGTTTGGTCCCCAAAATCAAAAGGTCTGGTCAAGGTGATGCCATCCATGAAACTCGTAAAGCTGGCACCAACACAACACCCATCGCCAGTACCAACCTATTACCCATAGGCAGTGAGGGCAGCCAGTACAGACGGCAGCAAGGCATGGGAGAAAAGTATGCTGGACTAGACGATTCAATGGCTGCTTCTGCTAATGCTGACAGGGACAATGACCAGATGGTGGGAGAGGTCATCACCAACACTAGAGTTTTGTCTAATGATGCCAGAAGTGTGCTGAATGAAGTACTGCAAGGTACTGGTCAGAGTACTGTTGTTGGAAAACTCTTATTGATGTGTTGTTGTTGTAATACTGTTGTTGGTGGGCTGTTGCAATCCTGTTGTTCTAATGTTTTAATGTTGTCAGTGTGCTGTTTTTGTTTTGTTGTGCTGTTGTATTATTATTGTTGTTAGTGTGCTGTTGCAATATTATTGTTGGTGTGCTGTTTTTGTGATATTGTTGGTGTGCTATTGTTGTACTACTGTTGTTGATGTGCTGTTGTAATATCAATGTTGGTGGGCTGTTGTTGTAACATAGTATAGAGTGTATTAGATATGAATGTTACCAGATTCCAGCACATAGGCAGTGGTGTAGAGTGTATCAGACATGGTTGTTACCCAGCATCCAGCACACAGGCAGTAGTATAGATTGCATCAGTAATTGATGTTGCCCAGATTCCAGGCAGTAGTAGTCTCAGCAGATGATATAGTCAACATCACACCGGCCACCTTTACTTATCAGGGTATTAGGTCGACCTGGCATCCATCCCTTGGGACTTAAAGCCCTACACCTTGTTTCTTCTTTTGCCTTTCTATCCCCCAAGGGAGCATAGGCCCTCAACCAACTCATGCCAAGTCGTTCTATCCTTCGCCATTGCATGGAGCTCTCCCCATGTCCTCCCCATCTTTCTAACCTCATTCTCCAGCTCTCTTTTCCATGTTTTTTTTTTTTTTTGTCCTTCCTTTATTCCTATGCCCCTGTGGGTTTCATTGCGAAGACATTCTAGTTATGCTGTTCTCCTGTTTTCTCAGTGTGTGTCCTATCCAACGCCAGCGTCTTTTCCTCACCTCTTGGTCCACTGGAGCCTGTTTAGTTCTCTCCGAAAGTTCTACATTAGTTATTCTATCATACCATTTTATTCCCTCTATTCTGCGCAGGCACCAGTTAATGAATGTCTGTAATTTATTAGTAATTGCCTTGGTTGTTCTCCATGTTTCAGACCCATACAATAGTACTGATTTGACATTAGAATTAAAAAATTTTAGTTTAGTATTTCTTTTAATTTCTTTTGCCCTCCACAAATTCCCTGGTGCTATGAAAGCCCCTCTTGCCTTTTGTATTCTTTTAATATCTCTATCAGTCCGTCCATCTTTATCTACATTACTGCCTAAATAGGAGTACGACTCCACATTTTGGAGTGGGGTGCCATTACTATTAGCCTGATTTATTCTTATTATCTTTGTCTTTCTTTTATGGATTTTCAGACCAAGCTGCTGTGATCTCGCATCAAGTATATTTAATTTATCTTGCATCTGATTCCGTGAATGGGACAGAAGAGCAATATCATAAGCGAAGTCCAGATCATCAAACTGTTTTGTAGGGGTCCACTGAATTCCATTCTTGGTGTTAGCAGTTACTGTTTTCATAGTCCAGTCTATAGCCAGTAAAAAAAAAGGGGGGCGACAAAAGACATCACTGTCGCACACCTGTTTTTATTTCAAATGCATCTGTTAGCTTTCCCTCACGAAGAACTCGACATTTCATGTCTCTATATGTTGCCTTTACTAAGTTGATAATTTTCTGTGGGATTCCATAGTGCCCCATCAATTTCCAGAGAGATTCCCTATCAATGCTGTCAAATTCTTTTTCATAGTCTATAAATCCAATGTAAAGTGGTAAGTTCAGTTCAATGCTTTGCTCTATTATAATACGTAATGTGGCTATCTGGTCAGTACAGGATCTGTTTGACAGAAAACCTGCCTGCTCATCTCTTAGCATTTTATCAATAGCATCTTTTAATCTTTCCAAAATAATTCTACTTAATATTTTTCCAGGAACTGACAGCAACATAATTTCTCTATAGTTTTCACACTCCTGCAGATCACCTTTTCTGGGTAGTTTCACAAGATATCTTTCTCTCTAGTCTGCTGGTATTTCTTCGTTCTCCCAGACTTTACTGAATAATCTATGTAGCAATTCTGTTGATGTGTTAATGTTGGCCCTGATGGCTTCAGCTGGGATACCATCTGGGCCTATCGCCTTTCCTTCCTTGAGAATATTGATAGCTTTTCTAATTTCCTCTTTGGATGGTATCTCACAGTTGATATTCAGATCCATTTCTAAAGGCTGGATATCTGGGGGAACCTCTGGGCCTGGTCTATTTAGAAGCATTTCAAAATATTCAACCCATCTGTCCATTTGATCTTTAGTGTTAGTAAGTACCTTCCTTGACTATTTTTGATTGATCCAGTTGGCTGACTATATTTACCACCTTGTTTAACTACTGTTTAATGTTTGGCTGTCCTATGTCTATTTTGAGATTTACTAGACTGTCTAGTGATGTTAGTCTTGTGTCTGTTGTTCAGGCAACTCAGAGGAGCTGAAACAGAGCAGTCAGCAGCGGCCCACCTTGAAAAGAAAAGCTCCAAAGACTCCAGGTAGTAGTTGTGTTCTTCAGTCCATTGTTTAGTCGTATGAATGTATGGAGAATTGATGTCACTGAACTTGGTAACTGTATTTGGTTCTGCTGTCACTGGAGCAGTTGTTCAGCTGTCACTGGAGCTATGGAATTCTGCACTTTGTGAAATGATTTCGATGGATGAACAGTTTCTTCTTCTTCTTCGTGTTCACCAGCTGTAAACTCTGGTGGCAAGTCTTGGTGGTTCATCTACTTTTGAACTTTGGTCTTCATTCAGTGCCTGAGTGTTGCGTGACATCCGTTTTACAGTTTAACTCACCAATGAACAGCCACAGAGCAGAAATAGGGGGGGGGGGGAACAGTGCATGAACCTGATCCTTGAGCCTTTTAATACTTCCCAAACATCCTAATTATCTTAGTACTAATTTGTGAAATTTATAAATTCATCTCCGCATTAGAAGTTAGATGCAGTGCATAAATTACTGTCTTTGGGCTAATGGGTACAATACACCCCCTGATATTCATAGTATTCTTCTCAAAAACCATGTCTGCACTGTTAAGTTAAATATTTTTCAGTCTGTCTACTTATTGTCCATGTCTTACATGCATATAAGAACACAGATTCTGTAAAGCACTTCAACACTTATTCTCAATACTGTTGACAACTTATTGGTAAGTAACTTTTGCATCTTGCTAAAGGCCACTTTTGCCATGGCAGTTCTTGTTCTTGTTTCATTAGGCATCTTGCTTAAGAGTTTTGAATTAATCAAGTAACAGAAAGTATTGTGAACGGCACATTTTCTTGTATTCTAAACTGACATTTCACTCTTTTTGATGATGACTAATTTTGTTTTCTTACAATCTAACTCATAAGTTTTTATTTGTTATTTCTCTTCTTTTGCAGATCCGGAGAAACTTCAGCAGCCGTGTGAGAAAACGAGGCATTATGATCAGGACTCAGTTCGTAAATTTATGGCCAAACAGAAGGCGGAGCGTCTAAAACGGCAGCATGAAGTAAGTTAGTTGGTATAAAGCATTAGTGTATTTAAGGTCTAGTTTCCGGGGGGTTTTTCCTTTAAAGATGCAAAAATTGATTCACACGCACAAACTCAGAGACTAAGAACAGAACCAAAGTCCAGAAGTGGGTGAATAACCAGAACCTTTTGCCAGAGTTTACAACCCATATTAACAGCTGTTGCAGAAGGTACAACAAGGTTTATGTTATAGGCTGTTATATGGTAGGCTGAGGCGCCTGTGTATAAGGCTGTGGCTGCTTGTGTTAGGTTCTTTCACTGCTCTTTGGCCAGCAAATGAAGCCATAATGTCTGTACTGAAATCATCAAAGTACCTGGGCACCTGAAGAAAAAATTAAGTAAAAGTAACTGGTATGTCTGGCTTGGGCGATTAAGGATGGCTTCATAATTCTGGCTTCCTGGGTTCAATTCAGCTGCAGGCAGGCAGTTTGGCTGGGTTGGGTTTGTAGCCATCAGAGCAGTGGCTCCCAACCTTCCTAATGCCGCGACCCTTTAATACAGTTCCCTCATGTTGCGACTCCCAAACAATTATTTTCCTTTATAACTCCAGTAAATATGTGTTTTGCGATGGTCTTAGGTGACCTCTGTGAAAGGGTCATTAGACCCAGACCCAAAAAAAAAGGGTCGCGATGGGTAGGTTGAAAACCGCTGAATTAAAGAAATACAACTAACAAATGTACCTAGGTTATTACCATGATTTATATATCTCTGAGTAGAAAGGGAAATATTATGCTTGAGGTGTGCATAGACAAGAAAAGCTAAGCAAGGTGTATCTTTATAACACAGGAGAGAAGAGTAAAACTATAAACATGATTGTTTACTAATAATTACTAAGAAGAAACAAAATAAGAGTATAACTTCATAACACAAGGGTGGAAGTAAAGCAGTCAATTGGAAAATATCAAGAAAATGAAAAGAACAATTATTAGATAACACTACATTACACATCACTACTAGACGTAAAGTTGCCTAGAAAAACCACAACACTACATTGCTGAAGATGGTGACGGAGCACTTATGAGAGTGTCTTGAGTGCTGTGATGTCGATTCTTAATTCAGCATTTAACTAACACTACATTAGGCATAGAAGAGGTAGAAGCAATTGAATGAGAAAATTTTAAAAATATATATTTATTTTTTTCTGTGTATCTGTCTTTTAGACGGATGGCTCCCTCATTAATTTTCTCTCTTGTTTTGTCTGCAGTTATAAATAGGTTCAGTCATCCTTCCGCTTTTTCCCAAATTGTTTCCCTATTAAAATAAATACCCTTTTTTGTCTCAGGAGAAAATCGCACACCAGAAAGCCAATGAAAGGAAGCAGCAGATACTTCATGAATTAGCCGAGAAGCAGAAACAGGCAGCCAAACGGGCAACTCCCGGACGTGGCGGAGAGGGAGACCGGAAGAGAAAGAGCAGTGATGGAAGAAGCAAAGAAAACATGGAGTTTGGCCTGCAGGACCAGGATAACAACTCCACCTTGACGGAGGACACTGAGGATTCCACACCTCGAGCGGCACCGAGAGTGACAGAAGAGTAAGTTTCTCAGGCATATCCACACTGGACTGCAGGTTACTTTGTAACAGTCTTATGGTGCCACAGTATAACTGTACTATATGGTTGAAAGGGGTTTCCAGGATTGGTACCTGTTTGATTCTCATCCTTGATAGTGCTGACTATATATTTGGCTTTTGTTAGCTTTGCGTTCTGTAGACTGCAGTTATGCACTGAAGGTGAGACTGCACCCTACCAGATATGTGATAAGAAATAGCTAAAGAGGGAGTTGGGGCTTGGAGTTGGCTACTGTAAAGCACTGTAGCCACAAAAACTAACCATACAAATCAAACAAAAGGAGATAAGGCAAAAACAGATGGGGAAGACACGGATTGAGTTGCCTGGGATAGCAAAGGATGGGAAGAATGTATTTGCACATGCTGATTGACGACCTTTGCTCTGTTGATAGCATTAAGGTCAGTAGAGAAGAGAAAGTTTAGCTTAGGGGTTTGCTGAAATTATGTGTTGGGTTGAAAGGTGCAAATATCACAGCCTAGCTGTAAAACACATGTCAGCCACCCTTCTGTGGACATACAGAAAAGAATTGACTTTCTTACCAGCCATGGTGATTTCGGATGTTTGTATATTCAGATTAATTGCATGGGTTTGCATGTATTTTATGTTTGTTCGTACACATGTTCATATATGTATTATGTTACCTTATAATCATCATTATAATTATTTCCATTCTGAAATTGCTGTCCCTGTCCTTTTAAATATTTTTTTTATTGAGACTTACCATATATTCTTGCATATAATCCTGTATTTAAAACTTGCCGGGAGTTGCCTTGGCTGAGCGGCTAGACGCTCGCTGCGGATTGGAAGGTCGTGGGTTCGCTCCCTAGCAGAGCCGGACTATTTTCAAAAACGACCTTGTCTCCCAGGTCAACCCAGCCTTGAGTGGGTACCGGGTGCAGTCCCTTGAAGCAAAGGCAGCCGGCCTGATGCTGACTACATCACCCATCTTGTGCCAATTGATCTATAAAAATATAGGTCTAGCCCTATATGCCCTATACGCCTAAAGGCGTGGAAAAGGGTCCTTTACTTTTTTTTTTTCAACTTGCCAGGTTAGCTAAAAACTGCTGTATTGCTGCTTACTTCAGATTTGTTGAATGCGTTCTCACATGTCACCTGGGATTTTTATTTCAGAGACAGAAGCAGGCAGCGAAAAAGATCCAAAGACAACGAAGTTGGTGTCAACATCAACCAGCATGCCCACAACATCCAGTCAGTAGCTGCAGCGCCTGCTGCATCGACGTCAGCAGAGTCGGGTGACTCAGCCGGCAGTAGAACACACCAGACTCCTGGGCAGAACCTAAATGTGGACATGGGCAGCATACTGACCCACTTCACTCAGGTCAGTACGGTCAGTCCTGGCATTCATAAGGTACGGTGGGCAGTCTTTCTTCTGCGATTGCCCTTGACTCGTTGATTACTGAGCAACTCACCATGCGTTTCTTGATTCCCCCAAGACATCATACTGTTTTCTTTCATTCTTCTCTGACAGATAAACGGATAACACACTGTATCTGATTTGTAATTTCACCATCTCATAATTTATCCTTCAGATCTAAATATTTAATACTTTCAAGTATAGCATTTAGAGTGTAACAAGCTTAAGTAACAACTTCCTAAGACTGAAAGAGTTAAAAGACAGTTTGTGTGTTGTGGTTAACAGTTAGTGATATTAGCGTCTTTCAGTCTAGTACATCTGATTTCAGCCAATCCTTGGTCAGTAGCCTTTCGTGGCATGATAGTTAAGGAGCACTAGGTCTATCCCCCACAACCACCCCCCCCCCCCCCCCACAATCTCCCGTTGACCATGACCACATCACTGATTGAGTGCCAGGTAGTCTGTAAAGATATATGCCTGATTCACCAGTGTTGTTAAATGGGTATTTTACTTCACTCACAACTGTTGCCTGGAAATATACACGACAGCCATCATTGCTAATATATTGCATTATGTGAAATACCTACATTTTATTTTTTTTATAGCTATGATTATACACTGTGGCCTAGTTGCAGAGCAGCTTAATTTCCCTTAAAATATGTTATCATTTCATCAGCTATACCAATGATGAGCACATGTATATTTACATACAACACTGTGTTTATAAATTGTTGAGCATTGAGATTCTGTATCAAATCTTCTTTGTTGTGATATGCAATTGACCGACCCTGAGGACTATGGAGTTGTGCTGCTGTTTTTTTAGAACAATGTCTACTGTGAAAGTCTTATGGGGGAGCAGCAGTCTCTGCCACATACTCCACATGAAACCATTGATACTGAGGCTAGCTTTCTTTCAGACGTCTCCTCTCTATAGATTGCAGTGTTTAGCTTGTTGCAAAGTGCGAGAGTCAATCTTTCACTGCTTGCCTCCATAAGAGTCGGTCTGCAGTAGATCTCTCCTAAGTGTCTGTGTTGGTATCTTTCACATCATGTTTACATATGTCCTTATAGCCTAGCTCCAACCTTCCTTTACCAGATTTTCCGTTTCAAGTTTGCCATACAGGAGATTCTTTGGAATGCAACTATCCTTTTTACAGGAGACATGTCCCCAACTAGCGCAGACATCTTTGTTTCAGAAAAAGTACATTGTTCTCATTCCAGCTATATTATACCATATCATTTGTACATAATCAGCACATATATGTGTACATACAACCCTGTATTTATTCACAGGTTGTCAAACGAAGACAGAGCCAGGAACCGAGTGCAGCAGACTCAGCCACCAGCAACGAACGCTCTTCTTCCACGAGTCACCCAGAGTTTCAGCTTCAGGTCAATAAGGTCTTCACCCCCGTTAGAAACCCCGATGACTCTGACATCGCCTTCTCCCTGGGCACCACTAACTCCATGGCTAAAACAATTGAGGAGAGAAGGCAAGCAATCAAAGCCACAGCCATGACTCTTCAGAATAGGCTTGTGGAGGAGAAGATGAAGATGGCAGGTAGTACATTTATTGCTGACGTGCTTGTGGTTTTGAAGTCCTTTGTGGATTTTTAAAAATTAATGATTGATTAGATTTTGTAGTTTTTGTTTTCGTTTTTTTTAACTGGATAAGTTTGCCAGTCTTATGCCAGCCCATTAATTATTTCACTAATCTCTAAACCACAGTCCAACACGCCCAAGTGTGTTGAATATATACAAATATAAATATATGTATATATATGTGTGTGTGTATGTGTATATATGTACACACGTACACACATATATATATATTTTCATTCTTTTGCTAGCCCTTGTGCGTATTGGGCATATAGTGCTAGAACTATATTTTATAGACCAATCAGCACTTGGTGGGTGATGCGGTCAATATCACTCTGGTTACCTTTACTTTCTAGGACTTTACAAAGTACCAATTTTAGGATATGTTGACCCAGGAGCTAAAGTCATTTTTTGGAGAGAAGTTTGAGTTGGTGTGGATTTGAACCTACAGGCCCCGTCTGCTTGCTGCACGTTGGTAGTTCTCATATATATATCTATATATACAAACACACACACACATACATATCTTAGTATTTGTGATGTGAGAGTCACAGTGGCTGAGCGGCTAGATGCTCGCTGAGGATCGGAAGGTCGTGGGTTCGCTCCCTGGCGGAGCCAGATTAATTTTCAAAAATGACCTTGGCTCCCAGGTCGACATAGCCTTGAGTGGGTACCGGGTGCAGTCCCGGGAAACAAAGGCGACCTATCTTGTGCCGATTGGTCTGTAAAAATATAGGTCTAGCCCTATACGCCTAGAGGCTCGGATAAGGGTTCTTTACTTTTTTTTTTACCTATTTGTGATGTTCAACCACATTAACTCATCCAGTCATTTCTACCGTCAGCTTATCATAGTCTTCTAACTTTTGCAGTTTTGAACAGGAAGAACCAGGTACCACAAGGCACCAACACTGACTTCCTGTCTCGGTACGACAGAATTGCTGGCAAGGGCAATGACTTTGCTGTCTTTACATCTAATTTGCCAGGTTGGTATTGCTGGCTCTCTATGTTTATACTGGTTTATGGTTATGTTATATGTATATACAGGCAAAATGTAAATTCATTGAAGCAGCATCTCATGCAGTGGGATGGTGTATCCTTGATGTTTTGGTTAAAGGTCAGTCACTTTCATTGAGCAGGGATATTCTCATAAGGGCTCCAGTCTCCTAAGATCACACGAAGATAATATCTGCATAATGCACAAACTCTCAACTGCCAGTGAGGATCCATCATTATCGTGTAGCAGATCCTTTGCAGGAAGTCACTCTCAGCACAGTCTGCCTGAAAGAAACTCATTTACTCGTCAGATCTCCCACCTTGTGTGCTTTCCTATCCAAAGTGTCACTTATTTCCTGTTCCCGTCTTCATGCTGGTCGACCCCTGCCCCACTTTCCTGGTACCATGCCTTCTGCTACTTATTTTCCCTTGGTATTGAAACTTATGAGACTTTCTACGGGAGCTGCTATTTGTTCATCCTGTTGTTTTAATCTACAGAATGAGTTTTCGCCATAAGAAGTAGATAATTATGTTGAAAAGTCATTCCAGATTTGAAACTAATAATAAAACAATGCATTTACTGTGTACATTCTCACCACTTCACAGGGTCTCATGTTGTTGTAGGAGGGGATAGCAGCCCTGACGAGGAGAAAGAAGCAGCCACTCGTATTCAAGCAGCCTACAGGGGTCACAGTGTGAGACGAATGTTGGATTGGGAATTGCCGAGTGGGCAGACATTTCGACAGAGCTTGAGGCGCAGCCTGCAGGTGAACATTGTCACATCTTTGTTGTGTAGTTCTGTCACAGTAGTGAGCACTATGCTTGTTGGGCAGGATGTCGGCTGGCACCACTGTCTCAGATCTGATCTTTCTGTCCAAATTGTGTCATTTGGCCTGGCCATCCAGATATATCTCTTTGTTTTCCCATTTTCCATTTCCCATTGAGCTTATCACCTGTTGCTAAGTTTTTAACTTCATTTCTTCTCATAAGATGCCCAGAAAATCTTGACTGTCAACCTGTCCAGTTTCTCTAACTAATTTACCTTTTCTATCTTATTTCTTGAAACTCTGCTTCACTACTGGGTATCTAATAAAGCTAATATTAAATGTACTTCTCTGGCATAGCCTCTATTTCTCCAACCATTTACCATTTCCATCTGTTTTTCTTGGAGGCATGCTTATTGGGTATCTGATTAAGCTATTAATATACACACTCCTCAAGATTGTTACAGCTCACTGGTAGTAGAAGAAAAAGAAAACTAATATTACAGAAAAATAAGGATTAATATGAGTAAATAAGTAAACTAATTGCTGTTTACCGCTCTACCTATGTACTGGGCCAAAGGGCGAAAGCTCATGCGCCGCTGGATCGATAACAACAACAACCTATGTACCAGTCCTGACCTACGGGTGAGAGTCATGGGCAATGACAACAGCTCACAGAAGCCAGCTTAAGACCTCAGAAATTAGATATCTGAGAAAGGTGGTCCTAGGGACAAGAAGAGAAAAAGTCGCAATCAGACAAAACGTCAAGATTTTGATACCCAGTCTTTACAAACCAGAGTGGATCAGTCCCAGTTATGATGGTTTAGACATGTATGCAGAATGGAAGAAAATAGGCCACCATGGCAGGCATTGTAGGCTAAATCCAGGGAAACAGACCTCCAGGGTGACCTTGGGACCGCTATTAAGACAACATCCTACAATCCCTAACTGACAGAAGAATGGAAAAAAGCCAGAAAGAAAACTGCTGAAAGTGACGTCTGGCGATCTCTCTGGCAAAACCTCTACAACCCAAGGTAGAAGAGAAGCGACTAAGTTAGTAAAGTAAATAAGTAGATTAAACTACTCATTTCTGTCTAGAGGTATATTTAGCATGTGATGTCAGCCTTATATTTTCATAGATCAATTAGCAATTGATGGATGATTGGATGACATGGTCAATATCATGCAAACACTTTGCTTCCCAGAAAAGTTTATCCTGTCCTGTTTTTTTTTTTTAAAGACTTATTAAACCTGTGTACCCAGATCTGTTTAACATATTTATCCATGACCATGTGACAAACAGGCAAATGCTGTAATATTCTTGGTTCATTCACAGAATAATAAAAAATCTCCAGCAGTCGACAATGAGGACGATGATGTTTCTGGGTTGACAGAGACATCCACCTTTAGTGAAATCACGTCGGCTGAAGGGTCTGATGTGGCAGGCCATGTCAATGTCTCTGCAAATAAAGTATGTATATTTCCAAAAGAATATTTGTATTCGCTAATGTTCCTTTCACTCTGGTCCTCATGAACAGATGCCTGATATATTGCAGCAGTTCACTTCAGTAATTTGTGTTTACAACTTCCCAGCAAACACGCCACCCCCATAATTGCTTCATTTTTTTTGCCAATGAAAACTACACAGAATGTCCATCGTTATCCCTTGTGGAAAAATTGAAACAAACTGCTGTCTTTGCAAACTGAAAAGTTTACACATACACCAAATGCATAGGCAGCGATTCTCAGGTAATCACAGTTCCAACTTTATAGCAGGTCACCTTATAGTTGCTCCGTTTCTGCACTGATGAAAAGCACACTCTGTCCATCACTGTCCCCTGTGAAAAAGAATGGACACAGCCTGCAGTCTTAATTCAGTTAACACAATCGGATTTGATACTGCGCAAGGTCTTGAGGAGTGATATCATCGACGGAATTTATCCACAGCATAAAGGGTGAAGAGATGCCGATGATTTCAAGCGAAGGACAATTTGAAGTCAACTTTGGAGCAAACAACAGACATTCTTGACTAATAACATTTAAGAATGTTTATAACCTTGGATATTTTTTTTTTTAAGATAAAAAGCTGTGAAAGATTTTAATACGTCGTCTTCACGTACAGACTGAGTAATACGATGAGATGAAGAACCGGAAATGAAACAAGAAGTTGAAGAAGATACAGCATCAGTTGTTGACTAGTTATTTTCAGTTTAAATTCTTTCTCCTCTCTTCCATTTCTACTTCTGTTTTCCTTACTTGAGATTATTTGTTATGAAGACTTGATAATCATGTTTAAACACATTTGTTTACTTGTGTGTGCGTAAATATATATATATATATATATATATATATATATATATATATATATATATATATATATATATATATATATATATATATATATATATATATATATATATATATATAATTTAAATGGATGTTTGTTAATTTCCCTGCTGTTTTTGTTGTTAGCGATTGCACAGTAACAGACACCACAGGGAAGCAGACAGCTCTGCCAGGACCGTCGCGTACAAACCCAAATCTACTTATGCCTGGGCTGAGTCAGAGCCTGATCCATTCAGCGTCATGAGCGTCTTCTCCCGACAGAGTCGATATTTGGCTGCTGGTAAGTTTCATTGGTCAATAGACATGGTATTAATGTTGTGTGCAATCCTTATTTGGTTTCCGGGGCCCCGTTCAGGGGCTTGATTTATGCCATTAATTTTTTTTTTTAAATATATATATATCCTTATTACTAGGGCCATTATTGGACTTTTTTTTTAATTGCTTATTCATTGTCCATGTTTCTATTACAAGTTAATATAAAAATTTGCCAATTGTAAATTTATTTTGAATGTATTGTTTATCTCTCTAACTGGTAATATTTTTCTCATATAAAAAAAAAACCTAAAACATACAGTTGTCTTTTTAGTGCCAGTTGTCTCCTTAGTGCCACTCTTTGACTTTTTTAGTTACTTATACATAGCCATTCTTCTGCTCAATTAAATATAAGTGTTTACCAGTTGGCATTTTTAATGGTTTGTTCGTCTCTCTAATTGGTAATATTTTTCTCATGTCATAATAACCTATAAAAAAAAAACAGTTGTCTTTTTAGTGGCAGTTACTTTACTCTTTTTTTTATCTGTGTTGATGTTGTTTGTGTCAGATTGACACGGGGCAGTAATGGGAGTGTTACCTGTAGAGCAATTCTTTTTTTTTGTTTTCAATCTTGTGTTCAGTGTACTTGTGATGGTGGTGATGATAATGATGATGATGATGATCAGTGGCACTACCATTTATCTTTACAGGTTCTAGACATGCTGACATACCCACTGCAGTCACCACATCAGCAGCTTCCACAACCACATCTGGCTTTGTTGGTAAGCTGGATCTCACCTCAGTGAAGGTCAGTCCATTATTTGGTTTTGTGTGTGTGTTCTACCAGTAAAAATGGTAAAGTAAAACACCCTTCTCCCTTTGACACATCAGGCATATAGTTAGTTTTTCCAATTGAGCCTAGGTTGACATATAGGGCAGAGGTCATAGCTCTTCAAGTCTGGCCTTTCGCTGCCACCTGTTTTAGGTCTACAATTTTACGAATAGTCTCTTAAATAACACCAAATTGATTTACCATCATCCTCACAGTCGAACAACGATCTTCTTGTATCCAGTCTCGGAATTTGGCTGTGAGTTCCTAATTATGAACAGAAATGGGCCCATTGTTGAGCCTTCCCAGGTGATGTTTCTATGCAGGGTCTCTCTTGGTCTTCCCGTTTTCTTTTCCCTTCCTGTATCCGCGGGGGCGGGGAGGGGGGGGGGAGCATCAAGATGTTTTGGGGCACATGGGTAACACGAGTTAAAAACCGCTGGTCTGGCTACTCACTTCTGATTTCCACCAGTGATTCCTATGTTCTGCATAAACATGCCAGCCCTCCTCTGTTGCGTCTGTTATACATATTTGGAAATTGGATGTGTTTGGCAGAAAGGTGCAGATATCACAGCCTAGCTGTAAACCAAAACAGCATGCCATTGATCCTCTTAAGAGCACTAGGTCTATCCCCCCTCCACCATATATATACCTGAGGGGAGAGTATACCAACAGTCTGCATAGAAAGAAGCCAATCTGTAAAAAGGACTTGCATGCATAACCCAGGTTCTTGAACAGGACCAACATCCAGAAGTGGACTGACTTACCGCCTGAGTTGACAGCCGGTGAATGCACAGAAGAAGGAGTGTTGTTTGAGCGCCTGTACTGAATTAGAGATTGAAAAGTGAAAAAGGACTGGCTAAATTTATCTAGCCTAGTATAAGTAGTAAAAGCAGTTATGTGGCGAAAATAGGGAAACTTATTGCGATGACTTATCAAGTCGCTTGACGCCAATGAGGCAGTTTTTTTTTATGACATTTACTGTACTTTCTATTATTGCTTCTACACCCTGTGGTAGAAAACAAAACGTGAACCCAAGTGAGTTTAAGAGTGTTTAATTCCTGTTTTAGTGACCTAAGTGAATGCACATCATTGGTTGTCCCATGTATCTTCTACTTCTTCGCATTCACTGGCTGTAAACTCCGGCGGAATGTTCTGGTTGTTCATTCACCTCTGGACTTTAGACTTGTTTCAGAGCCTGGATGGAACATCCATTTTACAGATCTGACTTTGTATGGAGACTGTTGTTTCCTTGCCTCTCAGGCAGATGCACTACGATTTTGAAGGAAACCCCCAATTAGTTGACTCTTATGACATGCTTGCTGGGGAGGCAGTGGGTCTTTTCCTGTTTTCCCCACAACAGGGCCCCAGAATCCACACAGGAAGTCCCATGTATTATATGAAGCATGTCATCCATGAGGCAGTATCTTTGATGTCATTGGCTGTACTTTCTAGCAATGATTCTACAGAAGAGAAAAGAGGAACTCAAGTGGGTTTAAGGATGTTTCATTCCAGTTTTAATGACCTTGTTAGTGACCTAAGAATATGCACATAGTTATTTGTCCCTTGTTTCTCTGTGTCCCCAGCAGCCCATGGTCACTTCCACGGAACAGGTCATGCACCATCAAACGGCCGATGGTCAGTCTGTGTTTGCCAGGGCAAGGTATACCCGTGTGGAGGCTGTGGTCAGTGAGAAGACGGACCGAGATGAGTGGAGTCAGGAGCTCAGTGAAAGTGACCTGTCTGCAGCAGAATCTTCCCCTCTGCTACATTCTGGGCATTTGCATCATGCAACCTTGGTGTCCAGGTGAGTAATGGCTGGGTGCCAGTGTTGTCAGAAGAATTTGTTCAGATCTGTATTGTTTTTCTTAACAGATGAGTTGATTTAAGAACTAGCATTACAGCATTCGTGAAATCCCCATACATGCTTTGAGTTTTTTTTTTTTTCCTGCATAGTGTTTATGAGGCCAGTATATAAATATATTTGCTTTGAAAAATAAGAAAAAGGATTTCTAAGGCAGAAACATCTTATCAGAATTTAAATCTTTAGCCACAGTCATGATTGACTGAATAGTGAAATTGTTTCCATAACAATGATTAGATCTATTCATATCATTTAAAATTTGTCAGCCATAATTACTTTCACTTTATTTTCAGGTCTGCTGAATCTTCTAGACTAGACAAACTTGAGGAAAGGGCAAGTGAAAGGTCTAAAGGTTCTGTAAAGACATACAGCAATTCATTTGAAAGGTGAGTTTTACATGCAGGGTTGCAGTTTTTGTGCCTTTTAGCTGACATCAGTGATCTGTTGGCCAGGTGTGCTTTCCTGTAGAGTTTCATAGATGTTCATCTCTCCCCCTGGGGTGCTGTCATTTGCATCTGTTCTACCTACATTGGATTTACCCTTGCAAAACTATCCAGATCAGATCTTATGTTAATTTGTTTCTTCAGTACATGCACTAGGGCTTATGTTCAGGGAATGTTTTTTTGTTGTGTGTTTTTTTTTTTTCACATTTAAAAATCTACATTTGTTCATGTAAAGAATTGTACATTTATTTAAATACAGTCCATCTTCTGGAAGAGTGTTGTACCTTGAATTATGAACTACATCTTTTCATTATCAAGTGTGCACCAGCAGCGTCTGCACACCAACTGCCCTGCTGTGCATCAGATCTCTCATTTTAGCTGATGATATTAACTAGAGCCTATTTTTGGTTTAGGGCTTGTATTAAATGCATCATGAAATTCTGGTTAGGACTTATTTTTGGGGGTATATTTTTAATTCAGGTAAATATGATGGGACAATGTAGCCATCCATTTATGAAAAACCAAACAAAAAATCAACAATGTTCAACCTACTGCAAGCAGTATTGGTTATAATTGTGGTCTGGTTTCTTTGTGCCATTTATGTTGACTAAAAAATGTTAATTGCACCAAAACTAGTGGCTTGGGCCAGTACTCTAGTACCTAGTGAGAGTTGTTGGGGAGGGAGCAAGAAAAGCAATACTGGGCATTGCCCACCATCCAAGGAAGCTTCCATAAGTGTAGTCTACCCATGATACTTTAGTTGTGGCTCACACCCTGCACCTGGCTGCTTAGCCTGACATGCACATGTCAAGCTTCCCATTTATCACTTGCTGTGCGTCACACTAGCAGGATGAAACCTGTAGACCAGGGGTTGGCAAACTATGGCCCGTGAGCTAAAACTGCCCTGCTGAGCAGTTTTGTTACTTGCCAGCGAGCCTGGTGTAAAATTACTATATAAGCTACCCCCACCTCAACTTTCTCCTCAGTATTATGGTTTCTGCAAATAACAAGCTTGAACAGAGTGTGTGTCACAGAGTAGTATATTTAAAAATATTATGTTACTTCAGTCCAGGTCGAACCATCCTTAAATGGGTACCAAGCCTTCTAGAAGGTAAAGGTGGCTAGCATGATGCTTGCAATCACCTACTGAAGTGATTTCATATTGGTCTAGAAAATATATAATTGGCCCCACTGTGCAACTAGTACACACACAAAAATCGCAGGCCGAATCTGTCCCATGGTTCATTGCCACTTGTATTGTATTAGGTGGTTTGCTCATCTGACGAGAATGCCCTGGTGCCAGCTGCCACAGAGAGCCACGCTGAAGAAATATAATGAACACAGAGTAAGAGGAAAACCACGCAGGAGATGGAGCGACACCATCAGGAACAGTCCTTAACAGAAATGAACACCAACTTGTACAATACATTGGAAAAAGCACTCAAACGAACCTAACATCTCCCTTACCCAACACCTGGCTGAGGTAAATGGTGGAAGAGAAGAAGAAGAGGAAGAATTGTATTAGTGATGTTTATATGCTGGAACTCAGTCCTCTGACCCACAGGGATCCCCGTTTTCTACATTTTTGGCTCCTGTATAAACTCGGCTAAATAGCGCTGCTTTTCAGCATGATAATAGAGAATATGATTGATATTTGTATGGTGACATTGTTTTATATTTCTGAGCAGCAGTGGAGACGATGAGACGACAGACTTGAAGAGAAGTAGCAGTCTGAAGAACAAGCACTTGTCTCGTCAGCAGTTTGGGGAGTCTGATACGTCCTATCTCAACAATCATACTCGTATAAATCTGAAGTCAGAGGTGAGTTTCTAGAAACATATTGATTATGCCAGTTTATTTATTTATCTGGTTCTTTTTTTTTATTAAAGTCCAGGCTGTGTGGCATTAGTAATTTTGTCTATCCACAGACTTCTGCCTTATGTACTTTCAGTCACTCCTGACATAGATGATCTTTTATGCCATGATGTCAAATTGTCCAGCATCTTCTCTCTCATTTCTCTGTCTCATTATTCTAAAATCCATTAATGCTATATCAGTCACTGGCTAGTGTGTCCAGTTACATATAATTTACCTGTGGGTTTTTTTCTTAATTAATTCATTTATTAGTAAGGGAGGGGGTGTGGAGTTCTCCATGGTGAAGCAGTCAAGTTGTTTGCCCTGCAGGTCATGGGTTCATTTCCCAGACATAATTCAGTTCATGGGTTCTGTATTCACAGATCTTGAGCTTCATGCTTCCAGTGAATGGTAGTCTGGTAGTCGTAGTTTCAACTTCATAGCAAACGGGTCACCCCATCTTTGCTCCGTTCCTGTGCCAACCAAAAACACACATAATATTTATCGCAGTCCCTTGTGAAAAGATTGGCAGACTGCTGTCTCAGCATATCTAGCATACACACGCATTAAAGCATAGGGTAGCCATCCGAAGTGCTAACACAAACAATCTGACATTAGAAATGCAGTTCATCATTGATGGTAGCAGAAGTCACCAACAGATCAGCAGTTACATACAGGCACCACCAACATTGCAACTACATGCAACGCGCCATTTTATGAATCTACAATTCACACCACTACGTTGGTCACAGTCGAAAAAACATTCCAAATGAAATCCACAGCTCACAGTGTCACGCCAACTCAGAATCTGAGCGACAAAATTATATCCAGTCTAAAAATGGAGCAAATATGCATCTGCCACCGTCCGGCAGGAGCAAAAATTTTTCTCAGCTCCAAACAGTGCCCCTGCCTAGCGTCAGTTTTGACCGGAAGAGCCTAGTGAATGCTACCGGCAGGCAGACAGCCATCCTGCTGAGAGAGGCCGAGCCAAATGGGACTAAACTTGATGAAGTGAAGTCAGGCCTCCAGACTTTAACTAAGGCTGTATTGAGGTGGGCTGGCATGGGTCTACACCATTTTGGATTTTCATCCCTGTATGGGTTCTGGGGCCCCATCTTAGACTCCCTTCTGCCCTAACATGCATGTTGTAAAGGGTGATTAATTAGAAATTCGCTGAAATTTGATATGTTGAGCTAAAAGTTGCAGATCCACAACACAACATGCCACCAGCCCTTCTAAAAGCAACCACATAAGTCACTACAACAAGTGTGGTCCGAGCAGAGTTCTGACCACAAAATCTATTTTGCCAGCTTGTTCTGTCCATGATTCATGGATTTTTTTATCCTCTTCTTTGTTCACCGGCTGTATGCTCCAGCAGAAAGTCCTGGTTGTTCATCTACTTGGACTTTGGCTTTCTGCCAGGATCTGTGTTTTGTGTGCACATCCGTTTTACTGGCTTTTTTTGTGTGCAGTTTGTTGTTTCTTGCCACTCGGTCAGATGCACTCTGACTTTTGAAGGAAGCACCCTACGACATCCTTGTTGAGGAATCAGTGGGTTTGTTTGTGTTTTCCCCCAGAATGTGGCCCCATAACCCAGTCAAGGCATAAAATCTTTGTAACATTTGGACTGTTCTAGTTTTTTCTTTCAAGCTAAATATTTCTGTTTTGTTATTTGTCAGTAAGAACTTGTGTAGAATATTTGCTTGTATCTGTACGCCTCTTTCATTTTGACAAGCTTCCAGGTAATTTGTGTGTGTGTGTGTGTGTTCGGTTTTTTCTGTTGTATCTAATTTAAAATATGTGAGAAGTAAGATCTTGTTTTCCCCATATAATCCAGTTGGAAACTACCAGGGCCTCAGAAAGGGAAGCTCATGCAGCAGTTCATGCCACACCAACCACCTCCCTTGCTGGCGACACAAGAGGCTGGAGAGAGCCTTCAGGGCGCCTCTCTCCCAGATCCCTGGGCAACAAGTTTTCTGCCAGCTTGACCTACCTAGAGAGTATGGAGGAGTCTCTGAGACAGGTGGCAGGAATGGAGCGAGCTCGGTCTGTTGCTATTGCCCAGCAGGAAACTGTTGCCTTGGCACAGATCCTCAAGGTAAGTTTCCTGACTTTCCTGTTCTCTGTTCACATTCTACTGGCTAGGCATCAACGTGGCTGCTTCGGGATACCTCTGTTAAGTGATTCTGTACATTTACATGGCTTTGTTTATGTTTGTGCTGATGAAGGCTTTGTAGCCGCAGCTTTCACTTTTCATTTGTGTTTATTACAATGTGAAGCTCGCTAATCTGCTTTTTTGTTCGGTTTTATGTCTTTCCATATCTTTATTCACATGTTCAGTCATTCTTTGCACTTTTCAGTAATTTCATTCATGTTTGAATCTGTTTAAAGAGTGCAAAAATGAAACTGACTGAGATGTCTCAGGATTTTCCAGTCATTTAGCACTTTACCTCAGGTTGCTGAAATTTCCCTTTCAATGTCTGAAAATATAATTATTTAAAAAAATCTGATTTTTGCAGTCATTATCCCGTTATTTCAGTGGTTGAATGCATATTTGTTTAATCAAAGTTTATCGAAACAAATGTGATTGACTACATTTTCATTTCATCATTTGGTATATCAAGCTGTCAATTGAATCTGAGTTTATCAATCAAAACAAATGTTTTTTTTTTTATGTTCTCGTAATTTATTGCATTTTTCAATCACTTTTGTAACTAAATAATCCATTTTCTTACGTATTGCCGCTGGTATTAAACTATCATACATTATTTAACTCTTGCATTTGTGTTGAATCATTAACCCTTTCGCTGCTATGGACGTCTTTTCCCGATTTCCCGTACGCTGCTACGCCTGTCTTTGGACGTTATTTTTTTTTCTTGACCCTCTAGTGCTATGGACGTCCTAAGCCGTTTTTGGACTTTTCTTACAGATTTCTGTTACCTCGTATTTTATTGGCTGAAGGGCAATATACATTAGCTATATTTAGATTAAACTGACCCATTTACATATGATTAAAAGCACTGGCACGTACTTTTAGGTGTGTTTAAGGTGTGTTTACTGCATTCTGCGTTATCCCGTTGCTTTGTTTACCATGACAGCGTGGTCGGTGATCTGTGTATTTTGTGCCCTGATATATATTTGTGCTTTTAGATTATTCTACACTTAGTACAAAATGGCAAAAAAACTTGTTAAAGTTGATGAAGAATTAATGGAGTTTCTGTCAAAAGTTATAGCGACGATGACTTTGAAATGTGTACTTCTGACAGTGAACAAGAAGATTTGACTAGGCCATCAATATCGACTGCTGAAACCGGCGTGTCCAAAAAAAGCTGTTTGCCTGTCCGACGTCCTCATCGTCGGAATCAGAGAGCAGCGACAATGAAGCTCCATCAAAACGGCAATAAATTGATCAGTTATCTTGATGAACCGATGATTTGAAACCAGTAGTGCATGATTTTGATGACTCCAGCTCTATCTGTATTTCTGCTACTGCAAATTCAAACAGTTAAGTCACTAAAATTTCTCGTCTTTCCCGATGGACAGACACAGATTCAGACGAACTAATTTTTTTTTCTGTCTGTCTGCTAATGCTTAGAACAAAGAAACTCAAAATCGAGTACTTGAGCAAAGACTGTTTGCTAAAAACTCCCGTAAAATAATGTCGAGGGACATATTTTTACTATTGTTAAAAATCTCAAACATTTCTTAGACAACAGTGCTCATGCAGGCGGCGATAGATTACAAACTTGGACACATTATTGATAGTCTGCGCACATCATTCATTATGATCATTTACACAGCGCAATGCGTCAAGCGGTAGCATAGTGTAATTGGTATCACGTTCGCCTTAGAATCGGAGGGTCGTGTGTTCAACCCCCCAAGTTTTTTTTTTTTATTAATTGTAAATTTTCCTTTGAGTTCCTGCTACTTTTCAGCAACAGACGACTTTAGTATTATTATGAATATTTTTTTAAAATTATTTTGGTATGTAATAACTTGGTGACTACAAGTAAATATGATTAAAGTGGCAGCCGTGGTAGGTTCGTCAATCAAATTTTTGGATACGGACTGGGAACAGTTCCTCCTATTAATTCCCCCGCCCCCTCCCCCGAAGGGTGATAGCTCCGTTAGTCAAGTTTGTGGGGCACCATCGTGCCTCTGACTTGTCACCACTCGGACCAACCACACAACTCCCCAGGGTAAAATTTTTTAGGTGTACAAAACATAGCCCTCACCACGGACGCATCTTTTGGGTTTAGAGGATAGAAAAGTATTGCGCACAGCAGAGACTTTTTTTTTTACATTGCTTAGCACAGGGAGGACAACTATTTCCTGGAACGTAGCAGCGAAAGGGTTAATCACAAGAAGTTGTGATTGTGTTGTGTGTTGTAAAGTTCCAGATCAGCATATTTTAACCTCAAGTTTTGATTGATTCAACAGTCAAGACAGCTGGAACACAATAAGGACCTGCAGAACCTGCCGGTGAAAGCACACAGGGAAGCTAAGGATGCCAGGTTGGAAGGAAGGCCAAGATCTGCAGGTGATTAATCTTTTTATAATCTTTTATTAAGTTTGGTTTTGTTTGTTTGTCTGGTGCATTTTTTTAAATGTCAAAATAAAAGGAATACAAGTAATTAAATAGGTGAGATAGTAATAGGTTGTGTGAAGTTAATGACCTTCATGTATGCTGCATTACAATATTTTGATGTTTGGTGGTCAGTTCCTTTCTTTAGAACCTTTTAAGGAATTGTTACAAGACTTGATTAACAAACAGGAATGTATACTTGAAGAAATCATTCTTTTACTGAAGATTTAAGAAAGCACTGCACTTCTAGTGCCAGATTGTTCGTGCTGGCACTTAATACATCTGCCTTATGCATTTAATATGTGTGTGCTGTGCTTTGATGAGACTGCATCTCAAGTCTGTTTTTTCATTAGGGACACATTCTGTGTGTTTTCATTGGTACAGGAATGGAGCAAATGGGTCACCTCACAGTTGCTCCATTCCTGTACTAGTGAAATGGGTAGTAAGACAGGACACCTGTGTGTATTGTTGCACACGTAAAAAATACCTGGGCAGTTGAAAATTGAAAAAGAGTAACCTGGGCAAAATTTGTAGTTATAAATCTACCCAAAGTATTTCAGGATCCTCGCTGGTGCAGTGTAGTTTGTAGCTTCTGAGACAGTGAGAACTTCTAGAATCTTTGATGTAAACTTTCAGTTTGGAAAATGTTGCAGCTGATCACTCTGCTTGGTGATTTGAGCTTTTTACTAGTACTGCAACCTTTAAGCAGCTGT
Source organism: Candidula unifasciata (assembly GCA_905116865.2). Classification (NCBI taxonomy): domain Eukaryota; kingdom Metazoa; phylum Mollusca; class Gastropoda; order Stylommatophora; family Geomitridae; genus Candidula; species Candidula unifasciata. The sequence goes on along the minus strand of CAJHNH020006668.1, from coordinate 611,386 downwards.
TAAAGAAGCTGCATAGAGCAGCTTTTTATGAATCTCGGAAGTCTAAAATTATCTCAGTAAAACAACAGTTACCAGATTCAGATGGATCCTGTTCTTTTTTTTCTCCAGTGTTTCCTTCTCACTGGCAATAAGACTTATATGTTAAAGTCTAAGAATATAATACAATAGTTAGTTTCAACGTCGCCTCTGTGGCTAAGTCGATGCGAACACTTCCTAATGCCGGGATGCCGGGTTCGATCCCAGCTGCGGGCCATGCGCCTTGCGCTGGTTTCCACAGTGGTATCAAGAAAGCCGACTGTCCAGAAAGCAATGGCAAACTAATGGACATAAATTTTTAGTTAGTTTCAAATTCAAAAACTAGTTAATGCTGTTATGTGAGGCATGAGCATGGGAGTTTTAAGGGTTGTTTCATAATAAGTCACCCCAGATGACCTCACGGGGACAGTCCAATATTTTATAGAGTGGTTTCACGCCTTTGTCACAACCCTAAAACATCTAGAACTAGACCTTACCCCAACCCACTTATGTCCCACGAGAGAGTGTAGCCTAGGTCCTACGACTGCGTGCAGCCTATCTACCACACCTCCTGAAATATTGAACTATTTGGAGTGACTTGTTACGAAAGCACCATTTTGAGTATGACTATGAAAGAAGAACCTATACTGTAGCTTATTGCACAACTTGTGAAATTTTAATTTAGCAGAGGTAAAAGATACATTTTAAAATTATTTTTTTCAATGTAAGCATTATCGTTGATTGCAGTGCCAATATGTATTTTAAAAAACTTAAGAAAGATACTTGAGTAATACTTTTTAAAATAAATATAATTAAAACATTTTTAAACTGCTGGTTAAATCAATCTAGCCTCTTCCTTGTTGGAGAATGATGCCAATCGACGACCGGAATCCAGGGCTTACTCACTTTCGGTGTCAAGTAGATCCGGCGGTGAGGCCTCTGAGGAGAAAGGCACCTTGTCTCATCTGCCCCTGAGCCAGCACAACAAACGTTCATCCACAGCCACTGCGTCAGCTAGCATAGTGAAAGAGACTTCTTTGCTACGAACTGCAAGGTTTGGTTGTTTTAGGTTTCATTAGTTTTGTTGGTGTTTTATTAATATCCTACCCCAAACAGGGGAAATCCACAGGTCAGGGGACAGTCTAATATTTCAGGGGGTGGTAGACAGGCTGCATGCATTCATGGGACCTAGTCTGCATGAATTCATAGTATGTAGGTTGCACTCTCTTGTGGGATGTAGGTGGGTTGGGGTTAGGGCCAGTTGTAGATGTTTGGGGTTGTTAAAAGCATCAGAAAGCCGGGGAAACCTAGTCTTACCACCCTCTAAAATGTCGGACTGTCCTGTGACGTCATCTGAGGTTAGATATTAATAAAGAACCATTTTGTCAAATATTCCAATTTAGCCACAGTCACTCCATCGAAAGATTTGTAATGAAAAGATATCAAACCAGATTAAAAGTAAAGCCAGTCAGCTTCACAGTGTCATAAATACAAACGACAAGTGAAAGTTGCAGCTAGAGAGTGTTCACCAGCACATTACATAAATCTACAATACCACAAACACAAGCAAGAGTACACAAAATCACTCAACTGACATATCTCCAATAGAAATCACATCTCTGGCCAGTAGAATATCTTACATGTGTGTGGCCACCACAATTAAATACTGACCATTGACCATAAGCAGCAAGGGCCATAACTCAAAGATTTTTACAGAAAATTGTTGAATGTCAAGTCCCTAAAGTTAATTGCTGCCTATGAGATGGATAAGGCGGTTCTCAAGAGACATAAAGGCTTTGTTATTAGAGTGGCTAGAGTTAATGCCCTCCGATTAATCAGCGGAGCTATGCGGTCTACTCCAACTGCTGCATGTGAAATCCATACAAATGTGGAATCCCTCGGGTTGCAGAGAGAAAAAGCTACTTTAGAAATTTAGGAAGATGTATTAGAAAGAATCGTAACCATCCTAATAGACACCTTATAGAAAGTTGGGAATACAAAGAATAAAGCACAAATCAGTTTTACACTGTGTACATGAGGTACAGGACAGATACCACCTCCCAGAAAGACGTCAGGGCACTCAGAATGTTGCAAGAAACTTGCCACCACATGCTCGCTTTAAAGCTTCAAAAGTCAGGTTGAAATTGGTAGACAAAGAAACTAAAGTCCGATCGAATCACCCTTATGAACTCGTCACTAAAGATCATTGATTCTTACCCTGAAGAATGGATACATGTTTATACTGATGGATCTGCATTTAAAGCCACCATTAAAGCAGGTTACATAATCTACATAGGTTACCCTGATGGATCTATTGAAGAGATATTTGATGCATGCGGGAAATTCTGCTAAAATTATGAAGCTGAAATAATTGCACTGGAAACAGCAGTATACCACCTAAAGGCTGTAATGGAGGTTTATCCTTCAAAGGCCCAAAATATTGTCATCTTCACCGATTCAGTGTCTGCTCTTCAAGCTCTGGAGGGCAGTGAACGCTGCAGAACTGACATAGCTAAGATAATTCTAGATGCTGATGCAGTGGATTCCAGGCCACTCCGGCACACCAGGTAATGACAGACTGATAAAGAAAGGAGAAACACAAGAAAACCACCTACAGCGACAACCCTACAGACAGCAAAAACACTTATAAAACAAAGAGACTTGGCTGAACAGATGGGCCATGGGAAATACTGGAAGAGAGGTTTATTTTTAGCATGGCTTGCTCTGATACTAATGACAGCATTAACCGTTTAACAAGAAGGGACCAGGCCACCATCTTCAGGCTCAGAACACAACATATTCCACTCAATGGACACTCAAACAGAATACAGCCACAACACTCCCCAGAGTGCCAGCTATGTAACTACCCCTACGAAACTGTTGACCATCATCTCTTTGAGTGCCCAAAACTCAACGAGACTAGAAGAATGCTACTCCCTCCGAGACCAGATAGGAGGAAAAAAACAGCTTGTGAAAACATGTAAATTCCACTACATGGCATTGGGCCAAAGGGCGAAAGCTCATGTGCCGCTGGATCAATAACAACAACAACATACAGATAACTGTTGAATGTTAAGTCGCCAAAGTTAATTGCTGCCTGTGAGATGGATAAGGCAGTTCACAAGAGACATAAAGAATTTGTTATTAGAGTGGCTAGAGTTGATGGCTGTAACCTCCATGTCACTGAGACCTTGGGAATCTTGAGTGTTGAAATGCAATGGCACTGATGTCTTCCACTGTTGAATCTTTGTACCATTCTCTTTCTGTCCCGGTGAGATGTCGTCCACTGTTGAATCTTTGTACCATTCTCTTTCTGTCCCAATGAAATGTACTCCATTGTTGAATCTTAGTACCATTCTCTTTCTGTCCCAATGAGATGTACACCACTGTTAAATCTTTGTACCATTCTCTTTCTGACCCAGTAAGATGTACTCCACTGTTGAATCTTTGTACCATTCTCTTTCTGTCCCAATGAGATGTACTCCACTATTGAATATTTGTATCATTCTCTTTCTGTCACAATGAGATGTACTCCACTATTGAATCTTTGTATCATTCTCTTTCTGACCCAGTAAGATGTACTCCACTGTTGAATCTTTGTATCATTCTCTTTCTGACCCAGTAAGATGTACTCCACTGTTGAATCTTTGTATCATTCTCTTTCTGTCCCAATGAGATGTACTCCACTGTTGAATCTTTGTATCATTCTCTTTCTGTCCCAATGAGATGTACTCCACTTGAATCTTTGTATCATTCTCTTTCTGACCCAGTAAGATGTACTCCACTGTTGAATCTTTGTATCATTCTCTTTCTGACCCAGTAAGATGTACTCCACTGTTGAATCTTTGTATCATTCTCTTTCTGACCCAGTAAGATGTACTCCACTATTGGATCTTTGTATCATTCTCTTTCTGTCCCAATGAGATGTACTCCACTGTTGAATCTTTGTATCATTCTCTTTCTGACCCAGTAAGATGTACTCCACTGTTGAATCTTTGTATCATTCTCTGTCCCAATGAGATGTACTCCACTTTTGAATCTTCCCGACTCATGCTTTTTATTTCTGCACACTTAGGATATATTGTACTGCTTGGAAACTGTTTTCACATACACATAATATATATTGTCCACAGAGAAGACAGTTACACAAGTGTGAAGACAGAAGACAGTGTCAGGACTGACTTGAGTGGCTTCAGCAGAAGCCCTTCAGAGATTGATGCCCATGATTCCCAAGCCAGCAGCATCCCTGAAGAGGTCCCTGAAGCCGACGACTCCTACAGTTTGTCATTTGATGAGTCGTTTACTGAAGTGCTGCCTTCAGAGTCCCATCGTAAAGAGGTTCGAAGACGGGGCGAAGAGTCACTGCCCAAAAGTGCTCGAAACGGTTAGTAGCGACTTTGTTGTCTTTATAGATTTAGTTAACTATGAACCAAGACTAATTTTTCTTTTGCTCCTATGGTTGCCATCACATTTAGTTGCTGTGAAATTTGATTCATTTCTTCTTACCTCCCATTTTTGTTTTCATAGAATCACATGTTTACAGCTAAGGGAATTTTTAACATGGTAGTTTGTGTGTATGTGTTTGCCATACTTGTCGGGGGGGGAACTAGCTTGTTGTCTATACAGTGTGATCCTCTCTCTGCTCAAGGAATTGAAATAACCAACAACTATCTGTAAGCTGCTATCTGTAATGTTTTTCCCAGTTTATACATTGTTCCAACCCAGAGTGCAACAGCTGGAAAGTTTCCTAGGTGAAAGGAGGTCTGTCAATAATCAGGTAATCACAGTTTCCAACTTGGTAGCAAAAAGGTCACCCCATAGCTCCTCTGTTCCTGTGCCAACAAAAACCACACAATGCCCAGCACTGTCCCTTGGTGGTGGTGGAGGGAGGGGGAGCACAGACTGCAGTCTCAGCAAAACCAAAAGCATACACAGGCATTAAATGCCCAAGTTTCCTTTGAAGTCTGAATACATCTGCCTGAGAGGCAAGGCACCAGCAGTCTGCATACAAATGAGTCAGATCTGTAAAACAGATGCACACGCAACACTCGGGTTTTGGAGCAGGACTGCAGTCCAAAAATAGATGAACAACCAGAACTTTCCGCCAGAGTTTAAAGCTGGTGAACGCGAAGAAGAAGAAGAAGAAGAAATGCCTAAGTCAGCTGTCAGTAGTGCCGACACAAACAGTACAGCAGTAGATATTTGGTTCGTCAGTAGAAGCAGCAGTTACAACAGATCAGTGGTTGCACACGTAATTAATCACTAACAATTGTCAGCAGTAAAATATTGCTATGACTAAATACAGAAAGCTACCTATCCACCATATTGATGGAAAGTAAATGGTGGCTGTCATATTTCATCAGAAAGAAGCACTTCCTGACATCTTGGTTGGATGGGTTATTATTCTCTGTTTTTTTTCCCTTAGACTTATTCATTATTTAAATAATGCGGATACAAACAATACATTGCACAATTTATTGCCAGGCATTTTTCGCTGTATCTCATCAGGTGCATTACTACAGAGTTACATCAACATAAAATAAAGCACAAAACTGAATAAATTCAACTGAAATGCGAATAGTTTCTTCGAAAACATTGCGTCTGTTTCATGGCGACCTAAAGCTCACCGTAGTCACGTGACTTACCAGGGTAACTTCAAATTTACGATAAATTCAGTCTGCTCACAAAGGCGGGGGTTATTGGTTTGTATTGTTAAAGCTTCGGCGATTCTCAAAAGTCTCCTGTTCGGAGTGTGGTAAGCCACACAGAAAGCTGTGTCTGTGTCAATTATGTGTCCGGAATTAAGTAGATGACTTCCTTTGGAAGAAGCTTATTATTGCTTGGATTTTGCAGCTAATGTTTGCTACAGAATATGATATTCAGCTGTGTGCCAATCCTTGTTGATTTCCTCATGTGACATTCATGCAAGGCTAGGGCGTTTTTGCTTTCTTTTTGAGCCTGACAACTGACAGGCAGTTATTTCTGACCATCATCGTCATCCCGTAACACTGCCTGTCATTGAGTCACTAGCTGCTGTTGACGTGTCAGGTCAGCTCCATCAACCTTTGACAGTCAAATGCAATGGGCTTCACGGTTGCTCTCCAGTAATGCAGGTGTGTTGGGAAATGAAGAGGCAGATAAGCTGGCTTGTTCTCCTCTACTTAGTAATATATTGCTGTATGTTGTCAGGGTGCTTTGAGAGTGAGTGAAAAGTGAGAAGGCATAAATAGATCATTATGGTCTGAGGAGAATGGTGCTGTAAGGAGTAACAATTGCCAAGGGGAACTGGCCAACACTCGAGGGGGAAATCTAGATGGACATACAATCAGACTGTTACTGCTGAAGGTGGGCATGAATCGCTTATGGGAATATCCTGAGTGCTGTGATGTTGATCCCTAATTCATCATCCATTTTGATAGCTTAGTTAGATTGACTCAGATAAATGGTGCATGCCTGGTTTCTCTACACAGAAACCCCTAGTGTGGTCACAGGACATACAGACTTGAGCTCGCTGTTTGCAGAAGAGGACAGCTTTAACCGCTTCACTGTAGACATGGTGCGACACATCATGCAGGAGGAGGTGTGTAGAGCACAGCATCAGGTAAGTCTAGACTAGGGTTTGTTACCTACCATGTGCAGTAGTGGGAGCTAATATCTACATAAATAGTTAATGTCCCCGTGTGGGTTCCGGGGCTCCAATTAAGGGGAAAACAAGAATTGACCCACTGCCTACCCAAAAGCATGTCGTATGAGTCAACTAATTGAGGAGCTTCCTTTGAAGTCGGAGTGCGTCTGCCTGAGAGGCAAGGAACCAAGTGAATCAGATATGTAAAACTAATGCACACGCAACACTCAGGTTCTGGAGCAGGACTGCAGTTCAGAAGTGGACGAACAACCAGAACTTTCCGCCACAGTGTACAGCTGGTGAACGCGAAGAAGAAGAGAAACAGTTGATGAAGTTCCACTTGGGTTAACCAGTTTACATTTATTTATGTTGCCATTTATATTTTTTCATTTTGCTTTCATTACTTATTTATTATTTTATTTTAAAAATCTGTAGCTAACTCTGATCTTGTCTTGCATTTTCCATATTTCCTTATGCCTTTCAGTAACATGTTAAGAAAGCTTCCTTACAAAGGCCTTTTTCTCGTGGTATTTGCTGTCTCTTTTGTTCTGCTAATTCATCTCTTATAAAAATTTATTAGTTTTCGCTAATTATTAGTTCCCTGTGTAAGTTCCGGGGCTCTGTTAAGGTGAGGGGAGAGTAAACCCACTACAACAAGCATATCGTTGAAGCCGACTGATTAGGGATGTTTCTTTTGAAGTCAAAGTGTGTCTGAGAGGCCAGGAACCAGCAATCTGCATACAAATAAGCCAGATCTGTTAAAACAGATGTGCATGCAAAACTCAAATTCTGGAACAAGACAAAAGTCCAGAAGTGGACAGACAACTGGACCTTCTCTGTGGAGTTTAGCCAGTGAATGCAAATAAGAAGAAGAAAGAAAAGGACTAATTGTTAGTGCTCTTTATCAAGTGCTGTTAATCATTTATCACAAGATCTGATCTTTTCTTGTCACATCAGTATTCAGCATGACATATTGATTAACAGTTCAGCTGTTTGAATGCATACACACTACCTAAATACTAATTGTTTGTTCAAGCTTCATTTTAAAATGATAGAATTATTAAAGAAAATAACCCAAGCGCACTAACAGTTGTTTCTTGTCTGCAGACTGCTGTGCTGAATTTAAGGGAAGCGGCTTTAAAAGAGAAAGCCAAGGCCGAGTTGGCCTGGCTGCAGCAGCTTAAGCAGAAACCACGGAACAGGGCCGCAGATGATGTCTTCCCCAACCTGGAGAAGAAAGAGAGAAAAATCAAGAAGAATCTTCAGGCACAACAGGTATATAAGTGCTTGTAAATTATCTCTCAATCATCTTCTTGGGGGCTTTATGATCTACTCAAATTCAACTCACTTGTGTGCACGGATTAACTTTCTCTGTTGTCTGACATTCTCTTTGTTTGCCTTAGCCATCGTTATAAGGGTGCCTGGTTATTTTTATTAGAATCATGCTGTTAATAGTTTGTTCATTCATTTTTCTGTTGTGCCATTTTATGTCACATAGGGCTTGCAGTCTGTTCCTCTATTTGATTCTGTCCTGTGCAGTCTCTTCTATATCATGGATATAATCCAGTCCAGCATTTTTGGCTTCTCTCATCCATGTTTGTCTCAGGGTTTTTCTTGGATGTCCTCGTTTTTTCATGTTTTATTGAAGCTTTTGAAAGCTGCAGATGCTTTGCCAGTGTCCTAATTTCTTCCTTGTGTGTCCTTGACTGTCATTATGACTACCTAAATAAGTAAATTGATCTGCTGCTTTATTTCTTTTTGTATATCTGCTTTATCTGTTATTGGCGTCTTCAGTACATTTATCTTTTCATAACTTATTTGAAGTGCGTCGATTAATTCTTTTTTTTTTAATGAAATCATCTGTTTAAATAAAGTTCACTAGGTATACTTTTGCTTTTAATTCACGGTTCATATTTCTTCACTGCCTGTTTGTTTAGAACTTGTTACAAATTGTTAGTATTTCATTCGATGTATGAAGTGAGAAAATAACAGCTAAACATCGCATGTAAAAGTGTCAGGGTATTTTGGGCAGACAGGCGTGCTTCTTGCTTGCCATTGTGCTGCTGTAGCTCCATTTTGTTGTATCTGGTTGCTTAGTACAAATCGTTATTTATATTATCTGCACAGAGTAGAGGGAATTACATGGAATGATAAGGTCACTTATGTGGAGATTTGAGAGAATTCAATTCCAGTAAATCAAGAAGTGAAGAAAAGACACAAGTGTTGAATTGTATACACGAGAAATCCGGAGAACAGTATAGCTGGAATGTCTGTATTCTAGAACCCACAGCTGCATAGCAATAAAGGCAGACTTTTAAAAAAACACATGGATGAAGAAGGCAACTAGAGACTGAAGTTAAACAGATTGGGAGGTTATCGCAGGAGCTGATTGAAGCTCTCACTCCGTTGGAGGATTAAGGGCAGAAGAGAGGAAGAGAAGAAGAGAGGAAGAGAAGAAGAGAGGCTTGTGAATTAAATTTCTCCTTGGTGTTTTTTTTTTTCTGCAGAGTGAGATACGACGTCTGAAAGAAGCCAACAAGATTGCCAGCATGGAGAGGCAGCTGCTGCTTCAGCAACATGAAGAGATTGCCAGGTTGAAGCAGACCACTCAAAAGGTTATTAGAGATGCTTCAGTGTTGTTTTGTTCCTTTCTAGAAATACAGTTTTGTTTTATTTGCCATTTGCCTTGAACTCTGATTGGACGATCATACAGCAGATGTACTGACCAAACTGTCATTTTGCTGTAACCCACGGGGACATAGAAATAAAGACAGATTACACAGACATATAAATAAAATAGAAAAGTAGCTAATATTTTCATAAGCAGTTGATGAAGTTCCACTTGGGTTAACCAGTTTACATTTATTTATGTTGCCATTTATATTTTTTACATTTTGCTTTCATTACTTATTTATTATTTGATTTTTTTTTAAATCTGTAGCTCACTCTGATCTTGTCTTGCATGTTCCATATTCCCTTATGCCTTTCAGAGCCAGGTTAAGAAAGCTTCCCAACACAGGCCTTTTTCTTGTGGTATTTGCTGTCTATTTTGTTCTGCTAATTCATCTCTTATAATCTTATAAAAAGGACTTTGGGTGAGCTGCACTCAACAGCAAAGGATACAATAACTTTTCTTGAATTGTTTAAGGGCCTGTGCTCTATTGGGGGGTGAAGGGCACAAGAAAATGGTGTCCAGAGTCTTGTCTTATGTTGGGAAGTCTGGGCGTATGTCCCCAGTAGTCATGTTAGCTAGAACTTTTTAGAATATTCACATATGACTGCGGGTGTGAATATTTGCCTAGATTAAAGTGATGATCATTAACTAGAACAGACAGCATCTGTGGACTGTAACATGAGCTAGGACAAATTGTTGCTGATGAGAATCTTTAGCTACAGCAAACATGCTGGTCGGGGACAAATTGTAGCAGGCAAATTATTGATCGTTATTGCTTTTAGCTACAATTAAGTTATTCTCACTAGAATAGTTAGATAAAACTAATGTATTCTTACTAGAATATTTAGATAGGAATGACGTATGCTCACTAGAATATTTAGATAGGACAGATATTCTCACTAGGATCTTTAGATAGGACCGACATATTCTCAATAGAATATTTAGATAGGACTAATGTATTCTTAATAGAATAGTTAGATACGACTAATGTATTCCTAATAGAATATTTAGATAGGACTGATATTCTCACTAGAATATTTAGATAGGACTGACGTATTCTCAATAGAATATTTAGATAGGACTGATATTCTCACTGGAATATTTAGATAGGACCGACGTATTCTCAATAGAATATTAAGATAGGACTGATGTATTCTTAATAGAATAGTTAAATAGGACTAATGTATTCCTAATAGAATATTTAGATAGGACTGATATTCTCACTAGAATATTTAGGTAGGACTGATATTCTCACTAGAATATTTAGATAGGACTGATGTATTCTTAATAGAATATTTAGATATGAAAGATGTATTCTCACTAGAATATTTAAATAGGAATAATGTATTGTCACTAGGATATTTAGACAGAATAGAGTGTTGCTAAGAACAAGCCAATGATCAGTAGAATCATTAACTACAGTCATAAATTATAAAAAAAAATAGTGATGCTATGTAGAGTCGTCACCAGAAGTCACCGAAAGAAAAAAATACTCATGATGATGTTAAATGCAGTGATTCAGCCCAATCATAAGTTCCTTGATTTTATTCCCACAGACTTTACAGAAACTTAGCAAACCTGCAGAAAAGGCAGAAGCATTTGTTCGGGTTTCTGATACCCACACTGAGGATGAGGTAATGTTTCCTTTGTTTTACATGTACTTAATCCAGAAATTACCCTGATCATCTTGTGTGGTTTCTAGAGCTCCTTTAAGGGAGGATGAGGTAATGTTTCCTTTGTTTTACATGTACTTAATCCAGAAATTACTCTAATCATCATGTGTGGTTTCTAGAGCCCCTTTAAGGGAGGAGGAGGAAGTGGTGGGGGGGGGGGGGGGGAACCCACTGTCTCCCCAACAAGTATATCCTGAAAGTTGACTACTTAAGAATATTTCCTTTGAAGTCAGAGTCCATCTGCCTGAGAAGTGAGGAGCCTGCAGTCTGCATACAAATAAGCCACATATGTTCAACAGATATGATTGTGAAGCTCATTTTTTGGAACAAGGACTAATGTCCAGAAGTGAATGAACAGCCAGAACTTTCCACCAGAGTTTGCTGCTGGTGAGCGCAAAGAAAACTGGACAGAAAACGTTCTCCAAAATATCAGCAGCAGGTTTATGATTGAGAGCCTGTGCTGAAATAGGGGAGGAATAAACAACGGAAGAAAAATTTTTGTTTCAAAATAATAAACGTCTACATTTAAATCAGTTAACTGATAACAGTCTGGGTAAGCAAATGTTGTCAGTTACTGTACATTTAAATCAGTTAACTGATAACAGTCTGGGTAAGCAAATGTTGTCAGTTACTGCCTTTGTTAACTATGTTAGGGAAGTGTAAGTAGGGTCGGCCTTTTGAATCTGTGGATTTAGGGCCACATGGCTAGTGCTGTCGCCATGGGCAGTGCAGGTTAGGGTTTGACAAATCCATAACCTTACTGAGATTTGGAACCTGTGTCTCTGTCACAAGAGCCTAGCATTCTTAACTGTTTGGACAGATGCTCCTCAACCGAGGGTTGCTAAATATACATTCTGGATAACAATTTATAGAATGACACCACCCCTGTGTGGATTACGGGGCCCTATTATAGGGAAAACAAGAATAGAACCACTGCCTACCCAAAAGCATGTCGTAAGAGTCGACTAATTGGGAGCGTCCTTCGAAGTCGGAGTGCATCTGCCTGAGAGGCAAGGAACAAGCAGTCTGCACACGATTAAGTCAGATCTGTAAAATGGATGCACACGCAACACTCAGGTTTTGGAACAGGACTGCAGTCCAGAAGTGGATGAACAACCAGAACTTTCCACCAGAGTTTACAGCTGGTGACCGCGAAGAAGAAGAAGAAGAAGAACGACACCACAGCTTTTACACCAAAATCTGGCTCCATCAAATACTCTACCCTTACTTTTTCCTCACATTTAAAATGATCCTCTTCTTCTCAAAAAAGTCCATGCCATGTGGAGTTGGTAGTCACTTCTAGCCACAAACTTTCTGTCTCTACTTTCAGTAAATTCTCACACAGATGATCTTCCATGCCATGATGTCAGACTGTCCAGATCTTCTTTCTCAGTCTCCCTCTGCCTCTCTTCCCCTTTAACTTTCTTATTGTCATGTCGTACTCCAGTTTTCTCTTCATGACATGACCAAAGAACTTAAATTGTCTCTTTCTGATGTGGACAGTCAGTTCTCTTCGTGAGTCAGTTTCTTTCAAGACATCTTCATTACTGTTTTTTTTTTTTATCTGTCCAGGGTATTCTCATCAACTGTCTTTAAAACCACATATCCACAGCTTCCAAATAATTTTTCACTAATCTGCCAACTGTCCATAATTCACTTCCGTTTACCAGGATAGGATTTATATAGCTTTAAAGAATTCTCTTTCTCGTTTCAGTTGACAAAGAAAGATTGCATAGAATATTTTCAGATCCTCCTCACCTTTACTGCACATTTCAGATTGGCGAGACATCGGATGTCAGCGAAGACATTAAGGACTCTAAATCAGACTCAGAGGTCAGTCGGAAAACTTCCCTATCAAAACAGAGCAAGAGGCCCAAAACAGGCATTGAGAAACAGCAGCAGTTGAGGCTGAATGAAAAGTCAGTAATGCATTTTTGCTGAAACAAATGATTTTTATTATTTAAGTTTAACTATGGTGTCAGTGTCATGGGAATGAAGCAGATAGTACAAGCTGACTTTGTATCTTATTCAATGAGGACATCGTACATGATAAGTCTATGTTGGTAGAGGTTAGAAAAAGAAATTGTGGGTGTTACTTAGAACCAGCAGGCCCTTTGGGGGCCCTTGAACAGTGTGAAGGCACAAATAGATCATAACTGCAAGAGGAGAATGGCATTGCGGGGCTTACCAGGGGATCTGGCCGGTGCTCAACACTCAAGAGAAAGGCGAGATGAATGTACAATCAGACAGTTAGTTACTGGTATCGTCAAAATTGGACTCTTTGCTTGGTGCTGAAGATGGGGACAGAGCGCTTATGCCCCAAGTGCAGTGATATTGATTCTTAATTCATCATTCAAATAGAACCATCAAGCAAGAGATGCCAGAACCAGGAAACCAAACATCCAGGGTTTGCTAGGAAGACAACATCCCAGTCTCCGACTGAGGATTGAACAGATCCAAAAAGAAAACTGCTGATAGTGATAATCTGGCAATCTCTTTATCAAACCTCTGCACCCCAAGGTAGAAGATCTACTGAGTAAGTAAGTAAGACTAGAAAAGAGTAAGTTGCGTATCCTTTACAGGACGTTGCAGAACCAACCCTAGCATTTTTTTGGCTGTATGGTTTTTCTAGGCAAATGCTACGTTCAGTAGTCTGCCATTGCTTTCTGAGCGGTCAGCTCTCGGTACCTCTCTCGAAACCAATGCAAGACAACTGTCCGCAGCTGGGATCAAACCCGGCACCCTGGCATTTTTGAAGCGTGTTTCAACACCTAAGCCACAGACGCCAATAAGTACATAGGACCATTTTCTTCTTCTTCTTCTTCTTCGCGTTCACCAGCTGTACACTCTGGCGGAAAGTTCTGGTTGCTCGTCCACTACTGAACTGCAGTCCTGCTCCAGAACCTGAGTGTTGCCTGTGCATCAGTTTTACAGATCTTATTCTCTTGAATACAGACTGTTGGTTCCTTGCCTCTCCGGCAGATGCACTCCGACTTCAAAGGAAGCTCCCCAATTAGTCTAACTCTTACGACATGCTTTTGGGGAGGCAGTGGGTCTATTCTTGTTTTCCCCTACAATGGGGCCCCGGAACCCACACGGGGGGAAGAACCATTTAAAAATTATGGTTTCCACATTTTAGAAGAAATAAAAAATGGGCCTACTACTCCTTATACATGTGCTGCAAAGGGCGACTAGTTAATGGTTTGTTGAAATTTGATGTCTTGGTCTGAAAGTCACAGATATCTGGTAATCTATCTAGCCTAGCTGTAAACCACATCACAGTGTGTCAACTGCCTTTTTAAGGGTAAACACAGAATAGAAGAAATTATGGCTGTGAATCCTAGACAATTAGTAAACATGCTACCAATTTCCATTAGGCCTAAACATAGGGTTCTAGATCTGGAAAAGAATGTTTAAAATTCCCCAAACAACCACCATTTTTTCAGAGGCTGAGATGTCAAAAACATCAGAAAAAGGCAGTTAGTTGCCTTTGTTTTCTTTGTTGTTGTTGTTTTTGCTGTATTATGAGAAAAAGACACACTGAAACATATTGACAGCAAATTTTTGTCAGCCTTTTATAGTGGCATTGGAAAGCTGTCAACACACAAGAAAGCTTCTTCGCCTTCACCAGCTGTAAACTCTAGCGGAAAGTTCTGGTTGTTTATCCACTTCTGGACTGCAGTCCTGTTCCAGGACCTGAGTGTTGCGTGTGTATCTGTTTTACAGATCTGATTTGTAAACAGACTGCTGGTTCCGTGCCTCTCAGGCAGATGCACTTTGACTTCGAAGGAAGCTTCCAATTAGTCAACTATTACGAAAAGCTTTTGGGTAGGCAGTGGGTCTTTTCTTGTTTTCCCTATAATAGTGCTCTTGTACCCACATGGGAAACACAAGAAATGACTCAAGATGTTGAGGATCACAGGTTGTGGAGAATAATAGTTGTCCATGCCAGTTGGTAAAGTATTTGATGAGGATAATGACAATCATAGGATTACAGGCTCAAATACAGATCAACAACACTGAGGATTCAAGATTCAGAAATGTCTCTGCTTTGTGCCTACAGTATATAAAAACACTCAATTAACTACACACACACACACACACACTTAACCACATACACACACTTAACCACACACACACAGTTTAGTGTGTTCATTTCATCTGAGTGATGTGTAAGTGCATCTTACTGTAGTTTAATGTGGGTTCATTTCATCTGAGTGGTGTGTAAGTGCATCTTACTGTAGTTTAATGTGGGTTCATTTCATCTGAGTGGTGTGTAAGTGCATCTTACTGTAGTTTAATGTGGGTTTCATTTCATCTGAGTGGTGTGTAAGTGCATCTTACTGTAGTTTAATGTGGGTTCATTTCATCTGAGTGGTGTGTAAGTGCATCTTACTGTAGTTTAATGTGGGTTCATTTCATCTGAGTGGTGTGTAAGTGCATCTTACTGTAGTTTAATGTGGGTTCATTTCATCTGAGTGGTGTGTAAGTGCATCTTACTGTAGTTTAATGTGGGTTCATTTCATCTGAGTGGTGTGTAAGTGCATCTTACTGTAGTTTAGTGTGGGTTCATTTCATCTGAGTGATGTGTAAGTGCATCTTACTGTAGTTAGTGTGTGCTCATTTGATCTGAGTGGTGTGTAAGTGCATCTTACTGTAGTTAGTGTGGGTTCATTTCATCTGAGTGGTGTGTAAGGGCATCTTACTGTAGTTTAATGTGGGTTCATGTCATCTGAGTGGTGTGTAAGTGCATCTTACCGTAGTTAGTGTGTGCTCATTTCATCTGAGTGGTGTGCATTAAGCGTTGTATATTATGCCTTATTTGTATGTACTCATCTTTGCACAGGTTTATGACAACTAGGGAACAAAAACTTCATGAGCGGCAAAAACAAGCAAAAGAACTCGTTGAATGGAAGAAGAAACTAGATGCAGAGGAAGAAGTTTTTCAGCTGGAGAAAAAGGCTATTGAAGATCTGGAAGGAAAGGGCAAGCAAAACAAGGAGGAGGAATTGATCACTAAGAAAGGTTAGTTTGAGTATTCCTGTTTTATAAGAGATCTTTGTTCAGAGTTAACTACCTTTGAACATGAACAGTTTCAAAGTGCAGTGGCAGCTCGTAGCTAAAATTAGTGGGAGTTGTTAGCCATTGTTTTAGTGTGTAAAACGAAATAAACAGATAAACCCTTAAACAGAAAGATTTTTTCAAAACTTACTAATAGCCTAAACAGTCAAACATTATGTTCTATGCAAGAATTTTTTGTAATTTATATCTTTCTGAGCATACTCATTGAGAAATAGTGTCTTGATGTTTTTTCTTTCTTAGCAAAATATACCAATTTATGCACTGTCTTTCCGTGTCAAGGTGACAGAATTATACTTTTACTTTCTTCTGCCACTGACCTCAAAAATTAGTTGATATGCTGTGTTGTGGTTTATCCATAGGCTGTCAGATCTGCGCTTTTGCCGATTTCAACAAATTCTCAGTCAGTCTCCTTTTACGGCTTGTTAAGCCAAGTGTCATAAAAACACAAGAATTCAAGCTGTAGTATTTTTGAAAGTCCTTTTTCAGGAATAATCTCTGCTATCTCTTACAGCATAAGCCACTGTGGTGTAGCGGCTAGATGCTTGCCTGCGGATCGGAATGTCGTCGATTCGGTCTTGGCAAAGCTGGACTAGTTTTCAATAAATGTCCTTTCCTTCCAGGTCTTGAGCGGGTGCCAGATATAGCCTGGGAAGTAAAGGTGGCCGGCATGATGTTGATGACATCACTCACTAAATGCCAGTTGGTCTATAAAATATAGGTCTAGCCCTATATGCCTAATTCGCCTGAAGGGGGGAAAAGGGTCCTTTTATTTTTTCCTAGGTCTTCCAACTGCAGAATATATGGCCCCTTCAGATGACCTTTATACATTTTGTTGTTGTTTTTTCCCCAGTATCCAAACAAGTAACCGCTTCCAAGCGAGATGACTCCTACGTGGTGTCCGACCGTGTGTTGTCCAGCATGCATGAGGAGCTAGATGGACCTGGAGCGAAAGTCAGGTCACACAATGTCATGTCTTCCGTCTCGGAAGCCGTCCCAACACAGCTCAGCGTTAGCCAGACTGATACTGACAATGTAATGAGATCAACTTCACAGGTGAAGGATCAAGAACGGCCAAAGGCAGAGGTGCGTGAGAAGCAGGTGCCAGCAGAGGGAAAGAAAAGCAGTCAGTCGCTGGCGACTGGTGGGAGTGTGGGTTCCATACCTGAAGAAATTCCCACTGTTGTGACCGGAGACAAACAGGTAACACTAATACTGTGTTTTCCACCCGTTTGTTTTTAATTGTGTGTTGCTGAGTATTAAAGGAGATAGATTCAGATAACTTTAGAGAGTCTTAGAGCTTGTTTTTAATGGAGAACAAACGAACAAACAAACTTTAATTTTCAAAGGGTTAAGAATTGGGCACGCAGGCCTCTCTTTCTGTCTTTTTTGCCTCACTCCTTACATGCATTATTCCATTGACATATCAGTTAGCATAAAAATAATACACATCTACATCTAATTCTCATTCACAGTTCCTGGGATATTTTCTTATTATACTGCCTTTTCTGAAAATTAAAAATACTAAGTAAAAGGTAAAGGTAAAGTCGGGAGATGTGAACCAACGTCATTGCACACGGTTATTAATCATAAGTACTCTGCCACCAGTACGGGCAGCTGATAAGAAACTGTCCATCTGTGTCGAGGTTCCTCCATTTACCCCATAGTGTCAACTGTATTACCCGTTTTCTAGAGGCTCGGTGAACCCCGGGAACTGCCCGGTTTCGAACACCGGTCTTGGGCTGCAGCGAGTCGCAGCTGGATTTGAAAGCGAGATTCCTATCGAATGCACTAACGTGGCTCCCCTAATAATAATATTAATACCAAGTATATTAAGTGTAATAAATCTGGTGGAGGGGGAGCATAATATGTTTATAACTACGATGGCATATAGTCTGCTGAGCTAATATTCAAATAGATTCTGATTGTATGTATAGAGGTTATTTATATTTTTGATTGGCTGTGGAAGTTGCTTCCAGAGATGATCTGCGGAGTAGTCCAAGCTTGTTTTGTGTAAGTCTGTCCTAGGTTTTGGGATATATACGAGGGGAAGTCAATAAGTGAATCATAAATGGTTATAGGATTTGCAGCAAAATGTAGTTGGTTGTTTCTAAAGGTTTTGTTAGTGATAGCAGCATCAAACTTTATGTCGGACTGATTAGGTGGCGCTAGGTGTTGCATGTGCATTTGCAACACAGAAACAAAATAGTGATTGTACTTACAGTGTGCCCTCAATGAGCAAAAGGGCTGCCTACAAAGGAAATTGATAAGGAAAGAGGTGACAGTGTAAATGCTGATTCATGCTGTAAAGTTCTATCAATTCTTCATGATGCAATTCGAATAAAATGTCCAGGCCTGCTGACTAGAGGAGTACTATTCCTTCATGATAATGCCAGACCACATTCGGCTCTGTTAACTTAGGAGAAAATTAATTAGCCATCAAGGGTGGGAACTTCTAGAACAGCCCTGACTTAGCCTCCAATGTCATTTTTTTGTTCCACTGAAAACCCACCTTGGCAGGAGACATTCCTCGAATGATGCAAAAATTGATGAGAAGTGGTTTAAACAACAGAGCACACAGTACTATGCAGCAGGTTTGTGAGGACTGATAAAACAATGGGACAGGCAAGTGCATCAGTGTTGCTGGAAATTAATGTTGAAAAATAAAGGGACAGTGTATGTTTGAAAATAAATGGTTTTCAAGTTGTTATCATCTTTATAAATTTTTTTTTTTTTAAACAACCATTTGTGACTTACTTATTGACGTTCCTTCATAGTATGTTTAGGCATTTGCTATGTCTTCCATAATATCTGAGCAACAGCCAAAGGTAATCTAAAGCATTTTTGGATGTGATTTTATGAATAAATTTTCCCTTATTGAAAAGTAGGCGTTTATGGAAGACTCCTATTTGGGTTGGAACTGTCTCTTCCATAATTGTTACATATTAAACGTACAGCTCTTTTTTGAAGTGCTTTAAGTCATTTTATGAATGAATTGTAACACGGATTTGGAGGGTTTTAGATTTAGAGTTGTAGAGTTTATTTTTAAAAGAGCTATATCAATGCATTGTAAGGTATGCTTGCCTTTTAGTCTGGTGTTCATCAGTTTGTAATTTTCGCTGTATCAGGAAACAAAAGGGAAAAAAGGAGGGAAACATAGGCAGACTTTTAATCAAGGTTGCAACTGGTACCAGTATATGTCAGCTCTTCGCTGGCTACTGAAGAAGAGGATGAAGCACTTGTGGGATTGTCCCAAGTGCAATGATATTAATTCTTGATTCATTCATTCTGTATTAGGAATGGTCTTGGAAGCAAAGACATCTAAAGTAATTATTACTACATTATCCATCAGTTGCAAATACACCTGTATAATTTGAGGCTAGTATCTCATGGCAAATAGGGGTTTTATTGTTAGTGTTAATTGAACAGGTACTAAGGTTAACCCTGACATACCCCCCCCCCCCCCCCCCCCCCCCCAGACTACAGGACCTAGGGAATTCTGTGTGAAATCTTGCACCCGATGAGATGGGGTAAAAAGGCTGAATAGTACCCACCTAAGCAAGGCAAATCTGTAAAACAGATGTGCCCACAAAACTCCAAATCCTGGAGTAAGACCAAAGTTCAGAAGTGGAGAAATACAACTTTCCACTGGAATTTACATTCAGTAAATGTGAAAAAGAGAATAGATTCTTGTCCATGCAGGTTAACTAAAAAATCTGCTTTCTTGTTAAAAACTCAGGCTGTCGACTCCAGCGATGATACGATAGTTAACAGTTCAGCTAACGATGACTACGTGGACACATTTGAGCAGGACGGTCAGTCAGCCACTGCCAGCCATAAGAAATCTTCGGTCAGCAAGCGTATCCTGCGGGGTAGCTCCCCCTTGCCAAGTCCTTGGTCCCGCAGAACTGGATCAGAGAGTGAATCAGAGGACTCTATTTCTCACACTGGTAAGTGATGATATTAATGTTATTGTTGGTCTCTGTTGTGATTTTTATTTATCATTGTGCTGTCTTTTAGTTCATTGTGCTGTCTTTTAGTTTTGACATTTGTCAGTGTAACTTCAGCTCTGTATACTGCTGTTGTGCATCTGTCTATGGCTGCTGCTGCCTCCTATATAGCTTCTGCTTTTATATAGCTGCTGCCTTCTGTAAGTTTCACTCTGTAACTTGTTAGCGTTACATAGTTGCTGCCCTCTCTGTAGATGGACATTCTGCCTACGTACTGTCAGTGTACTTTTTCCATTTAGGACATCTGCCCTCTTGACATTCTACATACTGTCAGTGTAGTCCTGCCCTATATGACATATGCCCTCCTGTCATTGTAGTCCTGCCCTAAATGACATATGCCTTTCTGTCAGTGTAGTCCTGCCCTATATGACATATGCCCTCTTGACATTCTACGTCCTGTCAGTGTAGTCCTGCCCTAAATGACATATGCCCTCCCATCAGTGTAGTCCTGCCCTAAATGAATTATGCCCTCCCGTCAGTGTAGTCCTGCTCTAAATGACATAAGCCCTCCCGTCAGTGTAGTCCTGCTCTAAATGACATATGCCCTCCCGTCAGTGTAGTCCTGTCCTAAATGACATATGCCCTCCTGTCAGTGTAGTCCTGTCCTAAATGACATATGCCCTCCTGTCAGTGTAGTCCTGCCCTAAATGACATATGCCCTTCTGTCAGTGTAGTCCTGCCCTAAATGACATATGCCCTCCTGTCAGTGTAGTCCTGCCCTAAATGACATATGCCCTCCTGTCAGTGTAGTCCTGCCCTATATGACATATGCTCTCTTGATGTTCTGCCTCCTGTCATTGTAGTCCTGCCCTAAATGACATATGCCCTCCTGTCAGTGTAGTCCTGCCCTAAATGACATAAGCCCTCCCGTCAGTGTAGTCCTGCCCTAAATGACATATGCCCTCCTGTCAGTGTAGTCCTGCCCTATATGACATATGCTCTCTTGATGTTCTGCCTCCTGTCAGTGTAGTCCTGCCCTTTATGCCCTCTTGATATTCTGTCTACTGTCAGTGTAGTCCTGCCCTTTATACCCTCTTGATATCCTGTCTACTGTCAGTATAGTCCTGCCCTTTATGCCCTCTTGAGATTCTGCCTACTGTCAGTATTAACTTGTCTTTGCATTTTTCTCTCTGTCAGAAACAGTGTCAGATGTCAGTGACTACGAGGCTAGGATTCGTCAGTTGAGTGATGAACTCAGACGACGTCGAAAGGAAATTGAAATTCTCAGGAAAGAAAGATCTCGACGTCAGAAAGAGAAGCTGAAGGCACAGGAAGAAGCGATGCAGAAACAGCTAGATGTATGTTGTTACTTTATTTACTAGAAGTTATCATTGATAGTGTTTTCTTTTTCTTTTTTCTATTGTCTTTCATTCTTAATTCTTTTTTAACCCTTTCCTCCTTTTTAATAGTTTTTATTTTCCTTTTGCGGTATCATCTGCGATTTCGTGTTTCATTTTTAGGTCCTTTTTGTTTTTCATATCCATCTCCTATTGTTGGGGGTCGCCGGGGTGTGGCGGCTAGACGTCCGCCTGCGTATTGGAAGGTCGTGGCTTCAAGTCCTGACGGGATCAAACTTTTTTCAAAAATGACTTTGGCTCCCAGGTCGACCCAGCCTTGAGTGGGTACCAGGTTCATTCTTGGGACGTAAAGGTGACCGGCGTGATGCTGACCACATCATCTACCTAGTGCCGATTGGTCTATAAAATATAGGTCTTGCCCTATATGCCCAATATGCCTAAAGGCATGGAAAAGGATATTTTACTTACCTCACTTGTCCTCCTATTGTTCTTCATCTTTTTTCAAATGCCATGGTAACTAAGTAGAGAAAGTAAAGAACCTGTTTTCAAGCCTTAACACTTTTAGTCGCAAGCGGTTGTTCCTGCAATACCTTCCATCCCACAATGTAAATACTTTAAAGAGATAATCTTTGAGGCCTAATGATTTAAACCAGCTACAAGATGAGATATTTACAGTTTAATTCGGGGTAGAATGGATCAGTCGACCAGAAGAATGGCAAGGGAGCAGTTTTGAAATGTATACAGTGTATAGAGTAATTTAGAATAGTTAGCATCTACACATTAAAATATTTGCTGCAGGAGATGGAGCACCTGTGGGTGTGACCAGTGTGCTGTGGTGTTAATTCTCAAATCAGTAATCAGAAAAGTATAAAGCATTTCTTGCTACTGAAAGTTAAAATGTATTACTTTTATTCCCCAGAACATTCCCTTGTACCTAGCTTTAACTGGGTTTTAAAAAAAAGTAAGAAATGATAAAGGGAAGAAAAGGCAGAGCTTAGAAATATTTGAAGAGTTACAGTTGGTTGCTTATCCTTTACAGGACGTTGCAGAACCAACCCCAGCTTTTTTTTACTGTTAAGGTTTTTCTGGGCAAATCTACATTCAGTAGTTTGCCATAAGAGGAGTACAAAGGTGTTATACAGGGAACAGGAGTTTCAGTATCTTTATCAAAGGTGGCAGATCGGACTAAGAAATTAACATTCATGACAGTCGAGTAAACCAGATGTTGTAGAATCCTAAGGAATCATTTTCATGTACATGACTCACTCTTGTTGCCAGGTGTACAATCGCTGCATTCAACAGCTGAAATCGGAGAAGGACGATCTGGAGCGAGAATCTCCTCTGAGGACAATGGTCAAGCCCCAAATCAAGCAGCCAAAGATAGGCAGCCATGTCAAGTCGAAGCAGGCCAGGCGCAGCGGGGATGTCACTGCTAGCTTTGAGGAGTTGCCAGACAGCACAGACTCCAACCACACAAGTCCATCAGTCGATGGGACAGGTACATGAGATTGATCATTTTCTAGATTCATTTAGAATTTGTAATATTTTATTCCAGGACAAGAAACACTAAAGGGCACTTTTTATACATCATCATCATCATCATCATGTAGCAGGTCCTTTGCAGAACGTCGCTCTCATCACAGTCTGCCTGAAAGAAACTCGGCCTCTCGCCACTTCTCCTGCCTCATGCACTTTCACATTCAAGGAGTCACCTATATCCTGTGCCCATCTTCGTGTCTGTCGGCCCCTGCCCCTCCTTCCTGGTACGCCTTCTGCTATAATTTTTTCCAATCCATCGTGGCGCTTGATATGACCAAAATATTTCAGCTTTCGAGAAAGGATGCTGTTTATTAGCCAATCTTCCTTGATGTTCAGATCTTTTAAAATGTCAATATTTCTCATCTTCTTTGTCCAAGATATTCTGAGAATCTTTCTATAACATTTCAGCTCAAAAGCCCCTATTCTCTTTCTCAAGGACTGAGAGATAGTCCACGACTCACATCCGTATGTAGCCACAGGGAAGATGCATGCACTCAAAATCTTAATTTTGATCTCCTTGCTGGTGCTTAACCATAGACTTTTAAGGCTGTTCAATCTTTGCATTGCTATGGCCATCCTCCTTTTAATTTCTGTCGAACAGTCTCCATTGTTGTTTATTATAGAGCCTAGATATTCAAAGTTTGTGACATTTTCAATTTCTTCATCATTTATTTTTATTTTTGGGTGACAGCCAGTTTTATCTGTGGACATTATTTTTGTTCTCTTTACTTTTAATACAGTAGAAGCAAATTCAGACTTTTCATGATATGTTTGGTTACAGATTTGGCATATTATGGCCTGCCAAATCCTCTGCATCATTCCCAAGACATTTAATAATCTTCATCCACTCTTTACCCACTTTACACGGGGTAGGTTTATGTATAAAATGCATATATTATACCCTCTTGTCCCAAGAAGCCTAAATCTAGTCACTTCTGATTGTGACCATCCCCGTAAAAGTTGATATATTGGCATTTCTGGAGTAATTTTTTTCTCAAAAAACTTAGTTAAATGCCATTGGTTCTGACAGCACCAGTGCAATGTTTATGAGGTCTAGATTTAAATATACTTACTAAAAATAACAAAAAGGGGTGGGGGGGGGGGGGGGGGGTTTTGAATCATTTTTAAAGCCATTGTGACATCAAAATTTCCTATAGCCTCGATGATAGGTGTCATAAAATGAGTCGCTCAGTACACATCAGATATTTGTTGGCCTCTGGGAGTGTATTCCTTTGAGTACTTCACTCTGTTCAGCGGGAATTGCCACGGGTTTATGGTCCATTTTTTTTAATGTTCCAAGGAAGAAGGAGTTCGGAAACAAGAAGTTGAAAAACAAGGTGGTGCTTGTTCTGAGCCAGTCTCTCTTCTTAATTCCTGTCCACTGGTTAACTCCTGCAAAGTTCTGGTTGTTTGTCCACTTCTGGACTTTAGTTTTGTTCCAGAACTTGAGTGTTTCCTCCACATCTGTTTTACAGATCTGTCTTTTTTGCTGCAGACTTGATTGTTTGTTTGTTCACCAGCTGTAAACCCCGACAGAAAGACCTGGTTGTTCGTCCATTTCTGGCCTTTGGCTTTGTCCCAGGACCTGAGTTTTGTGTGTGCATCCATTTTACAGATCTTGCTATTATGCAGACTGTTGGTTCCGTGTCTCTCAGGCAGATGCACTCCAACTTTGAAGGAAGCCCAAATGAGTCGACTCTTACGACATGCTTGTTGGGGAGACAGTGGGTCTGTTTTTGTTTTTCCCACAATGGGACCCCAGAACCCACCAGGGATCTGAGCCAGTAAATTTGAACAGTGGCATCACCTGAAAACAGAATATTATAAATACTAGAACTAAAAATTAGAAACCAATCTGCCAGACTTCTTCTTCTTCTTCGCGTTCACCGGCTGTAAACTCCAGCAGAAAGTTCTGGTTGTTTGTCCACTTCTGGACTGCAGTCCTGTTCCAGAACCGAAGTGTTATATGTGCATCCATTTGACAGATCTGACTAATTTGTATGCAGAATATTGGTTCCTTGCAGATGCACTCCAACTTCGAAGAAAGCTCCCAATTAGTCAGCATGCTTTTGGGTAGGCAGTGGGTCTGTTCTTGTTTTCCCTATAACAGGGCCCCGGAACCCACAAGGGGATCTGCCAGACTGTTTGCTTTCATTCATTTTTGTTTAAATTTATTCCATATAGATGCCAGTGCTTCGCCTGTGGATGAGAAAGGACAGAAGAAGCTCCCAGAGAAACTAATTCACCGATTATCTGAGGTGTCTGTGCCACATTCTGACAAATCTGCGGTCAAGGTTACAAAGCCATCAGATGTTGCTACAGAAAAAACAAAATCATCAAGTTTCAGCGAAAACATCGAAGAAATCTCACGTCTAGAAACTGATAGGTCCGAGACAACTCCCCCTTCTGTTTTGAAAATACAAGATTTTGTTCCTGCTACAGAAGGCAAATTTGTGGAAAACAATTATGATTCAACTGCCGTTGAAAAATCTCCCAGCATTGCTCAGCCTGGTTTGTCCAGTAGTAAGATTACGATTGCAGGAGATATGGAGGTGTCTTTAAATAAACAGTTGACTTCCAATGCAGCGATTTCAGAGTATATTGAGGAGCAGTATTCCGTTGGAAGCAAGACTGTTACCTCTCCACAAAATGTGAATGCCAGAGTTGAGGAGACTGCATCACTTTCACAGACTGTGACTACTGGAATCCAGGAATCTGACAGTGAAAACGAGTCGCATGTCAATTCCTACTACACATCTGTCAAATCTGAAGGCAGCTCCAGGCCGTCAAGTGAACGGTCATTGGCAAGTATCTCCTACAGTCCTGAGGATGAAGAGGAGGAGGATGTCGTCAGCTTTAGATCTGACAAAGTTCCATCCAGGCCTCAGAGTGTCCACCGAGATGTCAATGAGGATAATATTAGTGAACATATTTCGGCGAGTCTTCCATCCATTTCTGAGAAACATACACCTCGCTCTGGTTTACTGTACCAGGACATGATTGACAGGTGAGGCTAAATATAAATAAGTCCATTATTGCTTAGAAACTGGCTGTCCATACTGCACATCAAGTATTGTTTTAATTTACTTACGATTTTATTCTCATTTATATTGTCTTTTTTCTTTTTAAACCTTCATTGCTTTTTTCTTTCATTCCATCTTTTATTTGTTTGACCTGCATTTTTAAGTATCTTTATTGTTTCCATCATTTGTTTTTCTTTCTCATTTTATTTCTTACATGATTTCTTTCTTTTCATTCTTACATTTTATTTTGTTTTTCTGTGTGTCCTTTCTTTTCAGTTCTTTCTTTATGACACCTGTGATTTCTTCTTATCATAATTCTCAATCCATTCTTATAAATTTTTTAAAAATTTGCCTTTGCTTTTCTGATCTTCATAGTTTTTCCCCCCTCCTTCATTCTTGCCTTTATTCCTCCTTTTTCATTCAGTTTATTTATTAATTTCAGCTAGTTTCTTCCTTCTTGATGACAACTGGGATTGGTTCCCATTGTTGCACTCCAACATCTCCTTGTATGGATTCCAGGGCCAGTTGTTGTTTTTAAAGTTTGTTAATTGGGGAAGGAGAGGTGTAGAAATAGACCCATTTACTGTCCCCTTAAGCATTTTGTAATGCACGTCATACTAATTTAGATTCTGCTGAAATCTGATGTATTGGGCCAAAAGGTGGTAGATGTCACAGTCTAGCTGAAATATGCCAACCACACTTGTAAGGGGGAACACAGAAGAAGTGATAATTTTCCAGCCTTTCCTGTACGTTTAATCACCTACACTTCTCTTAACTTTCTGTCCCAGACATAAACATACTCTTTTTAAAAATCTTTCAGCCTGCTGGATTATAAAGAAGATGACCAGATAGAAGATGCAGACAAGACACCAGTTGCAACACCCAGAGACATGGCTTCTACTCCAGTTCCTGACAATGAAGAAGAGAATGCCTCGCTGTTGGTAACAGACCCTCTTGCTGACTTTGCCTTGGGAGACCGAGTTTTGGTTGGGGGCTGCCAGCCAGGGGTGCTGCGCTACAAGGGTAGAGTGGATTTCTCTCCAGGCATCTGGGCAGGTGTAGAGTTAGATGCAGCAGATGGAGATTCAGATGGGCAGTGTGAAGGAAAGCGTTACTTCACGTGTTCTGCACATCATGGGGTGATGGTCAATGGAAGCGACATTGTGGCAGCCAGGGTGCAGCCTAAAGTTGACATTTCTGAAATTGTAGAAGAGATAAGTGTGGAGGAGTCATTCTCAACCGATCAGGATGATTCACACTTGGAGAACAAACTTGATGGGAGCAGACCTGCTCCTGTACCCTCAAATGCTGATTTGCTTCCTTCTACAACTGTTTTACCTAGTGCAGGAGAACCAACAGATCAAGAGAAAGAGGGACATTTATCCACTGCTATGCCCCCAAAGAAAGACATGACTTTGACTGTGAATGCTATCACTGACCATCTGGCAGCATCATTGGTTGAAGATTCATTGAAAACAATGAGAAGGATTGTATCAAAGAAATCCCCTCCCCCAACTTTGCCAAAACCTGCGGTGAAAGCTGCCCATACTGTTCCTGAAACTATCAGATTCTTGCAGGCATCAACAGAATCCATATCTCAGGAAAACACAGCAGTGGCTACACCTACTTCTCAAGAAGCTTTAGAAGTAACCAGAGTTACCACATCTCTAGAAGAAACAGCAGTAGATAAGGCTGCAACTTTAGAACATACCGCAGTAGATAAGGCTGCCAGTTTAGAACATACCGCTGTAGATAAGGCTGCCAGTTTAGAACATACCGCAGTAGATAAGGCTGCCAGTTTAGAACATACCGCAGTAGCAAAGGCTGCCACGTCAGAATATGCCACAGTAACTGGGAGTACGACGGCAGAACATAGTACAGCAGTAAAAGGTTCCGCTGCATCGGAACATACAACAGTAACAAAAACTCTCACATCTGAAGAACACACAACGAAAACCAAGTCTGTTATGTTAGAAGATCATATAACAGAAACCAAACCTTTTACATTAGAAGAACATCCAACAGTCTCCAGGACTCTCACATCTGAAGAGCAAATAACCAGTCCACCAGGAGACAAGCCCCAGCCTCAGGAAACCACATTTAAGACAACAGAGAGCGTCATCAAGACTTTGCTGGATGACGCTATCACACACATTTTTGAGGTCAGGAAAAGGAAGGTGGTCACGGGCAGCAAGGTGAGCCCCAGCATCACAGAACTGCTGGCCAACAACAACAACATCCTCCTCCATGGTGAGTTTGCTGACCACAGCTTCAGGTCTGACCTGGATGACAGCGCTGATGAGGGCAAGATTCAGGACAACGACTCTGGTCTGTCCCTGGATCCCATTCAAAGACCTGGCTCGCCTGTTCCCAGTGATTCCCCTTCTTTGAAAGATGTAAGTTTTTCTGTTACTGTTTTAAGTGTGAGATTATCTGTCATCATCATTATCATCAGTTTCCTCTGTTGCTGTTAAGTATGGTGGGGAGGAACAGTTTGTGATACATTGCTTGCTGGTTAACAATGGCTACTGTCATTCTGTGTCGATGTAGAAGATATTTAATGTCATCAGTCCATGTTCTGCCAGGGCAACCTCTTGTTTTTACATTAGATCTTTTTATGTGTGTCAGTTGTGTTGATAGTTATTCAGGCTGCATTCTAACAAGATGACCAAACCATTTGATCTTCTGTTTCTCTATGAATTTGCTGCATGGTGTCTGTCTGATAATATCATTCCTAACTTTGTCTCGGTGGCTAAATTGGCTTTCCTTAGGCACTAAGTGGTATCATATTGTTGGTATGAATATGCTGGTTATAATTTGTTTCTTGCCGGTTATACTTATGTTAGGATGTCTTAATAACAGAACGGTGTCTTGTTTCTATTTCCTGATCTATTCTCCCATCCTCCGAAAATATACTTCATAAATATTTAAATTGTTTAACTTGTTTCAAAGTACCGCTATATGCAGCGGACTAGGAGTTCTGCTGACCTGCATTGCTTCAGTTCTAGTCGTATTTCATATTATATCTTCTGCACGTTGAACTTAGCCTGTTCCGATGGTCTTGTAGTCTAAGCCCCTCATTGTGAAAGTAGGTCTGCTGGCCTGAGCATCTAGGGTTCAAATCTGCAGAGGCTGATTTTGGTTTCTTTCTAAATTTACCTTGGCATCCAGGTTTCTCAGTATGGGTTCGGGGGGGGGGGGGGGGGGGGGGGGGGGGGGGGGGGGACAGGCCCACTGGCTCCTAATGAGCAGGTATAAAAAGTTAATAATTCAGGGGATTTCCTTCAAAATTGAAATGCGACTGTCTTGAGAGGTGATGAACCAACAGTCTCCATTCAAATAAGCCCCATTTGTAAAACGGATATGCACGCAAAACTCTGGGGCAAGACCAAAATCCAGAAGTGTAACAGCCAGGACTTTCTGCTGGTAAGCATTAAACAGAAAAAGGCTTTCAGGAAAAAGGCTTCAAGGTTGACCCAGCATGACATGGGTACCAGGTAATATGGGAGGTAAAGGCGGCTGGCATGATGTTGACCACATTACCCATAAATAATGATTTCTACTTTTTTTCTTTTCCAAACAGCGTAACAAGCTGAATGATGAACTAACAGGGCTGTTTGGAGAGTATATTGACGATGACCTAGATTTTGAACAGTCCACGGCAAGACCTCCACCTCCATATCCACTTGGTGAGTACTGGACACCAAAGCTCTTCTTCATAAACAATTCATATCTGCAGAATAAAACTAGATAGCTTAGTGAACAGAAAGACACACACATAGGTAAACTATTCAACAAGTCTTTATCAACAAACATACAAAAGCATACATACTTAACCCCTTAGGTTGGTATGATGAATATATCCATCTTACCTAATTGCTGTTTCAGTGGATATGGTGAATATATCCATATTGTTGAACTCTTTCAGGACCATGAATTTTGACAGACTTGGCCCACATTAATTATCCTTTACAAAAATGGCAGAGGGGCGGGTGTACAAGAAAGGCTGTAGAGATTGTAATATACTTCTAATCCCTATAACAGTATATATTTTTTAAAAGAGAAATGAATGTACATTTTGAATCTGATGATAAGTGTTTGTTTAATTTTGTTATAGTTAGTAGGAAAGAAGAATTCAGCAGGTGTTAAATTCACAAGGACAACATTTCACAAACAAATTCTTCACTTACCATGGTTTTGCAGCCACAAGAGTAGTGAATATCCAAATTTGAGAACAAAACTTCAAAGTTTGTTCAATTCCCTAACATATTCCAAAGTTATGATACGTTTCTGGGTTAGTTTAACACTCAGGGGCTCATAGTTCTCACAGAGTGCTGAGTAACATTTCAGAGAAAAAATGGCAGAAAAATGAGCCATTGCGCACACACTATTTACTGTTTACTTTGTACAGTTATTTACAGAATGTAGCTGCAATGATTTCAATGTAGCTCAGCCATAGTATAGTACAATCTATTTGTTTAGAGCACTTTCCTTCTCTTACACCATAAATACGGTAGTATCGGACATTGTCTGTGTAATAAACTCATCAGAATTGCTAGATTCCGAACAGCTGATCGCTCAGCTTCGCTCGTGAGGATTCACTGTCTGAATCACTTTCCGAAAACCTAAATTGTTATTATCATTATCACAATTAAAAACATCTGACTGAAACAACTTCTGAGCTTTGGCCGCAAAAAGACGCATTCTGCGACCTGTACTTGTGGTTGGAACATTGGTATTCATGGCACTCAAAAACATACTTCGAAAATGCAATGTTGAAAAAAATGTCGCTGTTATTTCTATCAAATTATGCACGTGTTTCTTAGGCTAAAAAATGAAACTAAAGGGATTTCGGCAGAGTGACTTTAAAGAATAGTTTAATCATACCTCCAAACATTAGAAACTAGTATGGGAGCATGTGCGAAGCACAATATACAGGACACACAATTAACGATGACAGCATTGTTTGGGCAAAATGGAACTTCTCAAACAACGATCACACCGTTGCTTGGGCCTTAAAGAGTTAATTGCCATCTCGATAAGTATAATTTTTTCTTTAGTTAAGTAGTTGTACCCCACCAGGACATCACACAAGCGATAAACACCCGGTGACACAAAGTGCCACCATGTGGATGGATGAGGATCATCCATGGAATGGATGAGGATCATCCATGGAGAGGTCCCAGAAACCCTTTTCAGCCTTTAGGCCATATTTATGGCTAGGCCATATCTATGTCCCGGCTATATTTAGGGCCCTGGTAGAAGCCAGGGTGGGGCTTCAAATAACAAAAAATTGCATCTCACATGGGGACGACAGTTATTCTCTTTAGCTATCAAAAGGGTTAACTAGAAAACTCAAATGTGAGATTTAAATAATGCAGACACAAACAGTACATTGCAGAATTTATTGCCAAGCACACCAAGTTACATCAAGCACAAAAATTGATTAAATTCCACTGAAATAGAAATGGTCTTTTTCTATACATTGTTTGTTAAATCTCTGGAGTTCAGGATTTAACACGGTAACTTCAGTTTCATAACGAATTCCTTCTGTTTTTGTAAGGGGGAGGATTGTTCATTTTTATGGTTAAAGCTTCGGCTAGTCTCAGCATTTGCCTATTCTGTGTGTGGTAAATCAGATTTGTATTTTAATGGAATGTTCTCCATTTTTGTGCTTCATTATATGTTGAGGTCATTGTGTAGTAACACAGCTGACAAAATACAGCTAAATACACCTGGCAGGAAATTGTACAGTGTTTGTCTATGAAATATTTGCAGCGACTGTGTTTCTTTTCTCTCATTGTGTTTCCTATTTATATTCATTTTTTTTTTTTGTCACTTCTAATGGTCACTAAAGATGTTAGTTGTTTTTTTTTTTAAGCCTTTTGTTCTGCATCTAATAAAAGCAGACTTTGAAGTCTTAGAAATTACCTAAAGTATATTTTTCCTGATTACCTTTGTCATATATTTATTTATCCTTCTTTACTATCTTTTTTTTTCCCTCTTCATCTGTTCTAAAATATTCCGCCAGAGTTTACAGCTAGTTAACAGTAAGAAAAAGAAGACCAGATTTTTAAAATATTTTTTTGGCCTTCTTGTTTTTAAGAACGAAACATCCCTCAGCCTGAAGAAATCAGTCCGGTGGTTCCTCACACAAGGGAAGAAATTGCTCCGATTGTCAGTCGGGCTGTCGAGGTCTACTGGGAGAAGAGGCGCTTCGGGGAGTCTCTGGAAGGTGTGGAAGTGCCTGCGGACTTCCTGCTGGAGGCAGAAGATGAAACCAGTTCAGACAGGCTGACTGTACAGAGCAGACGGAGCTGGAAGATGATGCTGTTTGATTTGACAGGGGAGATCATTCGGGACATCTACAACAGTGATGACAAGGTAAGGTCATTGATTGGTTGGTTTTTATGAGTTAAACGTGACATTAGCCAGTAGTTTTTATTTGGTGCCTTCAGAAAGTTTTCTGACTTTATCTGTCTTACTTTCTTTCCTTTCTGTGCCATCCATTATCTCTCTTCTTGGATCTTCAATCTTTCTGTCTGTCTCCTTCCACACAAACACACACACACACACACCCCCCCCCCCCCACCCCTTTTTTTTTGTCCCCTTTGATTCTCTTAATTCTCTCTTTTTCTAACTGGTTCCTGATAATGTTAAATCCCTATACCCTTTTTGACTGAGAAATACTTTGCAATTGTTTTGCAGATACAGATAAAAAGATGTTTAAAAAAAGAAAAGTTTATATACAAAAGTATATTATAGAAATCCCTCAGTAGTTGGAAGCCTTGAGAAGTAGATCTGATATGCAGCAATGCTGGCAGAGTATGAACAATTGTACAAATTTACTCACCAAAATAATATTTGTACTGTTGTTGTTTTTTTTCCCTGGTTACGTGATGCTGGGGTCCTCTCCTTGTAATTTTCTTTATTTGCCTTCAAAAGAGTGGTTGGCCTATTGTGTTGTAGTCTATAGCTAGTCTGTGATATCTGCGCCTTTTGACCTAACACATACGATTTCAGCAAATCCTTTTTGAGTAGCATTTTATGAAAGGCTTTAGTAAAAAGCGGTGGGTCAAGTGGATACAAATCCTGGATGCCCTATTCAGCCTTCTTAGATGGTGTGAACTGAGGCCCTGGGGTTGTACCAAGACCTAGCTTTACTTTAGTGTCTCCTGCTTCTCCGTATGGGTTCTGAGGCCCCATTGTGGAGAGAAAACAGAATAGACCCACTGCTCCCTTACGGGCATGTCGCAAAAGTCAACTATTTAGGGGTTTCTCTCCAGCTGTTAACTGGCAGAAAGTTGTGATTGTTCATTCACTTATGGGCTTTAGTCTTGTTCCAGAGCTTTTGTTTTGCATGCACAGCAGTTTTACAGTTCTAGCTTATTTATGTGCAGACTGTTGGTTCCTGGCCTCTCAGGCAGATTCACACCGACTTTGAGGGAAACACCCCAGATTAGTCTCAAGTTTATGTTTCTTAAGGTGGCAGTGGGTCCATTTTCCCCCCAAAAAATTGGGACCCCAAAACCCACACGGGGATATCAACTCCTGATTCACTAGCATTTGTTTAGTTCTCTCCCAAAGCTGCACGTGACTGAATTACTTTTGTTAATAGCTGTTAACTGTTTGTGATGTAAACAGAGGTGACAGCAGTCAGGCTGAGTGGCTGATAATTTAAAAACTGAATACACCTTTTCCTTGACGTGCGACTATCTGCACTTACAACCGCGCGCGTGCGCGCACGCACACACACACACACACACACGTGTAGTAAAGGAAGAAAGAAAGCTACATAGGTAGGGGTCAGAAAGTTTGTACAATGGAGTATATATTATGGACTTTTCACATTATGTACAATAACTACACACACTGAATTTTTGTGTTTTATGTACAATTTGTATAAACCCTTTGAATGAAAATAATATTGAAAAATATAAACTCGACTTATGACGTTCAACTTACAACCTATCTGTCAGAACGAAACTTGATTGTAAATCGAGGAGAACATTAGGCTGAAAAATGACTAACAAAGATTGACCAGCTGCTCTTGTAGTCCTTTCCCTCCCTCATTAAGCTTCTTAGTTCTAGTTCTGTTGACTATATTGTAGTATAAGTGCTTACATTTGTTTTCTGCTCTTTATTCTGCAGTCTGATGTCCCAGTGTGGCAGAAATCAAAACACAGATCCCAGAAATACTTCCACAAAACCAGCCCCCCGACAACCATTCAGGGATTACAACCGCTTGTCCAATCAGCAGTCTTCCAGCTACTCGGCCTGAATGGCTCCCGTAGATACAACACAGTCAACAAGTGGAACATCCGTAAGAAGAAGGATCTTGTCGATGCAATACTCACCCAAGAGCTGGGAGAAGAGGAGCTGGGATGGGTTGATTATGACGATGATGAACTGAACCTGAAGATGTCATTGGCTGAATCCATTTTCGATTCTCTGGTTCTGGACACTGTTCACACGTTAAATGGGATCTATCAGAAAAGACAACCTGCAGAGTGACCAATCTGGCATATTCTTGTCATCGAAAGACAAACTTGTTGCGGAAAGCATCTTGTTGTTTACATATCCACCCTTCACTCGTTATAGGACTTTCTTCGTCTTTCTTCTGAAGATTTGTTGAAACTGCTGCTTCCATTAATGATGAACTGCAATTCTAGTGGCATACTGTGTTGGTACTTCTGACAGCTGCCTGATGCATTTAATGCTGTGTGGTTTTCGCTGGTACAAGGAAGGAGCACCCATTGGGTGTCCCATTTGCCCATGAAGTTGGAACTACAGATGACTGATTTAAAGAGATACCTAGATAGGGTTGATATTATGCCTCTAGTTTCGTATGGAACAATCTTCAGGGATATGATTCTTCTGAAGGACTGCATGGCTGAGGACAACGGAAAGGAGATTTTGTTTCAGTGCCAGCTGGCACTTACAATAGGGCAACTATATGACACGAGATGTGCCAGAAGTTGTTGGCCTCAAATTACTGACTTTTACAAATGTAAAATGTATAGTTTCTGGGAATGTTAGTTAGTTTCTCTGACGGCAAAATTGAGTTTTGCCTGTTTACTGCATAGCTGCAATATTTGCTTTTTTCTGTGGCTGAAACATCTGACTTTATCTGGCATTTGTTCACCCGGTTAGCCTTCCTGGTTGGTTTCCTGGGACATGGTGTAGACTTTGATGACCCTGTACTCCTGAAGGGGCGGAACCTATACTAAAGGGCGGACCCTATACTCCTAAAGGGCGGACCCTATACTCCTAAAGGGCGGTCCCTAAAATCCTAAAGGGGCGAACCCTATACTCCTGAAGGGGGGGATCCTATACTCCTAAAGGGCAGACCCTATACTCCTAAAGGGCGGACCGTATACTCCTAAAGGGCGGACCCTAAAATCCTAAAGGGGGGACCCTAAAATCCTAAAGGGCGGACCCTAAAATCCTAAAGGGGGGACCCTATACTCCTAAAGGGGCGAACCCTATACTCCTGTGCCTGTATAACCTGATGACTGTCTTGGCTGCAGCACGTGGAATCTAGCTTCAACCTTCTCATAAATGCAGTTGTAAAGTTGACTACATAATCCAGCAGTGTATTACTTGGTGTTGTGTAGAATATACTACAAGGTTCAACAATATTACATAGTCTAACTGCATACTACTCAGTGTGGTTGTAAAACTTACCACAGAGTCCAACAGTATACTAGATGGTCCAACAATATACAACTTAACATAGTTGTGTAATATACAACAGTATACTACTTAATGTAAAGTAAAGGACCCCTTTCCATGTCTTTGGGCATATTAATCGTGTATGGCTAGACCTAAATTCTATAGAGCGTCATTATCAACAAAAATCTGGTACTGTCCGGACCTGAACCCAGGACTTTTGGATCCGCAGGCGAGTGTTTAGCTAAGACCCCTCAGCAGCTTCTACTACTTAATGTGGTTGTATAATATGTGAAATGTAAACTATTTAATATGGTCATCAATGCACCATTGGCTACACTAGTGTACTTCAGTTTCCACCACTATACTACTTAATGTAGTTGTAAAATATACTTCAGGATTGCAGCAGTATATTTTAAAACTATTACAAAATGTGTTTGTAAAATACACTTTATCAGAGCTATTCATTGAAGTTTACAGAGGGGCAAACAATTTGAAACTGGAGATCGTCCCAGGCCAGAGCCCCATCTTAGGAAGATCATTTAATATACAGTGAAATGCAATGATCTGCGGGCCACTTGCTGTGCCTCCACGGGCCAGATTTGGCATGCAGTTGATTAGCTCTGCACTGTGTGATTCACAAATATATTACTTAACCTGTCTTCAGAGAAGCCGACATTTCCAAAACTGGGCATTTCTGTCTGTGACTCAATCCCATAAATGCCACTTACCTGGCATGTTGACTTGTCCCCAAGAAACGGCATTGACTTCTGTTTGCGCCAGAGCAGAGCTTAACTCTTTGAGTCCCAGGGGGTTTAGCATCACAGGCCCAGGGGGTAGTACAGAGAGTCATAAAATCAGCGCATCATGCGTTCATTGGGCTTCTAGGTAGGAACATATGATGCGTTCCTTGGGACTCAAAGAGTTAAGATAACTGGAAATGAATATAGTTAGTTACTTAAAATAGCATTTGGAGGGATTTTCTTGTGAATAAATGCCATTTGTTGTCTTAATGTGCTCTTCTAGAAATAACAACTACAACTGACAAAAGATTACTCATTGGCAGTTGTGGGCGACTATTCATTGACAAAGTGTAGGTGTTGGCACTTTTGGTGGTACATTACTAAACAATTGTGGTGGTGGCATTGAAAGATGAATGGTTATAAGAGGGAAATTGAAGGATTTGGCAATCATGAATGTGAGAGAGACATTGAATGGTTATGAGGGGAAATTGGAGAATCAGGTTTGGACAGATGTGAATGAGACATTGAAAGATGAACCGGTTATGAAGGGGAAATTGAAGAATTTGGCATTCACAGGTGTGAGACAGATGTTGAAAGATTGGACACATTGTTGTTTGGGAAGGGGTGGGGGGGGGGGGGGGCATCTACTGGACGTTTCAGCATGGAGAACTTTCCTGCCCAGCTACACTTTGCCCATGGAGAAAACTCTGGACAACCTTCAGGCATAATCTCTGCTGTGATATAAGTGTGCCCCATAGCCTTTGTACAGGTGAAGTGCTTGTTTGTCAGGAGAACACAAATTCTCTCTCATGCATGTGTATTTAGAAAATTTGTGTATGTGCACAGAATTTAATGTATTTGTGGAAGTATGCGTACAGATACAATGTCTCACATGTATGTGCACAGAATTTAATGTATTTGTGGAAGTATGCATACAGATACAATGTCTCACATGTATGTGCACAGAATTTAATGTAGTTGTGGAAGTATGTATACAAATACAATGTCTCACATGTATGTGCACAGAATGTAATGTATTTGTGGAAGTATTCATACAGATACAATGTCTCACATGTATGTGCACAGAATTTAATGTAGTTGTGGAAGTATGTATACAAATACAATGTCTCACATGTATGTGCACAGAATGTAATGTAGTTGTGGAGGTATGTATACAGATACAATGTCTCACATGTATGTGCACAGAATGTAATGTAGTTGTGGAAATATGTATACAGATACAATGTCTCACATGTATGTGCACAGAATGTAATGTAGTTGTGGAAGTATGTATACAGATACAATGTCTCACATGTATGTGCACAGAATGTAATGTAGTTGTGGAAGTATGCATACAGATACAATGTCTCACATGTATGTGCACAGAATGTAATGTAGTTGTGGAAGTATGCATACAGATACAATGTCTCACATGTATGTGCACAGAATGTAATGTAGTTGTGGAGGTATGCATACAGATACAATGTCTCACATGTATGTGCACAGAATGTAATGTAGTTGTGGAAGTATGCATACAGATACAATGTCTCACATGTATGTGCACAGAATGTAACATAGCTCATGATGTATGCATAAAATATCATGTTTCACGTGTATGTACACCAAATGTAACTTTTCTCTGGTGTGTGTAGTTAAAGTCTACCATTTATTTTGTACCGCTACATAATTATGCTCAGTGCCTTTCCTAAATATGTAACATATCTGTATATGGAGTCCGCTTTTGTTTTTTTGTTTAAATTTGGAACCTCACTGTTGTGGACTATAATTATCTGAATGTCCTTAGTAGCCTACATTATCACAGTGTGCTAGTAAAGTAATGGACCTTTTTTCACACCTTCGGGTATATTGGGCATAAAGTGCTGTACCTATATTTGATAGACCAGCACTAACTGGGTGATGTGGTCATCATCCCACTGGCCACCTTTACTTCCCGAGACCTGGTACCCATTTAAAGCTGGGCAGACCTGGGAGCCCAGACCCACAGGAGTCCCACCCACCCGTTCCAGGCAAACTGTTGGTCCTTTTCAGGACTAACGGACTTCCCTCCCAAACGCCAGAAAAAACAGCCCTATCAAAAGCCGCTAAGCCAGACCACGTTGAACATGTTACATGGACAAACAAACTCAGGTGAAACTGATTGCCTCAAATAAATAAAATTCATCTAAGATAGCAAAGAAACAGTCCTCAATATAGCAGGCCCTCGGGCGGCTCAAAGAGAACTAAGCTCGTAATTTTTGTTTATCAAATTGGAATGGGAATTGGGAGCCAAGATAATTTTTCTGTCAGCTCCACTTGGATTTGAACCCATGACCTTCAGATCTGCAGGCAAGCGCCTAATTAAGTGTTTCCTAACCATTTTTTGTGGCATGCCCCATCTAAGCCTCTCTAAAAGTTGTATGCCACTGATGTGACTAAAACTCTTCGACGAGTTCATTTTCGAACCCTCCCCCACCCGGTGGGGAAACACTGGTCTAGCCGCTACACCATGGTTTCCATGTGCAGGATTTTGTCAGCATAAACCATATGGTCCTTCCACAGCCCAGGGTAGAAGAGGAAAGACTGAATGAATGAATGTTGTCTGAACGTAACTGAGAAAACACTATGGGACTACTGTATATTCTTGTTTTCCCTGGCATATTTTATGTCAACCCAGCCTAACGTGGGTGCCAGGTAAGAACAGCCAACAAGATGTTAACCACCCCACAAGCAGCCTGCCGATTGGTCTATAAAAATATGAGTCCAGCATCATGTGACAGATGCCCCGCCAGCTTAAAAATGGATGCTTAACTTTTACCGGAACATTTTGTATTGTATGTGGTCACAGATATCTTGTACATATACTTCAGCCATTCCATCACGTACACCGTCTTCCTTTAGTTTAGGGCTATTCAAATTAGTTTCCTGGAGCCAAAGAATTAAAAATAGGGATTGTCACCAGCCTCAGCCTAAAAGGATTATTAATACAAAACCATTGTATTGATCCACGGGCCACTTTCTAGGCTTATGCGGGTCAGATTTGAAAAGCTCTGCTTTAGATACTTAGAATCTGTATCGACACTCTGTGCCTGCTTATAAGTGCTTAGTCTCTGTTAATGGATCTTGAAAAAATGCCAAATGTTGAAAAAAATATTTGAGTTCTCACAGAATCTGAACTAGGACAGTAGTAGTGAAGTAGACATTTAAATAACCTGGTGTTTACTAGAAGCAGATAGGATGAATCCATTAACTTCGGATTTGACAGTGCCATGCTAAGCAAAACTATCTGCGTTTAGGCTAGTTCAACTGATTCTGTGAGTACCAGTCATATTCAGTTTATCATCACATATATTTTCATTTGCCTTCTTGTTTGTTGGCTAATGATCTGTATGATGCCCAGTGTGATGTGTCCTGACAGATTTATAACTGCTTTGATACTAAACAATGTTGTTACTATCCTGGTTGTTTTAACCACCTATGAAGCCGACAGTCGTTACCTAAATTATGTGTGCCAGTTTGGACTGTAGCCACCTGTGCTGTCATTTATTACTTTAACCACTTGTGACGCAGGTAATTATTTCTTAAATCACACGTGACCCAGTTATTAATTACTGTAACCACGTGTGGCCCAGTCAGTTATTACTTTAACCACTTGTGTCCC
Organism: Candidula unifasciata; assembly: GCA_905116865.2. Lineage (NCBI taxonomy): Eukaryota > Metazoa > Mollusca > Gastropoda > Stylommatophora > Geomitridae > Candidula > Candidula unifasciata. The sequence goes on along the minus strand of CAJHNH020006668.1, from coordinate 571,377 downwards.
AGTCAGTTGTTACTGTAGCCACTTGTGACCGGGTCAGTTATTACTTTAACCACTTGTGTCCCGGTAAGTTATTACTTTGAAGTAGCAGCAGCATATGATAAATGTTTGCTGTTGATTTTGCTTATATTGTGTACAGAGTATAATCGTCTCAATAAGCAACATATGCCAAATATTTTTATACAGATCTATAATCCGTCCATTTTGCTTTATATCAAATGTTTTTAATGATGCTTGTATAAATATGAAAGCTGTGTGGCTCAGTGGATAGCATGGATGTCTGATTGATTTACAGCCACACATCAAGGCAGGGATTTTATGTGACTGATTAATGTAATGAAAGAGGGTGCTAAAATGTTACATAGAACCTGCTCTGCTGTATGGCAGCGAATCTTGGAATGTCAGTGAACCAATAATTTGAAAGCAACAGAGATGTGGTTTTTGAAACAAATGTTGCGAATACCTTGGACGGCCAGAGTAACTAACGATTGCTTGAAAGAAGCTAATGAAAGTAGATCTCTATATACAACAGTAAGAATGAGACAAACACTGTTCTTTGGCCACATAATGAGAAGAGAGACATTGGAGAACATTGTAACGACTGGAAAGATCAGTGGAAAGAGGGGTAGAGGCAGACCAAGAGAGATGATGCTCGATGGGCTGAAGCGATAGCATGGAGGGATATCATCAAGAGAGCTGTTCCAGGCAACCAGGGATCGTGATCTGTGGAGACGCATGAGTGCCTACGCCAGTTGGCAGGGCACATGATGATGATGATGTTGGTGATAGAGATACCCTCAAACGTGTAGACAAAACAGATTCACAGAATGACAGTGTTGTCGAGGTTTTGGTATCCAGCCTTGGCTGAGGAGTTGCAGTTTTACAAGTGGCCTTTCAACCACTGCCTTGACAATTTGTTAGAGGTTAAAACTTACACACCGGTAGTTAAAGAGGCCATTACCTTGGATGGAACACGTCTAGAAGAAGTCAGGCTGACACAAATTCAAAGTTTGCAACATTCACTGTGTTAAACTTTGCTTTCAGGGGAGCAGCTGCCCGAGTGGTTAACACCCTAGGTTCTCATGCTGAAGACTCAGGTTTGATCCTTTGTGGGGGGGGGGGGGGGGGGGGGGGGGGGGGGGGGAAATACAATCCTAGCCAGCACCGTTCAAGGTGAATGTGCTTACAGTGCAGCTCCAAATCCTCACTCAGAAATCCGCCTCCCTCTACATCGCCCCAAAAGGCAGTAAAGTGTGTTTTTTAATAGTTAGTTTTCATGTTCATATCATATATTGATGATTTGTTTTAGTTTGGTAGTAATCAGCAGGTACTTAACCAGTTTTCACTTGTTTTGTAAGATATACTGCCAGTTTTCTTCGTCAGCTAGGCACCTGGACACTGCAAGTTTGAAAGATAGGGAGTAGTGATAAGCGTGTCATAAGAGTCAACTAATTAGGTGCCTCCTTTGAAGTCAGAGTGCATCTGCCCGAGCAGCAAGGCACAACCAACTGCACACCAATAGGCAAAACTCAGGCCTTGGCACAAAGCCTAAATGGACGAACAACCTGACTTTCTGCCTGAGCTTACAGCCGGTGATCAAAGAAGAAGCCCACCACTACTGATTTCAGCCCATGTCTACTGATTCAGCCCACTCCTAATTTAATCACCTTATACATCAGAGCCGTTAGGGGGAACAGCAGATGTTGGCGGGGACTGCAAGTCTAGTCTTTTTCCGAATGTTTTTTCCCCCAACACACACACGGGAGATCCAGACCTCTGCCCCAGTAGCGACAAGAAGGGATCAGCTTCATTAATGAGTACCGCAGATTTCCTACCATGTATGTCATAAGAGGCGACTAAGGAGGGTTGGTATACGACTGGCTACGTCATCCCATAGACCAGGGCTATAAAGCTGGCGGCCTAGCAAGTAATCCACGGATCATTGCCACTTACACTCTATTAATGATCTGTCTGTGCTGGGCCTCAGGCCTCTGACGATCCCCATTTGTCGAAATGTTGGTCCCTAAGTAAACTTAGTTGAATAGCCCCGTCATAGACACTGCAAAATGCAACCACTTATGAACAAGTCTACAAAGGACAATAGAAGGTGCAGTTGGCCGAGCTGTTGGAAACACTGGACTCTCATTTGGGAGAGAGACTCAGTTGAAATTCTCTAAGGTGCTGGATTTTTTTTTTTTTTTTCTGTTAGGCCAACCATAAGATCGTAGAATGCAGTCTGTGGCTTCTGCACTAGCCATGTGGCCCTAGATACTCAGTTTCACCCCCCCCCCCCTCCCTTTTCCACCCTGTATTAACAAGCAGTAATTGCAGGCAGTACAAAAAGGGCTTGACAACAGTTTGATCTGTGCTGCATTGGCAAATGAAAGACAGCAGTTGTTTTTTCTGGGAGGAGAGGAACTGGGTCACCCATCCCCATGTGATCTAGTGAATGGAGAGCCTGTAACATTTGTTACCATGAGAGTTAACTTGTATACATTTGTGATGTCTGTGTTTGGTCTGTTCAGTTGTGTTTATATATATATATTTATTGGTACATTAAAATGATATCCATGTATAACCTGTGTTGTTATGTAATAAGCAGACAAGCATGCCAACAGAGTATATATATATTTTTTTTCATCATCATCAAGTGCCTTGCGTGGCAGCTGGCATAGGCGTCCATGCATCTCCACAGATCTCGATCTTTGGTGGCCTTCCACCATCATTTCTCTTGGTCTGCCTCTGCCTCTGCTACCTGTGATCTTTCCAGTCATCGCAGTATTTTCCAGTGCTTCTTTTCTCATCACATAGCCAAAGAAATTTTTGTCTCCTTCTCATTGTTGTATATAATGTTCTACTTTCATTAGCCATTTCCAGGCAATCACTGTTAGTTACTCAGGCAGTCCAAGGTATTTCCAACATTCTTCTCAGTTGCCTCCAAACTCTTCTTAATTTGCTCACATTCCAAGATTTAAAGTCATACAACAGAACAGGTTTGATATAACATTTCAGTACTTTTTTTGTATATATATATATATATTAGTTAAATTTTTTTTAGAAGAACATCGTGGAATAATAGTGATTGATTACTGATTTAAGAATTGACATCATAGCATACCGTGCAAACCCATAGATGCTCCATCTCCGGCAGCAAATGACGTAAGGTGTAGCAGCAAAGTGTAAAAAAGAAATTCCTACTTGAGACAGATTAAAGTCGTAAACTGAGAAATTAGACTGACAGACTGTTTTTCGGACATGTTATGAGAAGGGATGGACTTGAGAACTTGGTAACTACTGGCTGGACTGAGAGCAAAGGGAAAGGCAGAGAGATTCAACAAACAAACACACAAAAAAAGGAATGGCTTAATCATAAGGATAGGGCAAGACAAGAACACTGACCTGATCCATGATTCTGATAATCCTATGAGATGGCAAAACATGACAGCCTATGCTTATCAACACGGCACATGATGATGATTAACCCGGTCAGTTTATTTTATCCATCTAATAATTGGATCCTTGTTTAATTAAGAGCAAAAACAACAAATAATTACACAAATTCTCAAAAGAGTTAACGACCCTTTTCACACCTGTGGCACATTGGGCAAATAGTGCCAGGCCCATATTTTAATAGACCAGTTGGCACTTGATGCAGCATTTGGCCCAACATATCCGATTTCCACAAATCTTTAATTAATTACCTTTTACATGCTTGTTTACGAGCCGTCATCTATTCTTTTTTCCCCTCCCCAAATGGGGTGCTCCATAACCCACAGGGAATAGTGTGCAATAGACCACAGAATCAAGAAAAGATTGTTTTAGCTTTTTCTTTAAGAAAAAATTTTAATGTATTTAGCTTCCTTTTTTTTTCCATATACAAAAGAAAGAAACTTGGAAAACAAACATATACATGAATGATAGTTTCAACAAAGATAAGTCTTACCTCCCAGGAAACTACCTGGGAAGAAAAGTTGCTAGCACAGTGCTGACATCACCAACCGACTGCTTGTCTAAACAAATATTGGACTTCTTCTCTAGTCATGTTCTACCTTTCAGCATCAGGTTTTGCACAAACATCAGGTAAGAGCCTTGGTATATGCTAGGTAACTACTCATATTTACAGCCTCAGCTATTCCATCTATCCATCGCGTCTGACATGGCTGTCAGTGGTGCCTTGTCTAGTGGCAGTTTTGACACATGTTCAAACCACCTGATCTGTTGTCTCATGATGATGTAGTTTAGTACTGGTTACGTCCCAAATTTTTTTCTGCTATCATTACTGGTCCTATTTCTAGATACATTTAGGGCTCGCCGTAATTTGGGACTATCACAACAACCCCAATCAATCCTAATACATGAACAGTTCTCTCTTCCTTCATCTTCAGAGTTTGCAGCTGGTAAGTGTGAAGAAGAGAAAACAAGACTCAAAAATATTTCTGTATTATGTGCACTGTACTATTTGATTCCAATAACATTTTAGATGTGCCACAAACTGTACCCTGGTGTTGCTGAAGCAATCAGTATCCATACTTTATACCGCGCTTCCCCCAAAAATAAAACCTAGCATGCTTTCAGGCGTATTGGGCATATAGGGCTAGACCTATATTTTATAGACCAATAAACACCTTAGCATCATGCCAGACACCTTTACTTCCCATGACTCCATCTGGTACCCATTCAAGGCTGGGTCGACCTGGGAGCCAAAGCACTTTTTTAAAAGTCTAGTATCGCCAGAACCCGAACCCACAACCTTCCGATCCGCAAGCGAGCATCTAACCGCTACACCATGGCCTTTTTAATGCAAGCCCTATCTGAAAAATAAGCTCCAGTTAAGAACGCCAGCTAGAATGAGAGACTTACTGCTTATTGGCCAGTCAGAAATTTTTTATGTGAATTAATGTAGATTTTTGTATTTGAACAAAATAATAAAACAATAAGACATCCCTTGAAGACAATCTTTAGTGCATTTTAATAAGCACAAATTTATATAAGACATGATCTTACTATTTGTATGGGAAAAAATCAATTTATGTGAGAGAGATGCAGCATCTACAGGTCTGCACCAGGTGCAAAGATGTTGATTCTTCCTATATGGCTCCAGCTCTCTCCATAGATCTGCTAGCCAAAAGCTGAAGATATCACACAAAGCATGAGCTCTGTAGCTCCATGGACGATTCTTATAAACAACTGGACCCATGAGCTAAACAATACATTAGTGTTCCCTTGGACTTTCAGAGTGTGCAGCAATGGCCTAACCACTTCACCAGGGACATCCAGATGATGAGATTGCACAGTCATCACATCCAGATCTGCAACTGTTCACTGCCCAGTCATCACATCCAGATCTGCAACTGTTCCCTACACAGTCATCACATCCAGATCTGCAACTGTTCACTGCCCAGTCATCACATCCAGATCTGCAACTGTTCACTGCACAGTCATCACATCCAGATCTGCAACTGTTCCCTACACAGTCATCACATCCAGATCTGCAACTGTTCCCTACACAGTCATCACATCCAGATCTGCAACTGTTCACTGCCCAGTCATCACATCCAGATCTGCAACTGTTCACTGCCCAGTCATCACATCCAGATCTGCAACTGTTCACTGCACAGTCATCACATCCAGAACTGCAACTGTTCCCTACACAGTCATCACATCCAGATCTGCAACTGTTCACTGCCCAGTCATCACATCCAGATCTGCAACTGTTCACTGCCCAGTCATCACATCCAGATCTGCAACTGTTCACTGCACAGTCATCACATCCAGAACTGCAACTGTTCCCTACACAGTCATCACATCCAGATCTGCAACTGTTCCCTACACAGTCATCACATCCAGATCTGCAACTGTTCACTGCAGATTCACAAGATCCAGTATCAGAATCTCCTCATCTGCTTCTTGAACTTCTCAAAGTGGAAATCATCTGTTGCTTTCTCTCCTGTTGTCTTCTTCTTCTTCTTTTTGTCTGATGTATTATCATCAGTTTCTGAAAGACAAAATGAAACAAACATTGCTAACTTTTCTCATATATGAACCTACTAAAGATATTCTTCTTACAGTCCATGCCATGTGTGGCAATGGTAGTCATGTCTGTCTACAAGCTTCTGTTTCTGGAACTTTCAATCAATTCTGACACAGATGATCTTCCATGCCATGTGTGGCAATGGTAGTCATGTCTGTCTACAAGCTTCTGTTTCTGGAAATTTCAATCAATTCTGACACAGATGATCTTCCATGCCATGTGTGGCAATGGTAGTCATGTCTGTCTACAAGCTTCTGTTTCTGGAACTTTCAATCAATTCTGACACAGATGATCTTCCATGCCATGATGTCAAACTGTCCAGCATCATCTCTCTCAGCCTTTTTCCCCTCCAACATTCCCACCGTCAAGAAGTACTCAAGTTTTCTCCTTCTCATGAAATGACCAAAGAATGTAGATAGTTTCCTAATGTGAGCAATCAATTCCTTTTGTGGGTCAGTTTCTTTCAAGATATCGTGATTACTCTTTGTATCTGTCAAGGGTGTTTTTACCATTCATCTATAAAACAGGCTCACTACCCCATAACAGGCATGTCATAAAAGGAATCCATTTGTTCAATTGTTTAAATCAGAAGTGTTCTTTAGATACCGCATCCCACTTGTAAACTACAACCTAATGTGCCAACAGTCCCTTTAACTCATTGAGTAGCAAGCAACTCACATGACAGACCCTCCTGAACTCATGTCCCTTCCAGCTGTTATCTCAACACATTCTACCCCAATTCTTACTGTAACTATTCAGTCTTGTTACTTGTTGTCCGTATCAACACCCTAGCTCATCAGTCTGAACCATTCGTGCTCCATCCTCCCATGCAGCAGCCATCTCAGTGTCTCCATGTTCAATTTATCTAGTAGAAGTTGACTAGCATATCTTCTTTCTTTGCTCTGCAACATGTTTTTACTTACTGTCGTCCCCTTGTGGGATGCAATTTTTTAAAATTATTTTGAAGCCCCACCCTGGCTTTTGCCGGGCACCTTACATATAGCTGGGTCATAATTATGGCCTAAAGGCTGAACAGAGTTTCCGAGACCTCTCCATGGGTGATCTTCATCCACATAGTGGCACTTTGTGTCATCGTGTGTTTATCGCTTTTGTGATGTCCTGGTGGGGTACAACTTACCTACCTACCTACAACATGTTTCTGTGTGCCTGTCCACGTTTAATAACCATTTCCAGCAGGCAGTTTATCGTCTCTGACTCCTCCATCTCAAAGTCTCTAGAATGCAGCACATTCAGTATGTCTGCCTTGTCCATAGTTCTTCCTCCTAACCACCACAGGCATGGCCAGTCTGTAGGCTCTTTCATTTGCTTTCACCCCAGCAGAGTCTGGTGTGTACAGCCAAGATAGTTTCTTGAAGCAGGATTTGTGGATGTTGCCAACCCATTCTGGTCAAGAGTTTGTCAGTTTGGATCCTCTTAAGAATGCTCATTGATTCTGGCACTATCAATTCATGACTTGTTTTCTGTTCACAGAGATGCAGCAAACTATTCTATCCCATACTGGTATTATTTCAACTCTTTAGGCACAACATTAAATCAATAAAGTCACTCCTTTTCCTAGCCTTCACTGGTTGTAAACTGCAGAAAGTTCTGGTTATTTTTCCACTTCCGGGTATTGCTCTTGTTCAAGATCTTGAGTTTTGAATGCGCATCCATTTTACATATCTGCTATTTTTTAATGCAGACTGATGATTACTTGCTTCTCAAACAGATGCATTCTGACTTCGAAGGAGACACCCCTAATTAATCGCCTTTTACAATATTTTGGGAGCCTCAGAATATATACACGAAAAAGTAAAGTAGCAACTTCTAAGGATATTACTATTCCATGTATAAGACACCTATTTTTGTTTTAAACCCAAAATTAGGAAATGAATATTTTGAACACATTCTGTGTATAAGAGGACCCTTAATTTTCAACCGGACAACTTTGGAACGACATATCATCTTGTACACGGAAATATACGGTAACAAACAAAGAGGGAAACAAACTCTGTGAAGAGCTTGGAGGCAGCAAAGATGTTTCCGAAGACACGAACCTGGTTCGACAGCGTCCTTGTCTATATCCCCCACTCTTAGGGGCTCTGGTTTTGGCAGCTCAACTTTTTTCACCTGCTTAGGTTTGTTATCATCAATGTTGACTGTAACAGAAATAGTTATCATCAATGTTGATTGAAACAGAAACAGTTATTATCAATGTTGACTGAAACAAACATAGTTATAATCAATGTTGACTGTAACAGAAACAGTTATCATCAATGTTGACTGTAACAGAAACAGTTATCATCAATGTTAACTGTAAAAAAACTTAACAGAAACAGTCATAATCAATGTTGACTGTAACAGAAATAGTTAACATCAAAGTTGACTAAAACAGAAATAGTTATCATCAATGTTGACTGAAACAGAAATAGTTATCATCTGTTGACTGTAACAGAAAGCTCATGTTTACTTACAGTAACTTATTAGTTACTGCATGGACGAGTGATGGAGAAACTATGGCCTGCAGACCAAAACGGGCCAGCCCAGCAATTTTTACAGGCCCAAAACTGACAAACCTAGGAAATGTCCTGGCCAGCAAGATGTTAACCATATCACACTTCAAGTGCTGACTGGTCGATAAAACTTAAGTCTAGCATCCCATGACTGATGCACCACCATGACTCATGCACCATCATGACTGATGCACCACCATGACCGATGCACCACCATGACCGATGCACCACCATGACTGATGCACCACCATGACCGATGCACCACCATGACCGATGCACCACCATGACCGATGCACCACCATGACTCATGCACCACCATGACCGATGCACCACCATGACTGATGCACCACCATGACCCATGCACCACCATGACTGATGCACCACCATGACTGATGCACCACCATGACCGATGCACCATCATGACTGATGCACCACCATGACTGATGCACCACCATGACTCATGCACCACCATGACCAATGAACCACCATGACTCAATGACCGATGAACCACCATGACTCATGCACCACCATGACCGATGAACCACCATGACTTATGCACCACCATGACCGATGCACCACCATGACCGATGCACCACCATGACTGATGCACCATCATGACTGATGCACCACCATGACCGATGCACCACCATGACCGATGCACCACCATGACCGATGCACCACCATGACTCATGCACCACCATGACCGATGCACCACCATGACTGATGCACCACCATGACCCATGCACCACCATGACTGATGCACCACCATGACTGATGCACCACCATGACTGATGCACCACCATGACTGATGCACCATCATGACTGATGCACCACCATGACCGATGCACCACCATGACCGATGCACCACCATGACCGATGCACCACCATGACCGATGCACCACCATGACTGATGCACCACCATGACCGATGCACCACCATGACCGATGCACCACCATGACTCATGCACCACCATGACCGATGCACCACCATGACTGATGCACCACCATGACTGATGCACCACCATGACTGATGCACCACCATGACTGATGCACCACCATGACCGATGCACCATCATGACTGATGCACCACCATGACTCATGCACCACCATGACTCATGCACCACCATGACCGATGAACCACCATGACTCAATGACCGATGAACCACCATGACTCATGCACCACCATGACCGATGAACCACCATGACTCATGCACCACCATGACCGATGCACCACCATGACCGATGCACCACCATGACTGATGCACCACCATGACCGATGCACCATCATGACTGATGCACCACCATGGCTGATGCACCACCATGACTCATGCACCACCATGACCGATGCACCACCATGACTGATGCACCACCATGACCCATGCACCACCATGACTGATGCACCACCATGACTGATGCACCACCATGACCGATGCACCATCATGACTGATGCACCACCATGACTGATGCACCACCATGACTCATGCACCACCATGACCGATGAACCACCATGACTCAATGACCGATGAACCACCATGACTCATGCACCACCATGACCGATGAACCACCATGACTCATGCACCACCATGACCGATGCACCACCATGACCGATGCACCACCATGACTGATGCACCACCATGACCGATGCACCATCATGACTGATGCACCACCATGACTGATGCACCACCATGACTCATGCACCACCATGACTGATGCACCACCATGACTGATGCACCACCATGACCCATGCACCACCATGACTGATGCACCACCATGACTGATGCACCACCATGACCGATGCACCACCATGACTGATGCACCACCATGACTCATGCCCCACCATGACCGATGAACCACCATGACTCAATGACCGATGAACCACCATGACTCATGCACCACCATGACCGATGAACCACCATGACTCATGCACCACCATGACCGATGAACCACCATGACTCATGCACCACCATGACCGATGAACCACCATGACTCAATGACCGATGAACCACCATGACTCAATGACCGATGAACCACCATGACTCAATGACCGATGAACCACCATGACTCATGCACCACCATGACCGATGAACCACCATGACTCATGCACCACTAACTGTGTGTACAGAAGAAAACACCACATAAATATTTGGGAGGGGGGGGGGGTGGTTAAGATCTTCTCATGTTTAGAAACTATTAGGTCTGTTCTTATTTCACATCATTACATTGTGCCTTACCAAAAGTCTTCTTTGATACTTAAAAACAAAGTCCAGAACCAGAAATTGCATCTGCTCTGCACCTTTGAGAGACTCCTTAAAAAATGGGGAATCCGCAATATACTGCTCCTACTTTCTGTGTTTATTTATCTTACATGCAAACACACTGAAGAGGCATTAGTCCAGGACTCAAATCACAAATTTAAGATTGGCCATGTGTACTTGTGGACTGGCACCCGAAACAACAGATCACATCCTTCAAGACTGTCCCAGATTCAACGCTTTCAGGCAAAACCTTTGGCCAAATGAGACACTTGTGGAAGTCAAACTTTACGGGCCGCTTAGTGAATTACAAAAGACAGTGAAATTCATACTAGAGACAGCTTTGCAGATATAGACAATTTATTTCATGCGAACAAAAGAAGAAGAAGAAGAAATCACAAATATAGGACTTGACTTTGTTCTTCTTCTTCTTCTGTCATTCAAGAGAGAGAGTGGGTGGGTGTGTGTGTGTGTGTGTGCGTGAATGTGTGGATGTAACTGCACTGTGCCCCTTTACAACACAGCAGCCTTCTGGCTTATATATCCAACTTCTTCAGATATTTATTGATCAGATTAACATTTCAGAGTTTATGAATCTAACATTGCAAGTTACTGCACACAAAAAAGATCATGGATAAACTATCTTTTTTTCTTACTGTATTACTACCTAACATTCAATGATTCTTCTTCAGCAATCTCTAGTCAAGTGGTTAATCCACTATTGGCCATAAACTGGAATGTCAGGTTGAGGTCTCATAGTTTTCCCCAAAGCTTGTCAAGTCTAATGGGTATGGTCACAGGTTGTCTTGCAGCTCCTCCAGAGGAGGAGACATTTTGCAAGACATATTCTAGAACCTGTTTAGCATGAAGACTGGCAGAGAGCTGTCTGGCTCACATTCGATGTATATGAGTGCTTGTTGAGTCTGCAGTAACCAGTGCATAAGCAAAATAAATGTGACTTGGTCTGTTCAGATTTTTTAAGGAATTCAATGGTCAAAAGGCATCTACTATATTCTGTGGATAGAAGATAGGAAACTACTTCTTCTTTTGCATTCATCCAAAGATGTAATTGTGTTGTGTTCGTTTACGGCAGGGCTATTTAACTAGTTTACTCTAGGGCAAAATTTTTTTTTTATGGGGATCATCACAGGCCAGAGGTTCAAGTACCAGCATTAACAGATCATTAATACAATACAACTGACAATGATCCGTGGGCCATTTGCTAGACCTCCAAGGGCCACATTTGGCCTGCGGGCCGCCAGTTGAATAACCCTGGTTTACAGCATGGCTGGGATATTTGCACCTTTCGGCCAAAACATCCTACTTCTGCAGGCCGGGTTGACCGGGTTAGCCTTTCCCGTTATATAGGAAACTACATTCATCAGGAGTGAACTTGAAACAAATATAGACAACTTACATCTGTTGTGCTGGACAAAATTTACAGCTACATTCGTCGGTACAAAATCAGATGGCATGTTTTCACGCTGTCGCTTCCTCTCGTCCAGAAGTTTCTGTTTGGCTTCTTCTGTCTGTTCAATGTTTCTGATTTTGGCCCTGGCAACAAACAGTTAACAATCAGTAATGAAATCGAGGCTCAGCCAATCTCACAAACAACAAAAGGTGTCCTATTAAATATATTTTGCAACAACAAAGTTCCAGATAGGCAATATCTTCTGCATTTACCCCCCTCCCCCTCCCCCGAATCACACCCAATTTTACATTCTGAAGTGTTTGTTTTTTTAATTCATATCAAATTTGTTCCTCAGATATGGGAAGCCCTAGGCGATTGAGTTTGTTGTATCTCATTTAGAATCTAAAGGTAATAATTGGTCAAATCCTGCCCATTATGAGTCATAATGTAAAAAAATGTTTTAAACAATTTAACCAACAGGACCTATTCACGCAAGTTGTGCATCGGGCATTCAACAATGCTAGAATCTTTTTCTTTTCTCTTAATTATTTTATTTTCCTTCACTTCCCTGGTACCTATTTTAGGCTTGGTTGATCTGGAAGTTAATTTATTGAAAAAAAAAATCCACCTTGATGCAAATTTAAATACTACTGCTCCCTAACGTATTCCCCACTTTGAAGAAAATCAAAAAGGTACATGCTTTAAAAAAAAAAGTCCAGAAGAAATCAACCTCAACAACAATGGCAGATCATGCCCAGAAATTACCTCAGATCATACTTCAGTATATTCTTCTTAGAAAGAAACAAAGAAAGAAAGATAACATCAATAACCAATGCCACTTACTCAATGCCCAGGTCGATCTCCGGAATACCAGACAACATCTGATTGGACAACATGTCTTCAGATTTTTTCTCTGAGGAATATTTCTTGAGATGTTCTGGTAAATCATACAAAGAATCAGCTTGGGTCTTCTGCCTGTGAATGCAAAAGATGACACTTTATTGAGCCGCAAATATTAAACACATGATAAACAAAAATGCAATCTGTGTAATGTATTGCTGAGAATGTCTTTACACAAGAACGCACAAGGTCACAGAAATTAAAGCAGACCAAAAAACACATGGAGAAGGGAACTAGCGAATGAAGTTAAATAGGATAAGATTGACAGAGGATGCGTAAACATATTTTTTTAAACATAAGAAAATACAAATAAAGCCCAACGAGTGAAGTGTAGCAGACTTATTCCACCTAACAAACACAACCCATTCACTCACTCCACCCAATAAACACAACCCATTCACTCACTTCACCTAATAAACACAACCCATTCACTCATTCCACTCAATAAACACAACCCATTCACTCACTTCACCCAATAAACACAACCCATTCACTCACTTCACCTAATAAACTCAACCCATTCACTCACTTCACCCAATAAACACAACCCATTCACTCACTTCACCCAATAAACACAACCCATTCACTCACTTCACCCAATAAACACAACCCATTCACTCACTTCACCTAATAAACATGACCCATTCACTCACTTCACCCAATAAACACAACCCATTCACTCACTTCACCTAATAAACACAACCCATTCACTCACTTCAACTAATAAACATGACCCATTTACTCACTTCACCCAATAAACACAACCCATTCACTCACTTCACCTAATAAACATGACCCATTTACTCACTTCACCCAATAAACACAACCCATTCACTCACTTCACCCAATAAACACAACCCATTCACTCACTTCACCCAATAAACCCAACCCATTCACTCACTTCACCCAATAAACACAACCCATTCACTCACTTCACCCAATAAACACAACCCATTCACTCACTTCACCCAATAAACACAACCCATTCACTCACTTCACCCAATAAACACAACCCATTCACTCACTTCACCTAATAAACATGACCCATTCACTCACTTCACCCAATAAACACAACCCATTCACTCACTTCACCTAATAAACACAACCCATTCACTCACTTCACCTAATAAACATGACCCATTTACTCACTTCACCCAATAAACACAACCCATTCACTCACTTCACCCAATAAACACAACCCATTCACTCACTTCACCCAATAAACACAACCCATTCACTCACTTCACCCAATAAACACAACCCATTCACTCACTTCACCTAATAAACATGACCCATTTACTCACTTCACCCAATAAACACAACCCATTCACTCACTTCACCCAATAAACACAACCCATTCACTCACTTCACCCAATAAACACAACCCATTCACTCACTTCACCCAATAAACACAACCCATTCACTCACTTCACCCAATAATCACAACCCACTCACTCATTTCACCCAACAAACACCACATTCCCTCACTCTACCCAAAAAACACAACCCACTCACTACCCCCAAAAAACATAACTAATTCACCTACTCCACCGAATGAACACAACCCATTCACTCACTCCACGCAACAAACACAACCGATCCCTCACTCCACCAAAACAAAAGCAACCCATTCACTATCTTCAACCAACAAACACAACCAACTCCCTCCACCCACACACAAAAAACATAACCAATTTACCCACTTCACCCAACAAACACAACCAACTCACTCCACCCCAAAAAAAAAACATAACCAATTTACCCACTTCACCCAACAATCGCAACCAATCCGTCACTCCACCTAACAAAAACAACATAAACCCATACACTCACTTGTCAATGTGACCTTCCTCCTCCTTGTGATGACCCTTCCGCCGTGCCAGTTCCTCTTCTACATACTTTAGCCTGAAAATGGAATCACCCAGATACTGAGAACGGCACATAAAATCTACTAAAATGCAACAACACTCACACAAATATACTGTATGTTACAAACTGACGATGCACGATAATTTCACATTTTAAAAAAAGGACACAGGTTATAAACTTCACAAATGAAAACTGATTTCACGATCAAGACATTTATCTAACAGAAGACTAAATCTGCTCATAAAAGTTAATGACATAATTAATAAAATATGGTGAACAAAAAATTAGATCCTACATAGTGCCATCACAAAATTCCTATTCTGCCTATAAAAACTAATGGAGCATAGTAACCTAATGACAGATGTCCAGAAAATCTTATAATAATTTAATGAATACCTTTGCACTTGAACCCCCAAAGAAATTTAAGGGAGACCAAAGGGGTGTAGGGGTAAAAAGATCAGGTTAGCAATCACCTTGAGGGTAGCCACAACCTTCAGGATGGTCAAAATTCCTTGGGCCCCATTTTATTTCTTCAACTAGATCACTTATGGCTCCTCGTGCCACAGCTCAGGCAATAGTCTTGTCTGACTGGCAAAGCTAAGAGAGTGAAAACCATTCTGGGCAGATGAAGCTCAAAAAGCCCTGAAGAACACCTCGGCCACCAAACTGATGTTGCCTTGTGGGAGTTCCTGCATGAACAAAAGCTACGGCAACAAACCCAGCAGAAAATGTAGGCAGGCAGAGCTCATTTACCCTGGAAGGCAACCAGCCTATGAGAGGAGGACAACTGAAAATAAACCTCAACTGTCAAAGTCAGAAAGCAGCCTACTTGTGGAAGGGGGACCAAATAAAAAAAAGACATGGAAATGAATTAACAACATGGGTGAAAAAGATGAGGACAAGCACTGCGCTGCAGGCTGTAGCCAAGTACATTAAAATAAAAGTTAAAATAAATAACAAATAAAACACTTCCTATGAGGACCATTTTACACAAGCTGTCTAGGCACCTGTGTGTGTACCGCTGTCTAATACAGGCAGAAGAGCAGATTGTTTCTTGTTTTCATAATCCTAGAACTCCCCGTGTGGGTTCCAGGGCCCTATTACAGGGAAAACAAGAATAGATCCACTGCCTACCCAAAAGCACGTCGTAAGAGTCGACTAAGTGGGAGCTTCCTTTAAAGTCGGAGTGCATCTGCCTGAGAGGCAAGGAACCAACAGTCTGCAAACAAATTATTCAGATCTGTAAAACGGATGCGCACATGACACTCATGTTCTGGGGCAAGACTAAAGTCAAGAGATGGACAAACAACCAGAACTTTCTGTAGGAGTTTACAGCTGGTGGAACGCCAAGAAGAAGAAGAAGAAGACAACCCTAAAATGCTTATCTTAAAACATTTTGTTGCCCTGACTACTTACAACGTTTTTTTCCCAATTTAACAAAACAAGTCTAGAATTTTGTAATTAATAACACAATACAATATACATTACTTAAGAAAACATAGACAGACATTGATTCACATGAAACAAAACAAAGATAGAAATTAACTAATCAGGAGCTTTCAATGACAAAAAATTAAACCAAGCAAAAGAATGTGTGAAAGGATCATAAAAAAACACACCGCTGGAATGAATAATATACAGTACAAACCAAACCAATTAATGAGATACCAACACAGATATATTAGGTGTTTTAAAAATATCATGTCAATTTTTTGTTTATTAACACTTTACTCAATATATACCTACATATCACCACTAAATCCACGCTCTATAAGTTTTGAGAAAAAGGTTCTGTGGTACTAACAAAAAACTCAGGACTTACATTTCTGCATCTTCATCTCTCCTATTTGTTTCCGCTGCAAAGGCTGTTCCGATTGCTTCTGCTGCCTCGCCCTTCAATGGCCTGAAGGAAGAAAGAATGCATAAGAAGCACCTGAAGGGATAACACAACACTATAATAAAAGTAGATATTATTTGGTAATGGTCCAGTCAGGTTAATTTAATGCAGACCCCCGTGTGGATTCCGGGGCCCCATTGTGGGGAAAACAAGAATAGACCCACTGCCTCCCCAAAAGCATGTCGTAAGAGTCGACTAATTGGGGAGCTTCCTTTGAAGTCTGTATTCAAGAGAATGAGATCTGTAAAACTGATGCACACGCAACACTCAGGTCCTGGAGCAGGACTGCAGTTCAGCGGTGGACAAGCAACCAGAACCTTCTGCCAGAGTTTACAGCTGGTGAACGCAAAGAAGAAAAAGAAGAATGTAATGCAGAATTAATATATGACAACTGGCAAACTTGAGGGCAAAGAAGCAAAAGGAAGCCAAGAGATATACTTGCACAGCCAGAGCTGCAGACCGCCAGGCAAAAATTGTTAATGCCACTAGAAAGAGAGGACAATCAGGGATTTTGTGGGCAGTCCGTCCACATGGCTGCTAAGAATGCGAGAACTGGGAGTTAAAACTGGCAAGGCCTGGCACAAGAGACACACCTGGCATATAAAATGTCTAGTAAACCAGCAGAGAACTGGCATTTTCAGCCGCTGGCCGCTGACTATATGTTTTACATACAATGTTCAACTCATCACCGGAAATTCAAGATACTCACATGACAACCACAGCAATTTAAAATTTATCACGGTTTTTTTTCTGTCCACACAAAGCGGATTTGTTCATTTTCATTGCTACAGCATCTGCCAATGTATTTCAGCAACTGCCTGTTTGGTGTGTAGTAAATATTATTTTGGCAAACTACTGCTTAGGCAATGCTGGCCAAACTGTCCTGTGGAACAGCTGTCTAATCCATTTAAAAGCTGTCCCCAGAGGCCAGAGGTGTAGCTGGTTTTAATGACATATGTCACATTTAAACACTAGTTTGTGTGTCTTTGAATAATGACATCCTTTAAAAGTACATCATAAAAATAACTTCTATCATACTTTCATAAAAAGTACATAGATCACATCTATTTAAATATGTTTTGCTGACTCTTAAAAATAAAAAATTTAATTTTTTTAACTGGTTCTTTATTAATATCCTTCCCCTGATGACGTCACAGGACAGTCCAACATTTCAGAGGTTTTCTGATGCTTTTAACGACACCAAAACATCAAGAACTGGCCCTAACCTCAACACACCTACATCCCACGAGAGTGCAGCCTAGATCCCATGAATGCATGCAGCCTATCTACCACCACCCTGAAATATTAGACTGACCCGTGACCTGTGGATTTCCCTGTTTGGGGTAGGATATTAATATAGCACCAAAAAACTTTCCATGCACTATGAAATCAAATACCCTGACATGATGTACTTCTATATGGCATAGGAGGTTACCCATTTGCTGTGAAGCTGTCACTGTGACAAACTGCTCTATAAAGCAACTCACTTTTTCTTTAAAGCTTTCATATCCACAATGCCTCCAGTGTTCATTTTGAATGGGTCTGCCTGAGAAAGAAATATTCACAATTATTACCAGCAATCTCAACTCTTTGAGTCCCAGGGGGGTTTAGCATCACAGGCCCAGGGGGTAGTAAAGAAAGTAATAAAATCGGCGCATCATGCGTTCATTGGGCTTCTATGTAGGAACCTATGAACCTATGATGCGTTCCTTGGGACTCAAAGAGTTAATCTACTTCACAGCATAAAGATTCATCATCATCGTCGTCATGTGCACAGTCGATAAGCATAGGTGGTAATTTTTCGCCATGCAGCGCAATAAGGAGAATCAGAGATCAGGTGAGTGTTTGTGTCCCGCCCCCACCCACACTGCCAGGCAATCCAGACATTTTTCTCTTTAATTTCCTATTGCTCTTTTTCATCAGTTTTTATCAATCACTATCAAGTTCCCAAGAGCATTTCCTCTAAGAACATGTCCAAATATAGCCATTCCGTATGTCAAACTTTTTTTTTTTTTTACCAGTTTGGTTTTCATCTTTCTCAAGGACTGGTCTTGTCTGTTTTTTTCTATCATTCCACAGATTTCTTTGCATCTTTCTCAAAAACCATGCCCCTGATGCCAGAAGGTGTTTAAAGTTAACAATGGCATGATGTGCCTAACATTGCAATGAAAACGATTTCAAACACTTATTTCCGATGTGGGTTCCTTCCTCCCTCCAACAAGCATGTCGCAAGAAAAACTCTACTAATTAGGATTTCCTTTGAAGTTGGAGTGCATCTGCCTATGAAGCAAGGAACCAACAATCTGCATACAAATAAGCCATATCTGTAAATGGATGTGCATGCACACACTCAAGTTCTGGAACTGAACTAAAGTCCAAAAGTAGATTCACAACCAGAACTTTCTGCCAGAGCTTACAGCGGTGGAAGGAACTCATGGAAACACTAATTCTAAGATTCAAGGTCATTAATCTTTAATGTAAAAACAGTATTAATTAAACACATTTCCTACAGAACAGGCTGTTTCAATATATCTGCTGCAAAGCTCAACACAAAACTGTCAATAATGGCTGTAAACACTGCCAGATCAGAGCTGTCGACAACTGCTACAAGACAGTCAACAGAACATTCAACTTACATCTGACACCTCTTCTGTTTTGGCTATTTTCTTCCCCAAAGCCAAACCAGCAGCACTGACTCCATGTTGCCTGGATCTCATTTTCTGCAATGTTCGTAAAGCTTCCAGTTTCTCTCTGAGGAAATAGTATCTACCATTATCTACAAAATTATATGTAACATTCCCCGTGAGGGTTCCTAGGTCCCTTGTGAAAAAGGGAAATGAGAAAAAAACCAGAACCACCTCCCCCCCCCCTTCCCCACCACCAACATGCATATCGTAAAAGCAGACTAATTAGCAGTGTTTCCTTTGAAGTCATAGTACATCTGTCTGAGAGGTGAGGAACCAACAGTCTGCACATAAATAAGCCTAATCTGTTAAACAGAGATGGATGCAAAACTATTCAGCCCTTTTTTTTGGTAAGTCAATAATAAGTAAGTCACAATAACTCAGACATTTCTACTTTGAACTGTTAGAAACATTTGAGACCACTGATATAGCTGGAGATATAAAATCACATGTACTGTTCAGCTCACACATTCTTCTTCTTCTTCTTCTTCTTCTTTTCTATCCCCCAATGGAGCATAAGCCCTCAACCAACTCACGCCAAGTCGTTCTATCCTTCGCTATTGCATGGAGCTCTCCCCATATCCTCCCCATCTTTCTAACTTCATTCTCCAGCTCTCTTCTCCGTGTGTTTTTTTGGCCTTCCTTTATTCCTATGCCCCTGTGGGTTCCAGTGCAAAGACATTCTGGTTAGTTCAGCACACACATAAGCAAAGGAAAGATGTAGAGATGAGTGGACACAGCAGACCAGGGCCATTCAACTAGATTTACTCAGGGGCCAAAATGTAGAAAATGGGGATGATCACATGCATGGACCAAAATGTAGAAAATGGGGATGATCACATGCATGGGCCAAAATGTAGAAGATGGGGATGATCACATGCATGGGCCAAAATGTAGAAAATGGGGATGATCACATGCATGGGCCAAAATGTAGAAGATGGGGATGATCACATGCATGGGCCAAAATGTAGAAAATGGGGATGATCACATGCATGGGCCAAAATGTAGAAGATGGGGATGATCACATGCATGGGCCAAACTGTAGAAGATGGGGATGATCACATGCATGGCCAAAGCCATTAAATTCTGTCTATTTTCTAGTTATGTGTACAGGTGCCTAAGAGACTTTTAGTGGTGTCATAAGGTGCAGCCTGGAAGGCTCAGGCTCAAACTGCATTGAGTAGGAATTTTTTTCAAAATAATATTGGCTCCCTCACCAACCCAACCTCACATGGGAACAGATAATGTGAGGTCCAATATGGTCGATATGCAGGTTTAATGTTTTTAGTTGTGCACGTTTTTTGGAGGCAGGTTTAATGTCTTTAGTTGTGCAAGTTTTTGAAGGCAGGTTTAATGTCTTTAGTTTGTGCAGGTTTTTGAAGGCAGGTTTAATGCTTTTAGTTGTGCAAGTTTTTGGAGGCAGGTTTAATGTTCTTAGTTGTGCAAGTTTTTGGAGGCAGGTTTAATGTTTTTAGTTGTGCAAGTTTTTTGGAAGCAGGGGTAATGGTTTTAGTTGTGCAAGTTTTTGGAAGCAGGTTTAATGTCTTTAGTTTGTGCACGTTTTTGGAGGCAGGTTTAATTTTCTTAGTTGAGCAAGTTTTTGGAGGCAGGTTTAATGTTTTTAGTTGTGCAAGTTTTTGGAGACAGGTTTAATGTTTTTTTTTTAGAAGCAAGTTTAATGTTTTTAGTTGTGCAAGTTTTTGCAGGCAGGTTTAATGTTTTTAGTTGTGCAAGTTTTTGGAAGCAGGTTTAATGTTTTTAGTTGTGCAAGTTTTTGCAGGCAGATTTAATGTATACATTTTTTTTTATGTATTAGGACCTGTGTACTGGGATTTTTTAATGATTTTTTTCCCTGAGATTCCTAGATGTTCAAGATCCCTTTTTTAAATTCTTTCCCGGGGTGTATGTGTTACATAGAAGTTTACAACTTACAGATACTAGTCTGTAAGTAGGTATAGCAATGGGTCATTTTGTTTTGTTTATTTTGCTATACATTTTCATCCGTAACTAGAGACGCGACCGCGTCCCAAAAATGCAGCCCAAATTGACCATTATTGAGAAATTATTTTTCCGTGCTCTTTACGTGAAAGATCAAATCAAAACAATTATTAGGAGTTATTGGAGAGATGCTAGGCTTCGACCTGAGATGGTTTTGACACGTATACAATAAATCGATTTTTTTTTGGCAGCACACAGTGAATTAACGGTAAGTAATTTCATTGTAACCATGTACCAAACGGGGAAAACAGCTCAAGTGTGTAATGTTGTGAACGATTACAACCTGGATATTCTCGGTGTCAGTGAGTGTAGATGGACTGGTTCGGGTAAAATATCACGCTGAACAACAACAGCCTTGAAAAAGTCAACAGTTTCACTTATCTAGGGAGCAAGATGTCATCTACAGGAGATACCGCACCAGAAATATCATTTAGAATAGCACTGGCATCTAGTGCCTTCAATAAACTGTCTAACATCTGGAAATCAAAGACACTTAGCAAACACACAAAACTCAAGATCTTCAATTCTTGTGTGATTCCAGTACTAACCTATGGATGCGAGAGTTGGAAATCAACGAAAACTCTAGACACAAAATTAGACAGTTTTGAAAATAAATGCCTTAGAAGAATACTAAATTTCAAATGGTCAGATTTCCGAACCAATACACAAATAAGGCAAGAATCCAGGCAAGAGTATGTGTCTAATTTTATACGAAAACGCCGCTGGAACTATGTCAGCCACGTCCTTAGAATGGATAAATCAAGACTTCCTTACCAAGCCCTCATTTGGACACCACAGGGGAAAAGATCTCGTGGAAGACCAAGGGAAACCCTACGTAGAACTATCATCAGGGAAGGCTCGCTCATGGGCCACTCAAACATCCAAGACCTACAACGGATTGCAACGGACCGCCGTGCATGGAGAGTCACGACCTCTGCCCTATGTGCCGCACTCGACACAAGAGGAAAGACTAACTAACTAATTTCATTAATATCTTCTTAATTAGCCAGATTACCGCAATTTTTGGTGTATTTTTGAATTCTGCGTTAATTTTTATATAAGTATGGGAAATTTCACAAAGATTGGCTGAGCGCAAATGTTTAAAAAAAATATTTTTTGGCATCACTGTTTTCGCTTTAAATCCAATAACGGTAAGTAATTTCATAAATATCTTCTTAATTAGACAGATTACCGCAATTTGTGGCGTATTTTTTAATTCTGCATTAAATTTCACAAAGATTGGCTGAGTGCAAATGTTTAAAAAAAATTTGTAGTGGCATCACTGTTTTTGCTTTAAATCCAATATGTTTGCGCTAGGAGACCGTTTGTCCCGCTTTATAATTAACTTAAAATAATAATTAAATTAGCTAACGTTATTGTAATAATTTTTTTTTTAAATCAACAACCATTGTAGCATTGTTTCATGCATCTGTCATTATTTAGAGCTCTGCGAATTATCTGTTGGAGATATTTTTTCCTAATCACTCCCAAATCCCAATAATTAATTTTGGCCATTATTGCGCATTTTCTAAGATGATTCTTTAGTAATTAACTTCAGATACTTAGTAAGTTAATAATGTTAAGTGAGCTACTTTTTAAACATCTACAACTCTTGTAGCATTTTTTTAATGCGTATGTTATTATTTAGAATCCACATAATTTTCTGTCGGAATTGGTAAATCTAAGTGGTCGAGAAACAACAGCAGCGCTGACCGCGTTTCCGTCCATCAGGCCTGCCAGTACTTGGGCTTCCCCCAAGAACTGGGTTTTTATACGACACCTTGGGTTAAGATTTTGGAATCTTGTTATTTTTTTTTTTAAATACATATCCTTATATAAAAGTGGGTAAATGTTTCATTTTGTAACTATAAAATTAACTATAAAATATGTACTATTTATCAATTTTGGTTTTTTTTTTTTTTTTTTTGCTTATATTATTGCTTGGGTTTTTGGTCAGCTTAGCTTCGGGTTTGACAAAAATCCTATTGGCAAGCCTCCCATGCTTGGCTGTCCGCGTGTGGCTGCTATAAATCCATTTCTTACATTTAATACTGGATGGACATGGGAGCCAAGCCTTTTTGAAACAAAAGAAAATCCGGCCTGACCTGATTCCCAGAAATGAACACACCTGTTGTTTCATCCTCATCAGTTCTTGTTATGCCTAGTGGCACATGAGGCTTCAGAGAGGACTTTCCATGCTTTCCTGTCCTGTGCAATCTTCAATGCAGTTTTCCATGTCAAAGATGCTGCATTCAGGTCACTTTCATCGTTCATCTCTATGTTGTTTATGGGCGCCCCTGTTTTCTCTTTCCCCCTGGTGTCCATGTGAGAGCTGTTTTGGCGGGTAAATCAGGATTCATTCTCATAATGTGGCCAAGCCATTTCCATCTTCTCTACACACCTGTTGTTTGCCCTGTTGTTAACACTGTCACTGACCCATTATGAAAACAGGTCGTGTACTACCAGTGGGCTTATGTTTTCTTCTACCATACAGAACGGAGAGTTGGGGGAGGGGGAGTAGAAGATTGAGAGAAAGTTGAGAAAGAGGGGGAGCAGGAGAAAGTCGGCACTGAGACATGGGGGGAAAAAAGGAAAGGAAAAAGAAAGAAAGAAGAGGAGAGATACCAGGGGAAGAAGGTAGCAGGAAGGGGGTGTGGCCACCTGGGGTCATCACTGTGGGGGGTGAGTGCAACCACCCCGGGTGTCATTACTGTGCAGAGATACGACCACCCCGGGTGACATCGTTGTTGCGAGGGTGGGGTCCGGTATCAGTCCGAAGCTGAAACTAGGATTACCAGATTACCAGATTACTGGGGGGTGGGGTCTGGTATTTGTTAATTAGGTCACATCAACTGATATTAGCACATCTATATGATCTTGATGTTCATCTTGCCAGGACACACAATATGATATGTATTAAGCCAGGCTCATTGGCAGACAACTGTAAATGTATAAGGTTTTTGATGAAAAATAATCAGCCTGAGGACTTTTTCATATGTTAAATAGGCGCATATTGTAGTGTCTGAATTTGAGACATGCATAAACAGTTAGATCTCACTGTCCCGATTCCAGAAATATATGGTTGCTAAGGGATTCGATCAGAAACAAACAAGTTATGGCCATAAAATGCAAACATTGAGTCATTTCATCTTACTGGGTCGCAGCCGGGAATCCATGTTTTGTGCATTTCCACTATAATTTTTCTGTGGTGGTATCCGCCACTAAAATGTTAATATCTAGGCTTAGAATCGACTTACAGGCTTAAATGAGGTACCATTTGATTTGTAATTTTAATCTTTATCTAGCTGTCATGATTTTGTAAGTAAAAACTCAAAATATAAAACTTCACTAGCATCCCTACGACCCTACGTCCTTTCAAGAACTTTTGGCTCTACTGACAAATTTGGCAGGTAAGCTGGACTGCTTCGGCCGGCTTAGCGGGGCTTAGTGGGAGTTATGTCCCTTGGCCAAACTCAAAACAACTCAAAACAAGTCGCGGAAAAAGTCACGAATCAAACGGCATACTTACCTATCATCATCCGGGTGCGTGTAGGGTTGCGTAGGGTGTCTATCATCGTCCTACGGTTGCGTGTAGGGCTGCTTATATGCGTGTAGGGATGGTTGTTTGCGTAAGATAGATGAGGGGTAGGGTTAGGGGTTAGGGTTAGCGTTTAGGGTTAGGGATTAGGGTTAGGGTTTAGGGTTAGGGTTAGGGTTTAGGGTTAGGGTTAGAGGTTAGGGTTAGGGTTTAGGGTTAGGTGTAGCGTTAGATGTGACAATTGTGACGCCGTAGTTCGCTACAATCGCGCACAGTCGCATGCACGCGCAAACAGTCGACGGACGGTGGATGCTACTGACACGGACAATTCGCCACCGATTGGGCACCAGCCGCCGCGCGCTATTGCCGTCATATTTGGCACACTTCCAGTGGCGCCACTCCCACAAGCATCAGATTGTCGGCCAGTATTTCCACCTCCTACGTGAATATTTTCACATCATCTAACCCTAACCCTACCCCTAACCCGTAACCCTCCCCCTAACCCTAACCCTAACCCTACCCCTAACCCACACCCCTAACCCTACCGCTAACCCAAACCCTACGCAACCGTATGATGATGATGATAGACACCCTACGCATCCCTACACGCAACCGTATGATGATGATAAACACCCTACGCAGCCCTACGCGCAACCGTATGATGATAGGTAACCCTAGACGCCACCCTACGCAGCCCTACACGCACCCGGATGATGATAGGTAAGTATGTCATTTGATTCGTGACTTTTTCCGCGACTTGTTTTGAGTTTGGCGAAGGGACATAACTCCCACTAAGCCCTGCTAAGCCGGCCGAAGCAGTCCAGCTTACCGGCCAAATTTGCCAGTAGAGCCGAACTTTTTCCCCCTTTCTCCAAAAGCCCACCACACAAGACAAGGACACTTTCGATTTATAAAACTAAATCCCAAATAATGAAATTTTATTCCAATATTTAGTCATCATTCGCGAATTTAATTACTGACGTAAATTATTTCATTTAAATTAATGACATGTAGTAGTTAGTTAGTAAAGAGAGTAAGACAGTAAGTTATAGTTATTAAATCATCATATATACACACTGCTTAAACTTAATTTTTTTTTTAAAACCTAGCAGTAATATATATTTCTTCTGCTACAAAAAAAATATATAAACACACAAACGCACATACATACCTAGTTTCTACATTCCTAGTTTCTACCTAATTTTTTTTTTAAAACCTAGCAGTAATATATATTTCTTCTGCTACAAAAAAAATATATAAACACACAAACGCACATACATACCTAGTTTCTTCGTCGTTATCTGAACCATCGCTACTGTCCGACGATTTCCCCTTTTCTCGAATGTTTCGTCGACGTTTAACACCTCCACTTTCCATCTTGTTGTTTTTCGTCTGTATGCTCACATTAAAATGTGTGAACATTTTCATTAACGAAACAAATGTTAGTACAGCTTTTTTTTATATATATTTCCCCACTGGGATTGCAGCCCGATTGTTGAATGTGGTTGACCCCCGTGTGGGTTCCAGGGCCCCATTGTGGGGAAAACAAGAATAGACCCACTGCCTCCCCAAAAGCATGTCGTAAGAGTCGACTAATTGGGGAGCTTCCTTTGAAGTCGGAGTACATCTGCCGGAGAGGCAAGGAACCAACAGTCTGTATTCAAGAGAATGAGATCTGTAAAACTGATGCACACGCAACACTCAGGTTCTGGAGCAGGACTGCAGTTCAGTAATGGACGAGCAACCAGAACTTTCCGCCAGAATGTACAGCTGGTGAACGCGAAGAAGAAGAAGAATGTGGTTGAATGTTAAATTAAGAATCGACATCACAGCACTAGGGACACTCCCATGTGTGCTCCGTCCCTATCTTCAGCAGCAAGCGAAGAGTTACAATTCTGATTGTATCAGTAACTGTCTGACTGTACATGCCCTTCCTTTAAGTGTTGAGCGTCGGCCAGATCAACTGTAACTCCCCGCATCGCCATTCTCCTCAGACCGTAATGATCAATGTGTGTCTCCGCTCTGTTCACTCGCTTCAGAAGGGCCTTCCCAACATCTAGTTGGTCATCATACATCAGTTCACCACCAAGTGGTGCAGAACCGGCCTGTCTGTCTGCCTGCTCGTTTCCCAACACACCGGCATGACCTGGAGAAAATATCCAAACGACGCTGACTACCCGGGACCTCAGAAGTGATGCTTGCCACTCTGCATGGAGCATGCCTGTCTCCACATTTCTCAACACACTCTGTGAGTTACAATCACGACATGTGTGTACATCTGATTCTTAAGCCAGCGGAAGGCAGCAGTGACTGCCTCCACTTCCATTCTCAAACTAGACTTTGTGACATTATATGCCAGACTTAGTTGAAATGAGCGACGTTGATTTGCTTTTGCTTTGAGCTCCCATACACTTCCTCTGCCCTCAATACAGCGCCATCTGTAAAGATAATCACATCACCTAGGCGGGAATTGTCGTGAATCATTTGTTATACATCTGATTCTGCAGCACAAGTTGACTAATCCCTGCGCTCACGGCCTAAAGTGATAAGAACCCTACATAAGTCTGAAACTTGTTTGCTTATAAACTTTGACCCACTCCTCTCTTGGCCCAAATTTGTCAAGCCGGCACACACGGTAATTGTCTCTACAGCTTGCGCCATCCAAGATCTCGATCTTCCTCTTTTCATTCTGTAACCCTAAGCTCTATGCAGTAAGGGCTTCTTGTCTGCAGCTACTCTGAGATATGACTTTGCTTGCAGAACTTTGAGCCTATCTGCAACAGCATGCAGTGCAAGTATAACTCGCATACATGCTACCTTGGTATCCCTTGTATATCCCAGAATTACCCGCATAGCTTCATTCTGTATGCAGCCCGAAAGAATCAAAATCCAATGAATCAAAGTGCCATTATTTGGATGCGAATCTTTCAGGAACATTTACGAGAAGATCCGTTTAACTGTATAAAATAGATTTAGTGTGACACTCTAGTGTAACAAAAACTAACCTGACACAGGGGCGCCAGTACAAAGAACAATGGGGGGGGGGGGAGGCTGTATCTTCTCAGTTCCCTTACACATTTTCTACTGAGAAAGGGGGGGGGGTTCAGGAACCTAAGTAGTGTAAAGTAAAGTAAAGGAAACTTCTCCACCCCTTCAGGCGTACTGGATATATAGGGCTTGACCTATATTTTAAAGGCCAAACGGCACTTGGTGTGAGATGTGGTCAGCATCCCACCGGCCGCCATTACTTCCCAGGACTGTACCTGGTACCCACTAAAGGCTAGGTCGACCTGGGAGCCAAGACTATTTTTGAAAAAGTCCGGCCCCATCAGGACCCGAATCCACGACCTTCCGATCCGTAGGATAGCATTTAGCATCTAGACGTCAATGGCTCCCCTAAGTAGTTTCATCATCACCATGTGCCCTGCCATCGACCTAGGCGCTCATGCGTCTCCACAGATCACGATCCCTGGTTGCCTGGAACAGCTCTCTTGATGATATTCCCCCATGCCATCGTTTCAGCCCATCCAACATCATCTCTCTTGGTCTGCCTCTACCCCTTTTTCCATTGATCTTTCCAGTTGCCACGATGTTCTCCAATGTCTCTCTTCTCATTATGTGGCCAAAGAACAGTGTTTGTCTCTTTCTTATTGTTGTATCTACTTTTATTAGCTCCTTTCAGTCAACCGTTTTTAGTTACTCTGGCTGTCTAAGTAGTGTAGGTGCTTAAAATAATAAAAATATTTATAATAATGTGTGCCAAATGGAAAATATATAAATAATAAGATATAACTGAAATAATATGAAGTGTATACCATATGCTTAAAAATAACAACTGCTAAATACAGGAGTGTTATTTAGACTCCTTCTTCATGAAAGGAGAAGGTTTACTCAAGTCTCAAAGCCTTCTCAGCTGCCGAAATCAAAAACAGTATAGATATTGCCTACCCACAGGAGACCCGCCTGCACGAAGATTGTCTGTTGGAGAAACCAGTCATCTCTCACGCTCAGAAGAGACCCAGTTTTAACACTCATCCATCATTTAATGTTCTTAACTAGCATGCAAAACACTCCTCCTTCATTTACTGTTCATAACTACCATGCAAAACACTCATCCATCATTTACTATTCATAACTACCATGCAAAACACTCATCCATCATTTACTGTTCATAACTACCATGCAAAACACTCATCCATCATTTACTGTTCATAACTACCATGCAGAACATTCATCCATCATTTACTGTTCATAACTACCATGCAAAACACTCATCCATCATTTACTGTTCATAACTACCATGCAAAACACTTATCCATCATTTACTGTTCATAACTACCATGCAAAACACTCATCCATCATTTACTGTTCATAACTACCATGCAAACCCTAATCTATCATTTACTGTTCATTACTATCATGCTTATTTCCAAACTGTACTTGCTGGTATCTGTCTTTTGAAAACATATTTTATCTTAAACACTTTCCCTTTTATTTGAACATCCTTCAACATCCTAATGAATTTGACGTGTTTATCATGTGTTTTTGTCTCTCACTGAAGATTAGAAAAAGAGTTCTTGCTACACTCATTCAGTTTTAACATATGGCTGTAAACAAACAAATAAGAGACAGACAGATACTCCTGCCTCTATGAGGGAGCCATTTACCATGGGCGAACTACAAAATGCCATCTTTAGGCTTAAGTTAAAAAAGTCTGCAGATCCAGATGAAATCAGCAACGAAATGCTAATCAACCTGACCTCATCTGCTAAAGTAAAGCTGCTGGAAATTTTCAACATCAGCTGGGAGAAAGGTTTGGTGCCTCAAGTATGGAGAGAAGCCATCACAATACCCATTTTAAAAAAAGGAAAAATTAAGACACAGGCTTCGAGCTATCGCCCAATTAGTCTCACAAGCTGTGTAGGAAAGACATTGGAAAGAATTGTAAATTGAAGACTGAAATGGCACTTAGAATCTGAGCAGATCTTGGTGCCAGAGCAGGCTGGGTTTAGGGAATGTCACAGCATAGAAGACCAAGTCACCTACCTGTCACAAGCTGTAGAGGATGCCTTCCAAGAGAAGAAAAAGGTCCTGGCGGTATGGGTTGACTTCAAACAAGCTTTTGACAAAGTCTGGAAAGATGGTCTCATTGCAAAACTGAAGAAAAATGGAATCCAAGGAAACATGCTAAAATGGATCCAATCCTTCTTACACAGCAGGAGAACTAGAGTCAGTCTTGATGGCCAGCAGAGTAGAAAAGTGTTACTTCGGCAAGGAGTACCACAGGGAGGAGTTATCTCTCCAACTCTCTTTCTTGTGTATATAAATGATCTGGTGAAAGACCTCCCTACAGGAGTAAAAGCTGCCCTGTATGCAGATGATCTGGCACTCTGGTGTACCTATGAACACACCACAGTGGCAAATATAAGAATGCAGCGAGCAGCAGATCTCTTGATGACATGGGCAGAAAAATGGCATGTTGCCATCAACACAGACAAAACATCCACAACGCTTTTCTCTCTTTCCCCCAGGGACAAAGCTGCTAGTATTCACCTAGGAACATCCTTGCTAAAGGAAGAAAGCTTCCCCACTTATCTTGGAGTAACATTTGATAAAAGGCTCACATGGAGCAAACATATAGAAAATGTAGAAGGGAAGGCCAGGAGACGACTAGGCCTACTTAGAAAACAGGCAGGTACAGGATGGGGAGCGAATGGAAAAACCCTAAAGAAAGTTTATAATGGAGCGATAAGACCCCACTTGGAGTTTGGTGCAACAGCATGGTCAACAGCTGCTAATTCCCATTTACAATCGTTAGACAGAGTGCAAAATCAAGCTCTTAGACTCATCACAGGATCCATGAAAACTGCACCAATCCTGAAGATGCAGAAAATAACTGCAATGCAGACATTGTCCTATAGAAGAGACACTAAAACTATGATCCAGATGGAGACGTTTAATAGTATGCAGTCACACCCAATGAATAAAAGGTTAGATGATCTGGCATTAGGGCGTCTCAAACGTAGCAGCTTTGTCCATCGGGGGAAAAGACTTAGAAGACAGTATCAAGCTGATCTACCTATTAGAACAACACCGCTGAAACCTACCCTATACCCTGTACCTTGGGAGCAAGTCAGTGATACAATACAGATAATGACTTCAGTCAATGGATTCACAACTGGAGATGAGTCCAATGATCTTCAAAAACGAACAGCTGCTCTTAGCATGATTCATGAAAACTATCCCGAACAGTCATGGATACATGTTTACACAGATGGATCAGCAACCAATGCGGTTAAAAATGGGGGTGCTGGAGTCTTTATTACATACCCAGGCAACCACCGCCACACAAAGTGGATACCCACTGGTAAATTCTGTTCCAACTATACAGCAGAGATTGTAGCACTAGAGCAGGCTGCCGAAATGTTACACAACACCAGTTCTGACTGCCACCAAGTGGTTATATTCACAGATGCGCTTTCAGTGCTTCAAGCCCTCAAGAGTGGCAAACTCCCTCACTTGAGATCTAAACTTGGCAAGGTGGCTGCCCAAAAGTGTACTGTACTCCAGTGGGTGCCATCCCACTGTGGTATACCAGGAAACGAAACCGCAGATAAACTTGCTAAAAAAGGGGCAGAATGTGACCAGGAAGAAAATGCAGTAACATACTATGAGAAGAAAAGGGCCATCCAGGCTATTAGAAGTGAACAGAGTCTGGCCAGAGATGACTACCACTTACTTGACCGGCATGGGCAGGTCATTGTCCTACGTCTCAGGACAGGACGTAACAACCTTAACCAGCATATGCACAGGCTTCGTCTAAGTAGTTCACCTGTTTGCCCTTGTGGGCTGTGTGTGCAGACTACAGAACATGTCCTGCAAGACTGTCCCTTGTTCAGCCCATTAAGAAGGGAATACTGGCCCAGTGAGTCATCACTGTACACAAAGTTGTATGGGACTAAAAATGAACTCATTAAAACAGTCAAGTTTATCACAAGAACCTGTCTGTCGGTGTAAATCAGAAAGCGAACACAAGAAGAAGAAGAAGAACATATGGCTGTGAGTCCTGGACAATCGGTAGGCAGGCCAAACAATTTCTTGAGGCCTCAGAGATGTGGTTTTACAGAAGAATGCTTAAAATACATTGGACAGCGAAAAAGAGCAACCAAGAGGTTTTGAAAAAGGCGGGAGCTCGAAGACAACTTATCACAGACATCAGAAGGACACTGTCATAATTTTTTCGGTCAGTTATGGGAAGAAGGAAAATGGAAAATGTTGTGACCTCTGGAAAGATCTGTGGAAGGAGGGATAGAGGAAGGCAACGAGGGAAGATTCTTGACAGTCTCGTTGTATGGCATAAAGGTGTGTCAGCACACGAGCTGATACATGCTGCAGGAGATTGCAGATTGTGGAAAGGCATGATCGCGCACGCCAGTCGGCAAAGCACCCGATGATGGTAATGATCATATGTGTATATATACTGTTTTATGTGTTCCTGTAAATCTATTCTTCATTCATTGTCATGTGGTGCCTTTATATGTCACACAGGGCTCGCAGCCCATACCTCCATCCCGCTCTACCCTGAGCAATCACTTCAGTAACATGAATGGAATCTTCATCTTCTTTCCGCGAACACATCCGACTTCAGGCAATTTGGATCTGGGTTAACCTTCCCACTTAGTCTCGTGATCAGGATATTTCAAGCTTGCTATGTCTGACGACGTCGCGATTAACAGGTTTTGTCCTCAGTGGACCTTCCAAGGCAGCAGCGTGCAGCTTAGTCGACCCTCGAGCGAAGGCATGAGCAGAGAGAGAATAGGCACCCCTCCTCCTCACACAACCATCCAATATTAACTGGCAGCTTTCCGCCTTTCCAGACGATAGCGTTTTATTGCGCAATGAGGAGGCATGAGACACAGCCCATGGCGATACCGAGTGTATCTAGCAAGAATGGCCGGCGTTAACAAAAGTCTTCCACAATTATAGCATGGGATTTTAGGACCATTATTGTCAACATTTGTGTTTAGTCTGTTTATTCTGAGACACTCAGCTCTCATTCTTTTTGCAGTATTTTCTTCCTTCCCTTTCTGATATGCCCCCTCCACAAAACACAACCCATGGCTTTAGGTTCACATGAGTCCACCTCAATACCGGTATCATTCATGTTCCGCTTGCACTAATCTTTCTATCGTACCATTCAGTCCATAAGTGTTTGGATACCCACCCTTCTTAGCTTGGCCTCTGCTTTTAACATGCAAGAAGAGACTAAGTATTTACTTAAATCAGATGTATGAAGAGGATATCACACCCTATCTGTAAACCACAACGCTTCTTGCCAACCGTACGTTTAATGGCGAACGTAGAAAAAGAATATTTAGTGAACCAACAACCGTGATTGAATTTCTACCTGATGATGATGGCTCTACGTTTAACCAATCATGTAAGAGGTTAATGGTCCGAGCATGCGCATTAGCTCACTTTAGGCTTTCTTTTCCACTTTTCCCCAACAGGAGCGGCAAGACAGGTGATGTTACATTGTACCAATATCGTCGCATTTCCCCTCCCTTTTGGTTTTTGTTATGGAGATAACTTACTTTAATTATAGTAAATGATATGTGTTACCATTTGGCAAGTTTAATAAACACAGATCAATCTCTGCAATTGCTTTTCTTGTAATACAATTTTGCATCAAGCACGCCATGCCGACTTCCGTCGCATGCAGGCAAAATGGCGTAGTTTTCTGCGGGCATGGTCTATCTATCTAGTATATCTACATTTGGTGCACTGCTAACATCAAGTAATTTGCGCCATTTTATCGTGAAAGCTGACGTTTGCAATCCCACAGATAAGATTGACATTATTGACTTGGATTTAGCTTGCAAAATACCGTGTATATATTCTGACTATTCACTTTCACCCTGATTTATTTAAATCGAAATTAAAAATCGTTTTTAAGAGAACTCTTTGGTGTAGGTGATTTCCGGAGGATACGATATTATTTCGATCGGGGTATATTAAATACAATTCGTTAAGAAGCATTCCACCTAAAAAGTAAAACGTTATTGATTTTTTAAAGTTTTTTCGATAAATTGTGGTGCCTTAATGACTTTATTTTCTGCTGGTAGATATAAAACTGACAAATGGGCTGTCCTCCGAACTTCTACCCGATATTATGACGGCCAAGCAAATAGCCTAACAGGACCTCAGTCGTGTGTAAAATGCGGACTTTCTGCCAAGGAACCAATCGCAGCAAAACTAGGATTACTTGACAATTTCAAGATAGGAGAGGACTTTCTGCCAAGGAACCAATCGCAGCAAAACTAGGATTACTTGACAATTTCAAGATAGGCAACACTACTGCAGACGATATTAGCATGCGATAATAGTGACCGTTGACAATTTCAAGCGCTTCCGCAGACGATAATATTGACAATTTCGAGATACGCAACATTACAGATGATAATACCAACATGGCAGGGAGACCACGTGCTCCGACGCAGATTATTGTCCTCGCACTTTCTGGCATGCGCAAAATGCAGTTAAACTCACTGCCGACAGTATCGCCAGCACGGCGCGGATGGGGATCAAAACTATATGCCTAGTACTCATGAGCAAATAAATTATAGCAAGTTGCAGGAGATGCGGTAGCTGCTTCTCGTGAGTCCCAGCCATCTAGTTTAGCCCCTCCCCCCCCCCCACCCTCTCCACGCGTAGCGGCATAGGAGAAACTGTCGGCATACTCGCCGAAACAGGTCCACAATTAACATCGCTGAGACCCTGTTAGAGCATTTGTTTCGTTATTCGGAGCCGATCCTAGTTTTGCCGCGATTTGTTCCTAGGCAGAAAGTACGCATTTTTCACACGACTGAGGCCCTGTTAGGCTATTTGCTTGGCCGCCATAAAATTGGGTAGAAGTTCGGAGGAGAGCCTCGATGAATAGCAATGTTCAGATGTTGAGCTAAGCGGCGTGGGAAGGAAAAGATTTGGATCCATTATTGTGTTGTTTTCGATTCATTGAAGCAACGCGGGGAGGAATAGTTTTTGATCCATTGCTCACTTTACCCGTGACTCTTCTTGTGGGTTCCAAGGCGACATGTTTGAGGGAAATAAAAAAGAATAGATCCACTGCAACCTAAAAAGCATGTTCTAAAAGGCAACTTATTAGGACTGCTGAAATCTGATGCGTTAGGTCAAAATGCGCAGATATCGCAGCCTAGCTGTAAACCACAACACAACGCGCCAACCACTCTTTGGCTATCTTCCAAATAACGATCTCAAATTATCGAGGCGGAAAATATACACTAACAGGACCTCGGTCAATTGCGCACTTCCGGGGACTATACCGCCACCGCCGAATTGCGAATTTCCGAGGACTATACAGACACCGCCGAGTTTCCTCCACGCCGCTCACGTGTGGATTGTTGCTAAACTAGAACGCTGGGACTCAGAGCAAATAAAATGAAGGCAGCTGCAGGCAATGCGGTAGCTGCTGCTCGTGAGTCCCAGCCATCTAGTTAAGCCCCAATCCGCGTTACCGGCGTGGGGGATACTCTCTGCGGTGGTGAAAGTGCGCAATTTAAGTCACCGGAAGTGCGCAGTTGACACATGACTGAGGCCCTGTTAGGGTATATTTTCTGCCTCGATAATTTGGGACTGTTTTTTGAAAGATAGCCCACTCTTTTAAGGGGCAAAAAAAAAATTTATCGCCCGTCAGGAAATCGAACACCGGCTACCTCATTGACAGGCGAAATACTTACATGTAATACCTAAAATTTGAGGGTTCTGTTCCAATGAAATTTTATAATAACGTGAAGCATAGATCATAGTGTTCCAATTCCAAAGTTTTTTATATATGACCTCTTGAGGCCCTGACTGGGATTATTGTAACAGTGGATCATTTGGGACCGGTATTTGAAAGAGTCCAAATAATACTAATGCCACAATCCCCACCCCCTCCTGCACACACACCCCGTCTCATATATATTGCATATATTTCATATCAGTATCTCAGCTGAACAGCCATAATTTTTGTTAGTGTATCCAAGACTTTTAAATTAGCCTCTACCTCCTCATTTTTGTAACGGCTAACAACAATAGTGTGATTGTCCTTCCAGAAACTTAATTTTTAAACTCTGTATATGCTTTACCTTATCATGTCTTTTATTTCTGGTAGTGTAAATGAAATCCAGTAATTGTGCTTGCCATTTAAAAATTTAGCTTCTATTGAATTTACTGCCATGATAATTGTAAACAGATGTTTTATCTGTGCTGATGTTGTCTAGAAATGTTTTAGTTTGAAATAACAGATTTTCAAATTTCAGTCAGAAATATTTGTGACTCCAAAAAAAATAGTTTTTATAGTAAAAGGACTTGGCCAATTTTGCTGATAATTATTATATTGCATAAATTGAAAAATGGGCTGTATTTAGTTCCTAAATTGCAGTGAATATTTTAATTTTAAAGTAAGCAAAATAATTTTTAATCTGTTTGAAATAAATTCATGATTTTTTTCAGTAGGTCTGTGCTGTTTTTGCATATATTGTGTAGACTAAACACATTCTAAAAATTACTGAACCATATGCTGCATACCAAATATTACAACTTATTATTTGTCAAACAAAAACCATCCATTGGGAAACAGTTTTGAAGGGAAAGAGCATCTGATCTATCAGCAGACAAGCCAGGTCCCAATCTATAATTCACTTGAGTAGATCACCATGTGGACTAAATATTAGGGACTGCTTCCAACTTGAGGAATAAATAACTTGAAATCCAACTGCCAAGACTGGCGATACAAATCGCTT
The DNA here is from genome assembly GCA_905116865.2 of Candidula unifasciata. Lineage (NCBI taxonomy): Eukaryota > Metazoa > Mollusca > Gastropoda > Stylommatophora > Geomitridae > Candidula > Candidula unifasciata. The sequence goes on along the minus strand of CAJHNH020006668.1, from coordinate 534,484 downwards.
CCCTTAGAACCCATGTCTGACTCTGTAGCAGCACTAGAACCAGGGCTGACTTTTCCTATGCCATTACAAAAGCATACAAGTCACATATTTAGAAGCACACCTAATACAGTCGCAGATTATGAACACACCAGATACATTTGTGCTCATACATTCGGAAATACATCTTACGAGATCAGATGTTCTGGAATAGCCCTAATAATCACACATTTCAAATCACCCCTGATTTTCACATTCTGAATCACATCTAATGAACATATTCTGAAACTCACCTAATAGTCACTACTTCTGAATCACATTTAATAGTCACACATTCTAAAGCCTATCTAATAATGAATGAATGGATATAACTTCAGACATGGCACATATATACTCCTTTCCCTTATTCAGTAGCCAGTGAAGAGACGATATGCCACCAGTACCAGTTACAACCTCATCACAAGTCCGTCTGTGTTCCTCCCTAAGGGCCTAATATCTCCCATAACCTCTACACCCCCTTTTCCTTGTATGGATTCTCTTATTTGTTTTGCACTGTCCGTTTGATCTCAAGTTTGCTTTATCATAAAGTAGCTCACTGATGGAAGAGCGGCAGCAGCTAATATATCAGCCTGCTATATCTAGTGATCACACATAACATTAACACATTTATTCATTTGAGAGTCCAGAGACTACTGTTTAATAAAGAAACCACTGCTGATTGTCAAAACATAATTTTTGTCAGCATAGCTTTATAACTCCGTCATAAGTTATTGACCAAAGCTAAAGTGAAATAATGTTTACCGTAATTTTCTTCTTCCAGTCACTTGATGATACATAGGCAGTTTGTTTGGGCTGTGTTGCAGTCCATTATTGTTTACATTATTTGTCTTTATTGTCATTTACTTATATTTGTATTTGAAATGTATTTCATATTTTACCTATCTTTTTTTTTTTCTTTAGATTTTAACTGAAATTTTTTTCTTTCGGATTTTAGAAAAGGGTAAATATATTTATATTTCTTTAATAATTGTTATGAATTCATTATAGTTACAATGCATAATCACATATTATAATTTTTGTGTTTTACAACTTTTCTGGTTATTTTCATTTTCTATTCTCTAAAAAATGTTTAATTTACTACATTATTTTTGTTTGTCTGTTGTTTCATTTCTGTGAACTATGATAGTGACAGTCTGTTCAAATAGGTTGATTAGTTTGCATAAGTTGTTGAATATTTAATTTGCCTAATGCTTAAAAGACAGTTTTTTTCTGGTCCTTTTTTTTTGGAAATTTCTTCTTAATTACACACACAATTGTAAAAACGATGTAAAGATAAAAATGATAAAAGAATTGTAAAGGAATATTGCTGTTGTAGTTTGTTACTGCTGAGATTTTTTTTTTTTTTGAAGAAGCATGCAATACAGTACTGGTTCTAGTTTCAAATTATGACTCGAAAGAGCTAGTGCAGTTAATACTTTTCTCCTCATTGAATAGTAGTGTAGGTTGTTATGGGATGGTTTGACAGATTGTAGCTGATTATACAGCTGTATTAGAAATATTTTGCCAGCTTTCTTCTGATTGAGCTCACTACAAATTCACTTGTACCCTCACTAAGGAGGCAGGTTTTTTTCTGCATTCGTGTTCTAAAATGGCGATCTGTCTTGTGTTGTGGTTTACATCTAAGCTGGGATAACTGCCCAATGCATCCGATTTTGGTAATTCCTTCATGTCACCTTTTACAACATGCTTGTTAAGAAGTGATGTGTCTTTTAACATTTACACACACACACACAAAATGGATCCGCAAATACCATTCTAGGAGCCTGGCAGATTCAAAAGCAGTGTTACTGTAACCTTTTGAATTTTTTTTTTTTGCAGTTTAATTTGTCATTTTGATATCTGCTTCCTATCCGTGAGAACAATTAAGTTTTTTGCCTAATGGAGCACATACTATCAATCAACACATGCCTAATCCTGGTGCTGTATCCTGCAGCTATTTCTCTATCCTTTCAGATTTGTCTGGTTGTTAGTGCCTTGTAGGTCTCCATCTAGATGTTTTTGCTGTGTATTCCAGAGAAAGGTATCTAATTATACAGTGGATGTGTTTTCTCAGTGAAGATCACATCTGTTGCCAGCTTGCATTTTTTTTTCTCATCTCTCAATTAGAATTTAGCTTTTTCTGTGAGCTACACAGTGAAAGTTCTGTCATTCATCTCTGCAACTATACATTAAATAATGTTTGTATTTTGTTCATAGTCAGTTCTCCATTCAGCAGTACAGTACAGTACTGATTTGACTATCTAGTATTGATTTAAATATTGTTAGTTTGATATGAAAGCTTATTTCCCCCCTTCCCACCCACCCCATTGAAACGTGTTTTCTCAGATATGTCTACCCTGTTACCTGAAAAAGTGTAATTCCACTCTGCTATACTGTACCTGTAATAATTCAGTCTTTGCTTCTACAGTGCAGTCAGTAACCTTGCCATAGCTGACGATAACTGTCCACTAAAACATTATTTATCACTGCCATCTGTCAGCAGAGGTGCACTCGAGGTTTGCGCAGTAAGGTTATTTGCTTTTGTTGACAGCACCAAGAGAAGATGGGTGTACATTTTATCTTAGACTTTACATTTCAAGTATCATAGAATCAACACCCTGGACCCTAGACAACATAATTGTTTCCGCATGTTTGCCCTGTCGGGGGTTGAGGGGTGGGGGTGCCACTGTGTCCTGATAGGGACTAGTTTTTATTTGGTAAAACCTGTACGATCAACAGTGGGTTCCTCCACCAAAAGCTGTGACAGACATGGACGAGAAGCACCCAGTTAGAAATCAACTGTTATTGAAAATAATAAAATGTACAGAAATACCCAACAGGAACTCAAGAAGTGCCATCATAGGAGGTGTAGCAAGATAAAGATCGCAATTTAGTCAACAATTTACTTGAACAAGATCAGAATTTGTCTTTTTCACTGAAACAAGCTGCAATAGTAATGTGAATCTTTTAGGGCATTTTGTTTTGTTTCCTTGAAAGAAAGCCAAGTAATGACAGTTTCCATTGTTTGATCATTCTAGCTTGGACACACAGTAAATATTATGAATTGATATTGACGAGGATATTTATACATGACTTAGACAGGTTGATTGATCCATCTTGAAATGAGCACCCAGGAATGTGATGGAAAGTAATGGTGGCTGGGGTAAACTTTGACTTCACCTGCTGAGTACTGATTGGTGTATAAACTTTAGGTCTAACACCATGCACCAATCGAGTGGACAGTCCATTCCTTTACTTCATTCATTCATTTTCTTGCTGTGCCAATTCATAATAGTCAATTTCTCCATTCCGCTATGTCTTTAGGTTTGATATCTTAAATTGAATCCAGTCTAGCACCTTTGGCTTCTTCTTCTTCGCGTTCACCACCTGTACACTCTGGCGTAAAGTTCTGGTTGTTCGTCCACTTCTGGACTGCAGTCCTGCTCCAGAACCTGAGTGTTGCGTGTGCATCAGTTTTACAGACCTTTGGCTTCTGTTGTCAGTGTTCGCTTTAAGGTTTCTCTTGGGGCAGCCTAGTTTTTCTCAGTCCCTTAGTTTCCCATTTCAGTGCCTGTTTGATGATTCTATGCTTGTCTCTCAGAATGAGTCCAATACAGGGCCATCTTCTCTGCCTTAAAACTGTTGATTCTCGTGGCTGCCCAGACATTTCTCTTACTTCTTCACTACTATTGAATTCTTCCCATTTGTCACTTAATACAAAAGGTAATTTATCAGAGAGTGATAATTATTGTTAACGCAACTCGCCAGTTTTACATTTACAAATTCAGAACAAGAACTTTAAAAATTTTACATAATTCTCTTTTTTCCTTCAGGAGGATTTAAATTTTTTTTTGTTTAAATTTTTTTTCTCTCTACCAACCCTTGCCTGCCATGATGGCGCCGACCTGTAGTAGAATAGCTCAGCCCATCCGTTGTACCCAGAGAACAAGACTTGAGCAGTTAGCACAATGGACGATCATATTGATGGTAAGATCTTGTCTGTTCTGACTGGATGCTGTTACTCTTTTTCTTCTTTGCGTTCTCTGGCTGTAAACTCTGGCAGAAAGTTCTGGTTGTTTGTCCACCTCTGCACTTGGAAGTCGTGTTTGAGAACCTGGTTGTTGCATGCACATTCATTTAACATATCTGACTTAATTGTATGCAGATTGTTGGACCCGTGTCTCTCAGGCAGACGCACTCAGACTTCAAAGGAATTCCCAGTTAGTCAACTCTTGCAACATGCTTGTTAGGGAGTCAGTGGGTCTGTTTTTGTTTTCCCTACAAATGGCCCTGGAACCCATACAGGGATGTGCTGTTACTATTTTCTATGTCACTGCTAATTGTCAGAGCCACCCTGATGTAGCGGCTAGATACTCGCCTTTGGATCCAAAGGTCGTGGATGAGTCCTGATAGAGGTCATTCCAGCCTTAAATGGATACCAAGTAAAGTCTTGGGAAGTAAAGACAGTTGACCACATCACCTACTGACAGTGTCAATTAGGTCTGTAAAATATAGGTAATGCCCTATGTGCCCAATACGCCTAAAGGCATAGAAAAGACTTTTTTCACTGTTAACTGCTGTTTCAGTACCATCTTTTTATCATTTTAAGTTACTTTTAATGTTGTAGAACTGCTGTTACTGTTTGTTACTGAATTTTTGGTACAATAATTTTATGTGACCACAAACAGAGGAATTCCCCAGTCCAGTTCACTGTTTTAGGGGTGTTACTACACGACTTCGTTTGTTGTTCACATAATCTGAGGAAAAGTGTACGTGTGCACTGAGTGGAAAAAGTGACCTGCATGCAAATTTTTGTGTGCACAACTTTGTGGGAACTGTGTTCTGCAACATTCTCTGTGTTTTGTGTGAATAAACTCTGTGCAAGGAATTCCGAATTGGAGATGGGGGGGGGGGGGGGGGGGCACTAAAAAATGTACAACTTGGGAAAAAATAACAGCCCGATTGGTGTCTCCATGTATACTACTTGGTTACCCGTAAGTTGACATTCATAGTGTTATAGGTTAGTAGATCTGGAGATGTTGCAAATACATCTTTTTGAGTGACTGAACTGCCGGTTGGCACCGACTGACTTTTTGCGGTGGCCAGAACAGTGTCGGTAAAATGGTTGGCAGTGCATTGAGGCCAGTTCATTAGTGCATCTGCGCCACACAAACTCGCACATATAGGAATAGCTTGTGCATCCCATTCTGCCTGTTTCTCTCCTTTGCCGCTCTCCACAGTTGCTTATGCTTTGCGTATGTGCACCTCTGTAAGGCAGCCCAGTGCCTTGTCTCACCTCAATGTCCTTTTGACGGTTGGAATGCCAGCATGTCCAATGATCAGGACTGCCAGTCAGTGACTCATTATGAGATGATTCTTGGAGCAGCGTCTGGATACATGCAAGATGCAAGGACCGCTGCTCCGCTTGTCATGCACCAGCTCTGACAGGTCAAGAGCATTCATGAAGTTACCAGAGAGAGCTCTGGCTTGCAAACAGGTCAACATTAAAGACTCACATACTGACAGTGTAGCCAAAAATTGAAAAACAAGCACCGAGAATGATGTCATAAACGCTGACAAAACACAACACATAACACCCCCTAGAATACTGGATTAGGCATTCTGTAGTTTCCTTTGTTTGAGGGGGGTTTCACTTAATTTTCTTCTTGATTCTTCTAGCAGTGCTATTTTTGGTTTCATACGCTGTATGTTAGTACTAATGTCAATTTTTTCTATCGCTATTCATTTTTTTCCTAAGTTATGTTAATACAGAAACCATGTAGAGTATGCATTTTCTTGTGATGAGAGGTGTAATTTGGTCAAATTTTTCAGTCGGGACTTATTTTATGATTAAATAGTACATAGAAATTCCTTTGAATACAATGTATCAAGAGAGGGAAAAATATGATTTAAGTGCTAGAAAATTGGCTTGTAAACAGCATTGTTTTATGCCTTAGAATCTAAAATATTTGGCTGTATTAAATTCAGGATTTGGTAGAAAGCAGTAGTGGAGCAATTTACTCTTAAAAAGTGAGGTTTGGATGGGCACAGGACAGTGAAGGTGTCTCAGCATGAAAATACAGAAGACAACGGAGGGAATTTATTATTACTGAGCTGTTATACATGCAGTATTTTGCAAAGAACCTCCATGATGATAGTGTTTTTGATAATATTTCTGCCACGCTCACATTTTCCAATAGGACTATTATGTTCGCCCCAAAACTTTTGGGGCTTGCAGCAAGACTATATCTGCGCCTTTCATCTCAGCGCATTCGATTTTAACAGTATCCTAATTAATAGCCTTTCAGAGCATATTTTTTTTTTTCGACATCCCCTCCCGTTTCCTCCAATGGGGATTTTTTAAATAGTGGACAGTGACTTGTGTCAAAGAGGGCACACTAGTCTATGTGTGTATGTATCACATTCCGAGTAAGTCTAGGGGATAGTTTAGCAATAAGAATGACCTTGCTTTGTTTCAGACTCCAGCAGCACCAACCTGATCATCAACTACCTGCCCCAGACATTGACGGATGAGGAGTTCCGGTCCATGTTTCTCAGTGTTGGCCCTGTCAAAAGTTCCAAGATCGTCCGCGACAAGGCAACAGGCTACAGCTATGGTTTTGGGTTTGTGGATTTCCAGCATGCTGCAGACGCACAGCGAGCGATCGAAACACTGTCTGGCTTGCAGATACAGAATAAAAGAATCAAAGTTGCCCTAGCTAGACCCGGCGGTGAGCAGATCAAGGGAGCAAACCTGTACGTCCGCAATCTGCCTCAGCATTGGAAGGAATCTGAATTGAATAGATTATTTGATCCATACGGAAAAATCATCCAGTCTCGCGTGCTTGTGGATTTGTCGACTGGCATCAGCAAACGTGTGGGATTTGTCTTGTATGACACCAGGGATGAGGCGGACAATGCTATCAAGTGTTTGAGTGGGAAGACCCCCGATGGATGCACAGAGCCCATCATGATTAAGTTTGCAGATGATAACAGTAAGAAGAAGTCACCTGTGCAGTACGTACCTGTGCCCACCTTTGCTGCCCCGGGTCCCATGCGGAACCAGATGAACCGGTTCCAGCGGTTCAACCCAATGGCCGGCAACTTTAGTAGCCAGAGCACTGGAGCTCCACAAGCTCAGCTAACAGGGTCAGTGTAAGTTGTTAATTGTAATCTCTTTGTGTCTATCATTATTCTTATTGTCTGATTGTTCCTCTCCTAGAATCCCATTGTTTCTTCCATAGATACATTCATACTGAAGATGGGTTTTGATCACTTATGGGCTTGTGTGATGAAGATTCTTGGTCAGTTAACTAACATTGCACTTTATCACACCATCGTGATTTCTTCTTAGCATTTACCAGTTGTAAATTTGGGTGGAAAGTTCTGGTTGTTCACTGCATCTTTGGTCTTGTTTCAAAACTTTGTTTTGCATGCACTTCATCCGTTTTACAGATTTGGCCTTATTTGTGTGCAGACTGTTGGCTCCTCACCTGTCAGGTAGATGTACTCCGACTTCATAGAACTTTCCCTAATTAGTGGCCCTGTATGACATGCTAGTTAGGGAGGCAGTGGGTCAGAATGGGGTCCCGGAACCCGCATGGGGAGCCATAGTGATTAAATGGATGGTTATTGAATTAAACACTAGATATCCATTTAAAGGTTATGTCACCTTCAGTGACCACTAGCTTGTGATTCTCTTCTGCCACTGAACAGCTACACCTTGTTCGTGTACAACATTGGCTTCCAGGCAACCGACCGCACCCTTTGGCAGCTGTTCTCTCCCTTTGGCACAGTGCAGAAAGTCAATGTGATGATGGACCATGAGAAGCACCAGTGCAAGGGCTTTGGGTTTGTGACCATGACCAATTACCAGGAGGCCCAGAATGCTGTCAACTGCCTTAATGGATACTTCTTCCAAGGACGAGTACTTCAGGTATGTCACCCGGCATTGTTCTTTCAACTTGAACCACATTACTGCCAGAAATCTCATTGTTTGTCTCTCCCTGTGACGGTTCTGGGGTCCTGTTTTGGAGAAGGAATGGAGCATGGGTGTCTTAGACCCGCTGCCCCATAAAATTAAAGATCCCTTTACCTGCCAGTGACTTATAGGGCATGCAAGGGTAGACTCATATTTTATATAGACCAAGGGTTGATGTCGTCAGTGTCACACTAACCTCCTTTACTTCCCGTGACTTTACCTGGTACCCATTTAAAGCTGAGTCGACCTGGGAGCCAGGGTCTTGTATGAAAAGTCGGGCTCCGTGCAGATTTGATCTCCCTAAAAGTATGTCCTATACAAGTCAATAATTAGGGGTGTTTCCATAAGTGTCGGAGTGCATTTGCAAGAGAGGCAAGGACGCAACAGTCTGCAAACAAATAAGCCAGATCTGTAAAAGAGATTTGCATACAAAACTCGAGCTCTGGAACAAGACTAAAGTCCCGAGTTGAAGAAAAACCAGAACTGTGTGGCAGAGATTACAACCAGTGAACACTAAGATCTATTTCTGACCACACTCTCTGTCTAGCATGTCACATTTATTTACTACTAGGAATCCTGGTGTAATTTGTTACCTCCTATCTTGTCTCCAAATTTTTGGTCTGTTTGTAGGTAAGCTTAATGTAGTTTTTCTGAGCAAAATCCTTTGGCTTTTTTTGTTGTTATCCTGGCTTTACTTTTGGCAACCTAGTGAAAGTGGTGGCCTTCTGAGTTCAGTGAATTAGAATGTAAAGGAATTCATGCTTTTGGTCCATCAAGCATGTATTGCTAAACTGTAGTTTTATATACGGCCTCGGTCTATTTCCCCCATTAACGGTCACTTTGATATTTTGGATTGAATCAAGTCCAGCACTTTTTAGCGTTTACCTTAGTTTCTTGTGGACATTTCATTTCCCAGTGCCTGTTTGTCGAGTCTATGTTCGTCTTCTCAAAATGTGTCCAGTAAAACACCTCTGCCTTATAACTATTGATACTAGTGGTTGCCGAGATATCTCTATTTCTTTACTCCTTTTGTTGATTCATCCCATTTAATGTTTGTTTTCATCAGGCACTTGTTTTCAAATACATTTAACGCCCACTACATATCATTATCATCATCATACTCAGCTTAGAATATTTAGTGCTGCCTTCATAATGGTTTGCTGCAGTGCACCAGTTATCTTTTGCTGGACATCAGGTGGTGAGCTCCCACTGTTCCCCAGAACAACTATCTTTACCTCTTCTTCGATGCTTCTGTCAGAAAAAATCAGGAGGCCGGTAGCCTTTCTGAAAACTACTAAACAGTCCATATCTTCTCATGTACCAAACAGTTTTGTCTTTATTGTGGTTGGAACAGGCCAGATTGCGTCTCTGTTGACAGTTAACAGTGTTGGAGCACATGCTGAGCATTTTCTGATGAAAAGCTACAGGGACACAGCTCATACTGTTGTGCCCTATCTTACTATTGTTAAATCCTTGTGTGGGTTCTGGGGCACTATTATAGGGGGGAAAGAATAGACGCACTGCCTACTCAAAAGCATGACAAAAGAGTCTTCTAATTATTTAATATGATCAGTTATTGGTCAATAATTGGAAGTTTCCTTTGAAGTCTGAGTGCTTCTGCCTGAGAGGCAAGGGACCCACAATCTATATACAAATGAGGCATATCTGTAAAACATCTACACGCAAGACTCAGGACTGCAGGCCAGAAGTGGACAAAGAGCCAGAGCTTACAGCTGGTGAATGCAAAGAAAAAGATCTGTTTAAAAATAAAAACCAACAACTAGAGAATGGAGTGAAGAAAGATAAATAAACCACCTGCCATAGAAATAGAAACCTTGTACTTGAGGATCATTAATAAGCCACAGAGCATCACTTTAAACATGTAGGAATGATAATCTTGATTTTGTTTAAGAGATGAGAGACAATTTTAATAAGTTTAAAAACAAAAATTATGGTGAGTAGTTTTTCAGTTTTAAAAACTTTCTTGTTGTTACTTCAACAGGTCAGCTTCAAAGGACAGAACCAGACAGGACCTAGTTAGATATCCAACATTTTGAGCAAAGCATTTTATGTATATGATTTATTTAGTTAAAGAATACATACAGTTTATTGTTATGTTCATTTTGAACAGTTCGTAGTACTGTAACTGGTTCTGAAAATTGCACCTTTGGGATTTTGTTTAGGATCTAATAGAAAGCTAAACATTCTTGACAGTATTGACAGAAATTGTATTGGTATAGTTTGTAGCGACAGAACCAGCCACACTACACTAAATCCTCAGGCAGGAGTTGCCTGCCCCAGTTTGTTTTAAAAGTTTGTAATCACCCTACCTGCACAGGACTGCAGGTGTCTTCTGGCTGGTGTAGGTGTTAGTATGGCCCAAATATAACTTCTATAGAGGTCTGGGGGGTCTGTCGTCGCCGGATGTAGCATTTTTGTGTGTAAATATCAGGAGGGTACCGCGAACCTGTAGATAGCAGTCATGGTGATAATGACAGGCAGAAGAGGGAGCTGTTGTGTTGTAATGGCTTGACTCTGGCCTGCTAGACAGGTCTTCAATTTAAAATGGCTACTATGAGAAGTGAATGCGGCCGGGGCAATATTAACCACATCACCTGTTATTGGCTAAATTTTAGCATCATATGTCCCATGTACCACTAGCTAGAAGGGGTCCCTTATTTTTGGTGGGGGGGGGGGGGGGGGGGGGGGGGGGGAATCCCCTTAGACTGACCAAAAGAGTTTAATCAGTTATTCAAATAGTGTTTATCTGTTGAAAATGATTTCAGCGATATTATTTACGTTTCTTCTATAAATTGGCCTCATCCTGTAATAGGCATATTGTTTGCTCCGCCCACCTTCAACACTGGTGAATATTTATTTCCCAGTTTGACTTTTGTGTAATTTTTCTCTTGGTCATTGTTCACTGCTTCTGTGGTGTTGTTTGTTTTCATCATTTAATTCAGTGTATTAACTTTATTGTTGTTATTATTATTCATTTTCCTACATTTAACTTTGTATTGTTAACACTGGAACTCTTCCATGTCATCGTATCTCATCGTTCTAAATCTAAAAAAAATTTTTTTGAGGGGTGGTTTCTTCCTTATCTTTGTTTTGGAATTCTAGCCTAAATTTATCAATTTGTGTGTGTGTTTAGTTATCCTCCTTACTACATTTATTTTATGTTTCCTGTCCCTATCATCATGAACGATGATAAGCCAAGATGGCAAATGAATTTAGAGGTGAAAACGCAATGGAGTGGATTTTGTTATGGAACGTAAAATGTTGACATAATCTTGTGTAAATAGCCACCTGCTGTCATTACTTATTAAAAAAAAAAAAGTAATTAAAAATACAGTTGTTCCAGAATCCTGCATTTGTTTGCTGTTTTCACTTCCTTTCTAATCTTTCCATCTCATTTGGGCTGCTGTGCAGTAGCTTCATCATTAGGGGCCTGCTGAACAAAAGGGAACTGGAAGTTTTGAAAGAGGTGAGGCAAATAAAACATATGACTGCTGGAAAGATCTGTGGAAAGAGGCAGCGAAAGACACCACGAGAAGATTCTTGACAACCTTATGTTATGGCATGGAAAGGTGTCAACACTAACTTGTGAATGCAGTTGCAGATTGTAGAAAGGCCTGATTGCCCGCACCAGTCAGCAAGGCATTGATAAATGATGATATTGTTACAGCTTCTTTGTTACCTTTCGTTTGAAGTAGACCAGGCAGACGGAGACAGGGATCATGTTGTATGTGTAACACTTGATCTCTACAATACCAGGCAGGCGGAGACAGGGATCATGTTGTATGGGTAACACATGATCTCTACAATACCAGGCAGGCGGAGACAGGGATCATGTTGTATAACACATCTCTACAATACCAGGCAGGCGGAGACAGGGATCATGTTGTATAACACATGATCACTACAATACCACTCAAGCTGTTTGTGCTATGGAGAGGAAGAACTTTAACCCTGGCCTTAAGGCTGCTTGATGCGGGCGGGATAGTCACACTTGCTATCAACATGGACTATGGTTCCTGAGTCTTCCCCATTGCACATAGAACCTTCATCTGGAAAGACAGAAAGATGCCAGCAAATTATTTTAAAACAGTTATTCCCATCCTAGGGAGGGGTTAGGTGCATCCACAGGAGTTTTTGAAAGATTGGTAAGCTTATTCTGGTAATAGCAAGTGTTTACAAGGGTTTTACTCATCTGCGGAACACTTATAAAACAACTTTACTAAAACTTAAAGAGCAGAACACTTTCTGCGAACTGGGCTCAAGGAAAATTTGTAAAAAAGAAAATCATTTTTAGCAGATGGCTTTGAGAAAATTCAAAAGATGTATGTACAGAAGACACTCGATAGATAAAGAATTTGCCAGCCAACACCTTCGCTATAAATTTAATTTATTGCAGCTCATTGCTAACAATTCTATTAGCGTAAACATAAACACAACCCGAGAAACATTACAATAATCAGTTTAGATGTCAATCTTTCGGCAGTTATGTAAGTTAGCTGTGCTGTGTGCAGCATGGCTTCTGCATATTTCTGATAATTACCGACCTGGGCAGGAACTCATTTTAACTTGGCAGGGCGCTGTAGCTTCGTCTGTCACAGGTCCGCTAGATGTGATATGAGTCCTGTTGTCCATCATCATCTATCTTATCCTTTACACTCTTTGGACAGAATAATGGTATCCCAGATCACTTTGAGTCCTAATGGGTTTAGCATCACAGGCCCAAGGGATAGTAAATAGAGTCATAAAATCAGCGATCATGAGTAATTGGGCTACTAGGTAGCAACCTGTGAACGTATGATGCGTTTTTTGGGACTCGGAGAGTTAAATATCCGCATAGATTACACAATGTGACAGTACAACGTACTCGTATCTGCACATAACCTGTAATGGTTATCACTAACTATTGTGCGGAAGGTCCTGGCTTTAGTCCCCGCGGGATTGTTTAAAAAAATATATTTGTAATTTTCTATTCCAGTCTTCTTGGGGCTCTTCCGCAACGGATGGTTCAAGTGTTGAAATAAAAAAAAAGCAAAAGAGGGGTGACTCCAATTAATTATAATGAAAGTCGTAGCCATGATGGCATTTAGTTAGACTATTTCCCACTGTCCTTTGAGAGCGAGTGAACAGTGTGTAGGCACAAGAAAGAGCGAGTGAACAGTGTGTAGGCACAAGCAGTTCATACTGATCTAAGGAGAATGGAGTTAACACTGGATCTGGTCTACGCTTAACACTAAATGGAAAGACTAGGTGGATATACAATCAGACAGTTACTGGTGCCATCGGAATTGGAACTCTTCGTTTGCTGTTAAAGATAAGGTCGGAGCGCATATGGGAGCATTCCAAGTGCTACGATGTTGATTCTTAATTTAACATTTAGCATTCTACGGGGGAGGGGGTTGGCGGCAAGAGGCAGACATCAAAACAAGTGGGTACATGACATCAAGAGGTGGATGAACAGCCGTCATAAAAGTATATAATACAGGTTGATAGACACAGCATGTTGAAGACTACAGCCACCTTTCACTGTGAAGACGCCACCTTATCGATGGTGAGACGGTTAAGAAAAACAAGTAATTAACAGAAGTACACTTTGCCACACCCAGCGTTCGTAGGGGACCTGGAAACTTGAATTTAGCCTGGAAATTGCTGCCCTGACCTGGAATTTGACCTTGGAAAAGACATACTGACCTTGATAAACCTGGATACCTCCATTGGTGGGTTCAGGGACACCCATGTGGCAGAAAAGAGATAGTAGACCCGCTGCCCCCTGATAATTGGGGATGTTTCCTCCGAAGTCTTATGTTTATCTACCCTAGAGGCGACAAACCAAGAGTACATACAAATAAACTAGATCTGTGAGACTGATGTGTGTGCAAAACTTAGGCACTGTAACAAGACCAAAGCCCATAACAATAAAAATGTAATATACTGATGTTTCATGGCATGTGCAATTAATTCACTGGACTGCAGGATACTGACAAAGGAAATTTAAACAATTAGAGCTATTTACAATGCAACAGTACATTCTCATAATGGAATAAGCAATATCTTAGAATTTTCGACTTTAACAAAATCAACATCTTTGCACTATGTTCCTTCAAAGTTGGACTTCATCTGCGAGAGATGCAAGAAACCGCAGACAAATAAGCTAGATCTGTGAAGTGGATGTGCACACAAAAATTCAAGTTCTGGAACAAGACTAAAGTCCAGAGGTGGGCGAATAACCAAATTTTTCCACTGGAGTTTACAGCCGATGAATGCAAAGAATGAAGAAAACGAGTCGTCCTATCTCTACATCTATGGGTGCAAATCAATATTCATCAGGGTACTCGGTTTATGGCCTGGAAGAGTCTCTCAGCTTTTGCTTTTCGTGTAGCCAACTCTGTCTTAATTCCTCAATTTTGGTCTACTACAACTCCAAGGTATTTGAACTGGCTGACCTGCTCCAATGCATACTGTCCCATCATGATCTGGTGTTTCTTCTCCTCTCTTGAGATCACCATGGTTTTAGTTTTGGAGATACTGATGATCATCCTTCTTTTCTCAAGTTCTTTCCAGACAAGTAAGTTGGACTGAAGGTGTGCCTCTGATTTAGCTATCAGGGCCACATCGTCTGCAAATGCCAGCTCTGATATACAGATTGGTCTCATCTTCCAGTAGCCTACAGAATACTTCTTTGTCTTCTCCTTATAGGTCTTGTTGACATCATCCATCATAAGAATAAAGAGGTAAGGTGAGAGAATATCACCTTGTCTAACACCGCTAGTGGTCTTAAATTCGTCTGACTTTTGGTCTGCCATTCTTACATAATTTCTGCTGCTTTTATAGAAACTATAGCACTGATCAGGGGTGCTGTGATGTTTTTCTCTGACAAGCAGTCTCAGAGCTTGTTCCAGGTTGTCAAATGCCTTTTCTAGATCCAAAAAAACGTAAGTCCATCTCACTTTCAAATTAAATGCTTTTTCACACATCTGTCTCAGTGTGAAGATAAGGTTTTAAGTACTTCTTAAGCCATATTGGGCCTCATCCAGCTGTGGCTCTACCAGACTTCCAAGTCTCTGCTCAAGAAATCTAGAGTAACTTTTACCAGGAACGCTGAGGAAGGGATATGCCTCTGTGGTTTTCACATTGTCTGTTAACATCTTTTTAAAATATAAATATAATGATGGCAATCTCCCAATCTTTTGGTATGGTTTTGCTATACCAGGCTGACTGGAGAATCTTCAGAAGAAGGCGCTCACCTGCGACTCCCATATATTTGACCATTTCTGGTGTTATACAATCATGACCTGCTGCTTTTCATAGCTTAATCTTCCAAATAGCTGCCTTCAATTCTTCCATCCTGATGTTATCATCCCCAAGGACGATTTTCTTCTCAGTAGTGAGGTCCGTTATTTCTGGATCATGACTTTCCTCAGCACCAAGGAGCTCTGAGAAGTATTCTTTCCATCTGTCCATAATATCATTTGTAGTAGTAAGCAGAGCCCCTTCCTTGTCTTTTATGAATTTCAGTGGGCACTCTTTCTCCTTCCTCGTGTTCTTGAGGGTCTTGTAGAACAGTTTTCGATTTTCTCTTCCATGCTTTTCCAACTTTTCTCCAAACTCTTCCCCATGATTTCTGTTTTGCTTTAAGCACTATATTTTTGGCCTCTGTTCTGAGTGCCACATATTGTTTATATTTCTATATTTCTTCAGCTGTGTTTCTGGCTGCCAGGTATTGCTTCCATGCCCTTTTCTTTTCTCCTATTTTCAATTTGACTTCTTCCGTCCACCAAGGTGTCCTATGTCACCGCCTTCCACTTGGGACTTCACCACATGCTTCTACTGCAGCTGCTGTGAGGATATTCTTGAATCTGCATCAGAGGGTTTCAGTGTCCTCTAATGGTTCTTCTTCAGTTCCTATTGCTTTTCCTATAAGCTCCTGGTATCTAGCCTTAATATCTGGCTCTTTTAGCTTGTATGCCTTAATCCTTCTCCATTCTCGGTAGCTTGGTTTCTTGCATGGTTGTCTGTGTTGACTTGGAGCAGTTATTTCAGTTGTTCTCTTTATGGTGACCAGATAGTGGTCACTTCCAATCTCTGCCATCTCTCACAAACTTTTATGAACTTTTCATTAAAAGTGACCAACTTCTTCAGGACCTGAATCCAGGACTTTCTGATTCCCATGCAAATGTCTAGCCGCTACATCTTGCCGGCTCCCATACATACAAAAGCAGACAAAGATCAAGTGCTGAAAGATTAGTTTGTTCAACGTTCACCATGCTACACATAAATAGGGAGGGGAAAAAAAAGGGGGAGGGGGGTGTAACTGCAGTCAAACCGATGACAAGAAATGCTAAATGCAACATAAAATGTGACCCACAGCAGGGAATGGAGAAGATTATGCACAGGTACAACCGAACATTTCAATCAGTCTTAATCATCATCATGTAGCAGGTCCTTTAAATTTAAAGAACATCGCTCTCATCACGGTCTCCTTGAAAGAAACTCGGTCTCTCGCCAGCTCTCCCGCCTCATGTACTTTCATATTCAAGGAGTCACTTATATCCTGTGCCCATCTTCGTGTTGGTCAGTCCCTGCCTCTCCTTCCTGGTACCGTGCCTTTTGCTATCGTTTTTTTCTAATCTGTCTTGGGGCTTGATATGACCAAAATATTTCAGCTTCTGAGACAGGATGTTTATTAGCCAACCTTCCTTGATTTTCAGATAGTTAAAAATATCAGTATTTCTTCTCTTAATTGCTCCATGGTATTCAGAGAATCTTTCTATAGCATTTCAGCTCAAATGTCCCTATTTTCTTTCTTAAAGACTGAGAGATAGTCGTCGACGAATCGCACCCGTATTTTGCTTCAGGGAAAATGCATGCTCTCAAAATTTTAATTTTAATTTCCTTGCTTGTGCTTAACCATATATATCATAAAAGGCTGCTAATTAGAGGTTTGCTGAAATCAGAGGCGTTGGGTCGATAAGCTCAGATACCTCAGCCTAGCTGTAAAATAAAAAAAACTGAAGAATCCTTGAGGCTATTCAAACTGACAGGCATTTCAATCTGTGTTATTTGCTGTTATCGTCTTCTTCTGCTTGTTACATCTATTGTTTAACGTGCATGCCCCCCCCCCCCACACAAAAAAAAAAAACACACAAAATAACTGCTGAAAGATTTCTTTGTTTAATGTTCACCACGCTAGTCACCTTTCTTTTCTTTTTATCATCACATTTGATTAAAACAAAAAAAAACAAAAAACAAAGTATACATAAGCTTCAGAATGTTGCTCTAAAGAAATTGTGAATATGATAGAACATGATCACATATGAAACACTAGCATCCAGATATCACCCACTCTTGAATGGCGATGCAACAAGTGACCAAGAAACTGGTGAATATCTTAAAACTCTTTCAGTACCAAAACAGTGCAACATTCTCCAGATAATAAAAGTTTCAACTGTCTTCTACCAAACACTGATGTTATATGAACCCTTTGTACCTAAATTATTTGGGAAGTAAAGACAGCCCGTGTGATGCTGACCACATCTCCTCCATAGGTCTAGCCCTATATGCCCAAAATGCCTAATGGATGGGGGGGGGGGGGGTGGCTAGGGTCCTTTACTTTTACTTTAATGTATCCAATTTTATAAGAAAGTGCTGCTGGAACCACATCAACCGTGCACTCAAAATAGATAAGACCAGACTCCTCCATCAAACTCACACATGGACACAGGAAGGGAAAAAAAAGGGGAAGAACATGAGACCCTCTGTTAAAAGGAGAAAACAAGAACAGACCCATTGCCTACCCAAAAGCATGTTGTAAGAGTCGACCAATTGGGAGCTTCCTTCAAAGTCGGAAGGCATCTGCCTTAGAGGCAAGGAACCAGCAGTCTGCATTCAAATGAGTCAGATCAAACGGATGCACACACAACACTCTGGATCTGGAACAGGACTGCAGTCCAGAAGTGGATGAACAACCAAAACTTTCCGCCAGTTTACAGCTGGTGAACGCGAAGAAGAAGACCTAAGTATTTACTGCTTTTAAGTGTAAACCCTTGGAACAGAAGGAGTTAAATCAACAATCTGGGACTGAAAGAGTTAAGATTTAGGATCATATATGGCAATAGGGTGGAAAAGAATGGCACAGACAGGTAGTGTGTATTGGGAAAATTAGTACATAGCCAACAGATCTGCTAGAGTGCAATGATGTCTGACCACTCAGTTTATAACTTTGTGTGTGAAAAATGTTATACAATACAAAGTGTTTCCATTAGTCATGCAAATCCCCCCAAACAAAGTGATAAATACACACATACACAGTCCATCAAAAAATGTATTCACTTCAGAAAAAGCAAACCTATATTAAAAAGTGTGGTACCAAAGTTAAGGAGGACCTTCTACAGAAGGTGCTTCTTCTTTTTCTGCATTCATGCTTAATAGGGCAGTTGGCACGCTGTGTTCAGGCTTTCAGCTAGATTATATCTTTGGCTTTTCGGCCCACACATCTGATTTCCTAAATCCCCTTATTTGTCTATTTGTATGACAAGCTTGTGAGGGGTGGCTCTGCTGAGTATCCAGAGGGAATGCAGTGCATGCATATTCAGAGGGACTGTGACCCATGCCACATTTCTCTGAGGGACTGACACATGCCACATTATTAAGAGGGATCCTGACCCATGCCACATTATTCAGAGGGATTCTGACCCATGTCACATTATTCAGAGGGATTCTGACCCATGTCACATTATTAAGAGGGATTGTGACGCATGCTACATTATTCAGAGGGATTGTGACGCTGGCCACACATTTTAATAAAATATGTTACATATCGATACTACAATAGTAACAACAGTAGTAATTAGTAACTAGTAACATAAGTAACAATATTTATGAGAGAACATATTATATATACACTGTTAACGTAATTTAATTCAACGTTTAAAAAGGTCCACAGATGACATCAGCTAGGCAGTGCATACATTTTCTGACAGCCTCTGTATATCTATTCGTATACATTCTGAGTGAAGCCATGATCAGCAATCTGTCACAAAGTATTACATATAAATTTACAGAGCACACAGGTCAGCTGACTCTCACAAGTTAACAAATACACACACACACACAAAGGGGTGCATCCAAGTTCCCCATAGAACAAAGATCACGGAACAAGTGAGCACAAAGCTACAAGAACTTAAAACACTTCTCTGACCGCAACATACACACACACAAAGGGGTGCATCCAAGATCCCCATAGAACAAAGATCACGGAACAAGTGAGCACAAAGCTACAAGAACTTAAAACACTTCTCTGACAGCAACACACACAAATGACACGTCATTAACTGTCTTGTTTAGTACTGGTTGTCATATTTTGGTTACAGTGCACACCACTGAAGGTGCTCTTGGATGTGGTGACTTTTTTGCTGGTAAGAACAATTTGTTTATCCCCGGCAACTTTTCTTGCTTGAATTTATTTTTGGATAACAGGAATATATGATAAGAAGAATCATTTCTTGGGTCCCCGGTGAGTTCTCCTTATCAGGTCTGCACTGTTATGTGTTTTGTACTCTTGTTCATTAATACAGTTTTTTATAATAGTTTGCAATATCCTAGCCATTTTTTGGGGGAAACATAGATAAGATAGTAATTGCACCCTCTTCCCACAGACAAAACAGTGGTAGCCAAAAGTTCAAGATCACCTTGTAAACAAAAGAGTTTTGCATACTGTTACAGAGCAACTACCACATGATTATCTCAAGAAACACATTATGGAAGTACTCTACCAGGAAGGAGAGACAGGGGCCGACCAACACGAAGATGAGCACAGGATATAAGTGACTTCTTGAATATGAAAGGGCAGGAGAGCTGGCAAAAGATCAAATTTCTTTCAGGCAGACCATGATGAAAGCGACTTTCTGCAGATGACCTGCTATATGATGATGATGTTACAGAGTACTGCATCCACTGCTATTCTAGAGCCTAATAAAGGCATAAGTAGCCATCTATCATAAAGAAGCAGTTAATGCAATACATAATATATGTTGAAATATCAAGTACTTACTAAAAATATTAAACTTTTGGCCCCCAGTGTAATACCAACCCCTCAATGCATACATCATCTTAGGGAAGACCCTCCACAGGTAACAGTATCGAAGATTATTCACGTTCATATCTTATTCTTTTGATCCCAAGTCTTTTCAAGTATTCCTTTTTAAATCTGCCAGGACCATGCTTGCATTGGTTCAGATTTACCACAGCAGTGTCCCAAGTTCAAACTGAACCAGTTCTAAGCTCAAACCTGTATTTTAGAACAGGCACCATTTATTACTCTGAGAAGGAAAGATGACGAGGAGGTTATTATGCTGCCTTTTAATCCTATCGCCCCGAAAAGGCTCAATCTAATCACTTTCGGTTACGACAGCTCCGTAAATGCTGACATATGGCTCTTTCTGAAGTGATGTGATCTTGAAAAGCATAGATGCTGATATATGGTTATTTATGCAGTGACCTGTTCTTGAAAAGCACACTTAAATGCCACTGGCCACAGCAATTAAGGGTGTTTCTTTATGATCCCAATGGCTTTTCTAAAAACTGAGTTGATGATGTCAAATTTCCCCTAAGCCTCACTGATAGAGGTCATCGGGTCATGGCATGAGTACCCCAATATATATATTTTTTTGGGTCACAGGTAACATATTCCATTTAAGGCTTAACTCTTGTTGGTTTTACTGAATACCCCTTTTATATATTTAAGAAAAAAAATTTGTTTAAAATGTAGATAACTAATTTTTAAACTTATAAGCCCCACACTTCAAACCCCAATAGTAGATTGTCCCAACTTCCTGAAAAAAAAAATCTCTCTCATTCTCTCTCTGATTCTCTAGCTCATTCTCTCTCTGATTCTCTAGACACCCTTATCTGTACACTTGATACTAGATTATATACATAAAGTTAAAAAAAGTAAAGCACCCTTTCCCACACCTTCAGGCATATTGAGTATATATAGCTAGACCTATATTTTATAGACCAAACAGCACTTGGTGGGTGATGTGGTCAGCATGACGCTGGCCGCCTTTACTTCCCAGGTCTGTACCTGGTACCTACTCAAGGCTGGGTCCACTTGAGAGCCAAAGTCACCTTTAAAAAAAAAAATCCAGCCCCTATTAGGACCCGAACTCACGACCTTCCGATCCGTAGGCAATCTCGAACTGTTAGACCATGGTGGCTCCCAGATTATTTGCATGCCCCGTGCTTGACATGAAAATGGATTCACCTGTCCACAAAATCCTATATAAACCTATGCAATTGGCAGTGACTACTCCTTTCATTTTTAAACTTAAGAAGCTTAACATTACAATGGTATTACATAATTTTACTGTACATATTTCTTTATAGCTCAACTTCTAAGCTTGAATACTGAAGCAAAAAAGACATAGGACAGCCTAAATGGTACAAACACACATACTCAAACAACCCGGATAAAACTGTGCAACTGGTAATGACTACTTCTTCCCTATATCTTTACCGCTTCATATGTTGAGGCAAATATAAGGTTCTGCTTACTGCTCTTTTGGACATCTAACTACTGCCACACCATACTGTTCCAGTGTTTCTCTGATGTTATCTTTCCATTCTGTTCTTGGTCTACCTTGGGTTCTACACCCCTCTCTCTTCTTTCTTGTGAATGTCTTGTCTAGTATGATCTACTGTTGCAAGGCATTTTCTATAAATGGGCAAACCACTGTATTTGATGTATTTATTAAGTATTATTATTTAATACTGATTCTGTGCTGAGTCTTCCAGTGAATACTTCTCTTATCTACATCTTTATTCGGGACATTTCCACACGTGCCCCGTCCCCTTCTTCAGCAACCATTGTCTATTGTTCCCCTTCAATAATGAATATCCCCCCCACCCCTGAATTAGTCTTTCAGTCAATGAATTCCTATCTGTTCTACTGCACTATCCATTTGATCCCATCACATTCGCTTTATCATATAAAAGCTCACCGTTCAGATCAGCGGCAGCAGCTAATCTATCAATTTGATCCCATCACATTCGCTTTATCATATAGAAGCTCACCGCTCAGATCAGCGGCAGTAGCTAATCTATCAGCCTGCTCCTGACCTCACACACCTGAATATCTTCGACATGACATGCTCTTAATCTGGGTCTTATCAAATGATGCAAGCCACTCTTCGCTACCAAGGGAATCTGGGTCTTATCAAATGATGCAAGCCACTCTTCGCTACCAAGGGAATCTGGGGCTTATCAAATGATGCAAGCCACTCTGAGCTACCAAGGGAATCTGGGTCTTATCAAATGATGCAAGCCACTCTGTTCTACCAAGGGAATCTGGGGCTTATCAAATGATGCAAGCCACTCTGAGCTACCAAAGGCTCCCTTTTACCCTAAAATGTTGTTAAAAAAAAGATCTTATAATCATGACTTAAAAAAAAATTAATGCATTACTTTTAAAGTAGCAGTATACAGTTATAGTGACCAATGGGGGAAGGAGAGGGGGGGGGGGGGGGGGGGGGGGGGGGGTCAGATTTTTTAGCATGTTTTGACCAAATGTCAAAAGTAAGAAAGCACATTATACTACAGACAGAATTAACAGTACAGAGTCACTCACACAACAAGCATTGCTTGAGACTGAAAGAGCTTAATGAAGGAATGCACAATGACATGGGATACCATATGCAGAAAAGCAGCAGATCGGCAGCAATGGAGACCATTTGTGTTCGCTTTATGAGTCAAAACAGCAAGAATAATAGGATATAGATAGATTCGCCTAACTGGCACAAACATACTCATCATCATCATATGACTTGCTAACTGGCGTAGTCGATACGTTACACCTCTCCACCACCTGTGATCTCCAACAGCATTCATTAGTTCATGCCTCGACAAAAGACTGGCAAGAATTTTCATGTGTGCCTTCTTATATCTCTTTCCACAAATCTTACCCCCCCCCCCCCCCCAACATAACACAACCATACTACAGACACAATGTCAGACACGGGCTGTACTGGCACCCTTCATTCACATTAGCACAGGCTACTTTTTCTTTTTGCACAGCAAATATGCAGCGGTTTCGCCTCAAGTTAATTTGTACAAAGAGTTTCAATCAATCAAGAGAGCCACAACAAGACTTCACTGTTAATAGCATCAGAAAACAAGGAAATGAAAAATACTTTATAAAACTGTGTTTCTTTGCTTCAAATTCGTTAAAGAACAAACTAGGTAAGAAAATGTATTACAGACAGCAATTCTACTCTTATGTACAAATTACTTTTTTTCATAATAGCACTTTATTACTTCTACAAGTTTTAACCAGAAGAAGCCAGTCAAGCAGGGAGGATACAGGACTCTCAGCTGGGAGACCCACGTTGGAACCCTCAATGAAATGATGAACATTTCTCTGCCAGGGACAAAAAAAAATATCTATACAGTTAGTGATGTCTGCACCAGGCATGCAGCCTTAATCATCAAGCTTACCAATCCTACACACTAGGCATGCAGCCTTAAACATCAAGCTTACCAATCCTACACACTAGGCATGCAGCCTTAATCATCAAGCTTACCAATCCTACACACTAGGCATGCAGCCTTAAACATCAAGCTTACCAATCCTACACACTAGGCATGCAGCCTTAATCATCAAGCTTACCAATCCTACACACTAGGCATGCAGCCTTAATCATCAAGCTTACCAATCCTACACACTAGGCATGCAGCCTTAATCATCAAGCTTACCAATCCTACACACTAGGCATGCAGCCTTAATCATCAAGCTTACCAATCCTACACACTAGGCATGCAGCCTTAATCATCAAGCTTACCAATCCTACACACTAGGCATGCAGCCTTAATCATCAAGCTTACCAATCCTACACACTAGGCATGCAGCCTTAATCATCAAGCTTACCAACCCTATAGACTAGGCATGCAGCCTTAACCATCTTTTAACTACAGTGAAAAGGCGCAAAATGCAATGGTGTGGACATGTAATAGGTTCTAAAGACCTCATTAGAAATACGGCAGAGCTCAGTAGAGGGAAAGAGGAGAAGGGGCAGATGAAGAAAGGCCTGGTTACAGAATCTGACTGACTGGACAGGCCTCAGGTATGCAACCATAAAGTCCATCACAACTGACCGCCAAAGACAGTCAACATAAACTGGTGATGTAACACACAGTGTAACAGGATAATGAAACTACTGACACCCTTCCTTTCATCTCCTAACTGTGTATAGGCCCTCAACCAAATTATGTCAAGCCTTACCATATGTAAGTCTACAAAAAATGAAAAACAACGAATATTTCAGTTTTACAGAAAAATTACAACAAACAAAGGATGTTGCAGTGATGAGCCTTCATCAGCAGAGTGCTTACGAGGAACAAAACACAATGAAAAAATAAATATGTAGGCTTGTTTATGTCCCCCCCCCCCCCCCCCCCCCCCCCCCCCCCCCCCGTCTTGTATTTATCACTTATTGGTGTAGGACAGTGAGGTCATAGGGTAGTGGGGTCACGAGGCTGAGGATTTAGGGCAGCAATACTGATGTAGTTGCCACAAATTGCGCAGGTAAGGATTTTTATTTTGCTCCCAAAAGGAAAGAAATGTCCATCCCTTATCAAGGATCAAACCCGGGCCTCCTACATGAGAGCCAAGCGTTCTAACCACTCAGCCAGCCATGGCTGGTTACATTTTGCAGCTAGTTTTCTAAGAGATTCAGGCAGTCTCATGCCAAACCTCCATAGCCATTTATTTTGACATGCATGATAAGTTTACATTTATACTAGAAGTACTTCCTTCTTGGGATCCTGGAAATAAGTCAGCGATATATCCAGG
This sequence comes from Candidula unifasciata, assembly GCA_905116865.2. Taxonomy (NCBI): domain Eukaryota; kingdom Metazoa; phylum Mollusca; class Gastropoda; order Stylommatophora; family Geomitridae; genus Candidula; species Candidula unifasciata. The sequence goes on along the minus strand of CAJHNH020006668.1, from coordinate 509,627 downwards.
GCTTTTTTCTAGGCATAAAGGTGCCAGTACCAACGTCACAGTATTAAAAAAAAAGGTGCAAGCACTCATGGCAGTGTCTATTACGTCAGCGCTAGGAAAAAAAATAAAAAGCTGCTGATACCAAGTATCACCAGAAAAAAGCACTAGATATATCCCATCTGGCAGTGTTCAAATCCCCTGCAAGCTGGATTTACCTGTGACTAAATTGCTTACATGATGAAAAAGTGGCCATCAAACAATATGTGGGAAGGTAAGGTAGCTGGCACCATACAGAAGACAATATTCTTCTTCTTCTGCACTCACCAGAAGATGTCACTGTGTTGTGCAGGTTTACAGCATGGCTGCGATATCTGAACCTTGTGTCTTATTCTCCACATGAGTTCTAGGATAAAACAATACAACCACTGCCGCCCTAACAGGCATCCGTAAAAGGAAAGAACTTTTTTTTTAATTGGACACGACTGACTGAAAGACACAGATATCACAACCTAGCTGTAAACCACAATCCAACAAAGCCACTGCCTTGTTAAGCATGAATGCAGATCAAGAAATCCCCAGCATGGTATAATGGCACAGGCAAAGGTTTTTGTTTTTTACCCTACGAAACAGTCTTTCCCATGTTATGGTCCTAGGAGGTCTACCTGACAAATGTAAGGTGTTGATGATATCATAAAAAAAAAAAAAAAAATGCTAGAATGCATTTCTAATATTTATAAATTCCTTATATGTTGTTCAGTAGTAAAAAAGCAAAAGGCTGTTTTTCCACGCCGTCAGAAGTATTGGGTATATAGGGTTAGAATTACACTTTACAGACCAACTGGCACTCGATGGATGATGTGGTCAAAATCACACCAGCTGCCTTTACTTCCCATGACTTTGCCTGCTGACCTGGCAGCAAAGGCCATTACTGAAAAAGTCTAGTTCCATCAGGATCTGAACCCACGACCGTCAGATCAGCAGGCGAGCGTCTAGCCGCTACACCAGGGCAGCTCCTGTTCTTCAGTATGACTATTTAAAGACCTATAAAAAAAAAAATAACCTACAAAAAAAGAGGGGTCTTAAATAATTTGAGAACCACTGTTATAGAAGACTAGTAAGTACCCCGATGGTCTGCCTTCTGTTCATCATCTTTTAAAATGGTTCCAGGGCCCCATTCTGCGGGGAAAAAAAAAGGAGAGACCCACTGCCTCTACAACAAGCATGTCGTTGGAGCTGTCTGACTGGGGGCATACTTCGAAGTCGCAGTACATCTCCGAGAGGTAAGGAACCAAGAGGCTGCATACATGTAAGTCAGATGTGTGAAACGGATGTGAAGGCAGCACTTAGGTTTTGGAACAAGACTAAAGTCCGGAGGGGGACAAACACTCAAGAGTTTTCTTCCAGAGTTTACAGCCAGTGAATGCAGAAAAAAAAAATAAAGAAAAAAGTTTACATCAATTAAAGGTGTTCCACCGAAAAAGCCCAGGACATTTAACTCTTTAGATACCAAGGAACGCATCAAGCATTAATTTATGAGTTGAGATGACATCACAGCACTCATAAAATTCCCATAAGAGCTGTGTCCCCATTTTCAGCAGCAGCACAGACTTATGATTCACAAGGTAATTAAATTAAAAGACCCTTTCCCACATCATTAGGCGCACTGTGTATTTAGAGGTAGACCTATCTTATAAACCAATCAGCACTCTGTGGGCAATGTGGTCATCATAATGCTGGCTGCATTGTCTTCCCAGGACATTACCTGGTGTCGATTTTTAGGCTGGATCAACCTGGGACCTGTGTAGATCTGAACCCACAACTTCTCAGAGGTGAGCCGATACAATGGCTCCCAATTCCAATGGTATCACATTGACTGATAACCAATTTAACTACCCTCTGGTACCAAAAATGTTAAACTAATTCACCAGTTTAAAGTTAGGAGCATGTAGTGCCAATATGAATCCCAGTTTACCAGCTCTGACATGTGCCCTTGTGAATCAATTTCAGTAGAGACAAACTGCTGATACACTGATACTCACACAACAGAAATGTAAATTTAACAATGAAAAATCAATCCTGGAAAAAACCGACCATCATGAAATTTGTTCTTTCCCTGTAAATCATTCCTGACCAACCACGTACACAGCATACGTATATTACATTATGAGCCTAGCAAACATGCATAAATATGCTACTGCAATACAAAACGTTACATCCTCCCCTCCCCCCTCCAGTCTGTTTATCATTTCTACGCCTCTTTCATTTTTGATTTATTTGCAGACGGCATCAGTACCTTACTTCTCTAACCTTTGCATTGCATACAACACACTAAAAAAAGGGCATTTAAATTATATTTAATGTGAACCAAAAGCATAAAGCAGACAAAGATAAAGAGATGTCATTTACTTTGAGGCATGAAGTCCGAAGTCAAAATGAAGACGAAAGTAATCATTAATACACAGGTATAGCTTTCACATCGCATGTAGTTGTCTCAGGACAGAAAAACCAAAAGTGACTATTAATTTATTATCTTCTAGCAGAAATCAGTTTCTTTAGATCAAAACTCTGCAATCTAGATTGTACGGCGTCAGGCAAAGACACATAAGCCTTGATGAAAATGGTATCATTGACAAGATATTTGTCCAAATTGTCACTAAACTCCTTAAGGTTGACAAACTCCAGGCACCCTGAAGAAGTATTTTCCCCTTGGGGTCTCTCAAAAGCTGGCTGGTCAGGTAAGGCACTGAAGCTGACCAGCTTGTGTTCTTTGAAGTCTTTCAGGTCTAGAATCATGAAGTAAATCTAGCAGGGAAGAGAAAACAAAAATGAATCTTAAATTCCAGCAGTTTTCTAGAATTTTATATTTCTATTTTGTAAATAACAGACATATTCTAGGCAATTTTTTCTTTGTCAACTAAGATGAGAAAAGAATTCTGAAGAGCTATATATATATATATCTTCAGAATTCTTTTCTCAGCTCTTATATATATATCCTGTCCTGATATACGAAAGTGAATCAACTCCATGGATAGGACGACAACTAGTGAGAGAATATTTGGAGGTGGTGATGTTTTGTAGAAGAATGATGAGATAAATCCTGGATAGATAAAAAGATCACGAATTTATCTTGAAAGAAACGGACTCATGAAGAGAACTGCTGATTGGCCAAGGAGAAAACTGGAGAACATCAAGGCAGTAGAAAGGTTGGAGGGGAAGGGAGACACAGAGAGAAGATGCTGGACAGACTGATCTCATGGTTTGAAAAATCATCTGTGTCATAACTCACTTCCCTGTATGGGTTCTGGGCCTTGTTATAAGGAAAACAAAAAGAGACCCACTGCCTACCTAAAAGCATGTCAAAAGAGTCTACTAATTGGGAGCTTCCTTTAAAGTCGGAGTGCATCTGCTTGAGGGGCAAGGAACCAACAGTCTGCATACAAATTAGCCAGATCTGTCAAATAGATGCACACGCAAAACCTAGGTTCTGGAACAGGCCTGTAGTCCAGAAGTGGATGAACCAGAACTTTCTGACGGAGTTTACAGCCGGTGAACGCGAAGAAGAAGAAGAAAACTGACAGAAAGCACATACGATAAAAGGTCGTGGAGAGGTCTCACTACCAATGCCACACGGCATGGAATATAGGAAGAAACAAAAGCCCTGATGGCACAGTAGTTGGTGTGCCTGCATGCTGAGACAGTGGTTTGGTTAAATCCTCAGAAGTAGTAGGATTTTTCCTGACCAATAGGATTCTAGGGTCAAACAAACCTTATAAAAAGAAGAACAGACAATTTCCAAGTTTGGATTCCAGTGCTACACCCAAAAGACAGGAAAAGAGACACAAAAAGTGGAACCCTCATCTGGACCAAAATGGAGGACACAGAGAGTTCAGTGTCATCACACAGCCAGAGACAATAAGCGATAGCTCTTGGCACAATAAACCATTTAAGGCACTTATAATAAAAAGACTACAGTACCAACCAATGCAGTTTTCAGCAGGGGTGCATGCTTTTCAAACACCCCCCCCCCCCCCAACAAACACACACAACAAAAGGACTAAATAAAATAAGTAGAGAAGAGGAGGAAGAAGAGACAAAGAAAGAAAAAATAATTACCTTTCCGGTAAAAGGCCAGAGTAAGAGGTCATCGTAAGGACCCCTCTGTAGTTGAATGAATAATGAGAAGGCCTTGCCTTTGGCGGTGCCGTCCCCATCAGCATAGAACCGAATTTTCATTTTATAGCCAAAAGGCCCTGCAAAAAACGCTGGAGAACTGATGTACGCTTGCAGTCCATTGCAAGCAGCACGCCTGACTTGTGTAAACTTGTCTATCCTCCAGGTGACTGTGCCGTCAGGGGACTCCGACAAGATCCCATGCTCTTTGGGATCTGACAAAGCACCTGTTGCTGATAGTTGTCTCCGCAAATCTGTTTCATTTTGTTTTCTTATTACATCCTGCAATTTGTCCTCCATGCCAGCAATGGATCTCTCTAAATTCTGGATGCCGATAAAGCAATAGATAACATAAAGATATGGTTTAATACAGAATAAGATACAGCTATGATTAAATATAAATATATTAACATACAGACATGGTTAAATATATATTAATATAATAATATGATTTTATTTATATATATATATGTGTGTGTGTATATATATACGCACATACATACATAAAGAAACATTTTCCCAGTACTATTATTCATAGACTTTCTTCATCTACTCTAAGGTGAAGAAATGCTTTAGTTTTAATTTAGTCTTCTTTCTCCAACCTCCCCTTCTGCCTTGGTGTGTAAACGTATCTCAGTTTTGTTTGGTCGTCTTTTTTTTAAAAACCCCTTTAAAAGGGTACAATCAAAAACACTTCTCGTAAAACAAAAACAAAAGCTTACAACAATAGCTATCAGTACCTTTGCATACAGCCATGAAACAAGAACCTCAACATTCAAACTTGAAAGGAAAATGCAAACAATGGAAGTGAGATATGTTCATAAAACCGTGGATGTATCATATAGAGACCACATCACAAATGACAAAGTCTGCCATATGATCACTCAACAAAATGGAAATAAAGAATCTCTTACGCAACAATGGGAGTCGCCATGGCTTTGGCAGCTAGACGCCTGCCTGCCAATCAGAAGGTTGTGGGTTTGCGTTTGTTGAAGCAGGATATTTTCCCCCCAAAATGACCTTGACTTCCAGGTCGACCCAGCCTTGAGTGGGTACCAGGCGCAGTCCTGGGAAGTAAAGGCGTGATGCTGACCACATCACCCACCAAGTGCCGACTAGTCTATAAAAAAATAGTTCTAGCCCTAAATTCCCAATATGCCTAAAGGCGCGGAAAAGAAACCTTTACTTTACATTCCCCCGACAGTAAAAGACAGAAACAGCAATGGTATGGACATATAGCGAGATCCACCCCCCTCCCCCCAGACTCTACAAAACGATAATAAAGGGGTAGATGGGAAGATAAGAAGCAAACCAAGAAAGATTTGGGTACAGATTTTCACTGAATGACAGCCTCAAATATGCAATCATCAAGGCCTGTGCAAATGACTGACAGCGGTGGAGGGATCTGATCAGAAAGCCAACAGCAATTGGTTACCCAGCAGCATGCAGGAATATGGGACTATGACGATGGGAGGGCCCATTCTTGTTTTACCTTGCTTCTTCAAATTCAAACCAGACCTGATCTGCAGAGCAGCTGGCAAAGAGCATCACATAAAGTTCCGTGAGATTCAAACATTAGAACCACTAGGCCAGCCATTCCTCATAAAACTAACTTATAAACAGTTTTAAAGGCAACACTTGGTACGCACTTCAATTTTTCTGTATGCATCTTTAAAATATCTGTCCTCCCTCATGAACCGGGCATCCAGGGACTCCACTTGTTTAATGCACCTCAGGATCTCTCCATGCAGCACAGCCATGAGGTCCTCGTGCAGCTTCAGCTTCTGCCTATCTGCGTCTGTTGCCACTGCACTGGCTGGAAAACAGAAAGGTGAATTAATTAACTGATAATACCCCGTGTGGGTTCTAGTGCCCCACAGAGGGAGAAAACAAGGGTAAACCCACTGCCTCCCCACAAGCATGTCGTAAGAGTCGACTAATTGGAGATTTCCTTTGAAGTCAGACTGCATCTCATCTGCGTGAGAGGCAAGGAACCAACAGCCTGCATACAAATAAGTAAGATCTGTAAAATGGATGTGCACACAACATTCAGGTTCTGGAACAAGTCTGAAGTCCGCAGGAGGATGAACAATCAGAAGTTTCTGCTGGTGTTTACAGCGAGTGAATGCAAAGATGAATAAATGAATTGATCAATCAAATGTTTTCATCAAATATCAATTGCCACTAAGAAAACAAAATGAATACATTCATTTAACCAGGAATGCCTGAACTTACTACAGAGCTTACATCAACATTTTTAACACCAACATTTTAATCTGTCTGTGTGTCCTTCTGTATCTACTACTAGTCTGCTACTATCAGTATATAGATACTTGTTAATACTTCTTCCCAGGGATCATCACTGAAACTACTGAGTTCATGCTTTGTGTGACACACTTGCCAGGCACTAAACTCTGGAGGGAATCGAGCCATATGAGTTAAAACCCAGTGCGGTGAAACCGATCCTCTCAAACGTAAACAATTTATATCATGCCATTTTAAAATGAAGGTTGCCTGCTATGGCTTAGCCACATCATTAGTTTCTGTCACTACTAATAAGCTACATGTATAATAATGAACTGATGCTTACACAGAACAGAAGGAATTAAATGGATGACATAATTATTTGTGTGCAGCTGATAAAGAAAACTAAACTATACAACAAATGAAAAGGTGGAGAAAAGACAAACAGTATTGAACAGAACAGGCACTGAGAAAACTTGATAAGTAGAGAATTATTTTACTGGAACACACAGTGTAAAAGATATAATGGAAGACCTTAAAAAATACATGGAGAAAAGAATACAGAGCTTCCCATCTGGGTCCCGGAGCTCCACTATCGGAAGAAAAACAAGAGGCGCTGCCCTCCTCAACATGCATGCCGTAACGGTCAAAAATGAGCGTAAAAGTGGAAAATAAAGTCAACAATGTAAATACCATCTGCGCCATTGCTGGTCCCAAACCCGGATGAGAAAGAAAGAGGGCTGGACATGGGGTCAGCGACCCCCCCCCCCCCCCCCCCCCCCCCCCCCACAAAAACTATTTGCTTCCAAAACTTACAGGAAAGGTAAACAAATGAGTCAAGTTGTGTGTTGTGCACAGTGCATTTAGGAAGGTTATGGATGAAAACCGCTTGATGAAGTCAGTGGCTAATGAATACTCTGATTTAGGAAACGAGGACGTCCACAAGGAACCCTTAAGTGAATGCTGATGGGAGAAGCCAAAGATGCTTGTCTGGATTCCGTCCATGATATCAAAACGATTGCACAGGATAGAATGGAATGGAGAAATAGACTGTGAGCCTTATGTGGCATAGAATGGCACAACATGACAATGAACAAGAATGTTAATACCTTCAGCACCAGTGACCAGATCACCACCAGTAGCTGAACTTCCAAATTGGCCGAGTGCCGCTCCATGGGCTGCCCCTCCAGAAGCACCTCCTACTGCTCCTGCAGCCTCAGCCTCCATCTGGCTGATGGTTTTCTCTAGCTGCTCAATCTTATCAAAGAGGAAGAGCAGATGTTTCTGGGTGCTTTGTTGTGTCTTCATCAAATGGTTAGGAAACTGGTCAAAAGGAAGCTGCAATAACAAAACCATAAATTATTAGAAACAGGGATTTGTTACTTATCTATTCTGCATCATGAGGTTCTGTATGTGTATATGTATGTAATGTATGTATGTACATATTGATGTTGTATGTATGTACGTATGTATGTGTGTAATGCATGTATGTGTGTACATACGTATGTACATATTGACGTTGTTTGTATGTACGTATGTACATATGTATGTACACATGTATGCGTGTTACACATGGGTATGTATATCCGAATGCATGCATTGATACCATCCTGTTCTACCTATTTTGTTGCTGCTAGTGGTGATCGACCTACACCTCTTTCTCCTCAAAGCTGTAAAGGACCTCTTTCATACCTGTGAAACATTGGGCATATGATGTTAGCTACGCATTTGTACAGACAAGCTTGCTCTTGAAGGGTGTTGTGGACAATGTCCAACACATGATACTCAAGATAACTTTCTTCATGTGGACCCCAAAGATAGAGAGGGGGGAGAAGACTAAACCCACTGCCTCCTAAAGGCAAATCATTAAAGGCGAATAATTAGTAGTAGTTAGTAGAAAATCTGAAACGGACAAAAAGGGGCAGAGATCACAGCCCAGCTATAAACCATAACACAATGTGCAAGCCATACTTTACGGGCTATGCATAAGAAGAAGAGGCTATCCTCCGAATAACGGTCCCAAATTATCGAGGCCGAAAATATACCCTGACAGGGCCTCAGTCACGTGTAAATTGCGGACTTCTGGCGACTACCGCTACCGCCGAGAGTATCTCCCGCGCTGCACGCAGTGGCGTTATTCGGAGGATAGCCGAAGAAGATTATTTCTGTTTGTGCTCTAGAGCAGGGCTATTCAACTAAGTTTACTTACTTAGTCGCTCCTCTTCTACCTTGGAGTGTAGAGGATTGCCAGAGAGCTCGCCAGACGTCTCTATCAGCAATTTTCTTCCTGGCTTTGTTCCATTCCAGTCCTCTGTCACTTAGGGACTGTCAGATGTTGTCTTCCCAGCAGATCCTGGGTCACCCTGGAGGTCTAGTTCTTAGCCTCCCATGCCTGCCATGGTGGCCGATTTTCTCCCACTCTGCATACATGTCCAAACCGTTGAAACTGTGACCGATCCACTCGCGTTTCTAAGGATTAGGTATCAAGATCTTGACGTATTGTCTGATTGCGGACTTTGTCTCTTTTTGTCACTTGGACCACCTTTCCCAGATATCTCATTTGTGAGGCCTAAAATTGGCCTCTGTGAGCTGTTATCATTGCTCATGACTCACACCCGTAGGTCAGGACTGGTACATAGGTAGAGCGGTAAACAGCCATTTTCGTCCTCTTGCCAATTTCTCTTCTGCTATGAAACCCTCGGTTTATGGTCGGAAAGAGTCTCCTAGAGGCTGCTTTTCGTGTAGCCAGCTCAGTCTTAATGCCTCCACTTCGGTCTAATACCACTCCCAAGGTATTTGAACTGGTTGACCTGCTCCAGTGCATACTGTCCCATCATGATCATGTGTTTCTTCTCCCCCTTTGAGATCACTAGGGTTTCTCATCGGCCAAAATTTTGAAAATGGGTGATTGTCACAGGCCAGAGTCTCAGCATTGAAAGATCGCTAATACAATACAACTAGCAATGATTCGCGGGCCACTTTCTAGGCATCTGCGGGCCGCCAGTTGAATAGCCCTACTCTAGAGCTACCAGCAGAAGTAAGACAACAAATAAAAGTAAAGTGTACAATCATCAAACATGTATTCAATATTAATTAACAATAACTTGCCACAGACTTTTAGGCCAATGATGAAATGTGGCTTACTTTGGTATTGCAGTCTGGCACAGGACACTCAACAATACGAAAGGGACACTCCTCATCTTTGTGGGTTTTTAACTGAGGACGTAATTGAAGACAGATTAATCTACAATCAAAATACAAATCTCAGGCACATGTTTAGGATTTTTTTTTAAATTTCACAACAAAAATAAGTAGTGACTGGTAGCTTCTTCTTCTTCCTAATCTGTGCTCTCCCTTAAAAAGGTGGCTGGCACATTTTTCTGTGGTTTACAGCTAGTCTGTACTAATCTGCATCTTCTGGCCCAACTCATCTCATTTCAGCAAACTCATGATTAGTCAGCTTCTATGACTTGCTTATGAAGGGGACAGTGGGTCTATTCCTCACTCCCCACTGGGGTCCCAGAGGATAGGCAGAGAACGCAGACCTAACATTGCTCTTCTTAAAGTCAAACGAATGAACAAACAAATTTTATTTTCAAAGGGTCACAAACTGGGCATGCAGGTCTGTCTTACATTCGGTCCTTCCAAAAACTCATCTTTTATACTACAATTTCATTTTATCTTTAAATTATGTTATGTTCAAATAATATCTCTCTGTATGATTTCCTGGGCCCATCATGGGAGGGGGGAAAGTCCAGTACCTCTCCAACAAGCATGTCATAAGAGTCTACTCATTAGGGGCATCCTTTGAAGTTGGAGTGCATCTGTCTGAGAGGCAAAGAACCAACAGCCCACCTTCAAAAAAGCCACATCTGTAAAACAGATGTGCAGGCAAATCTCAGGTTCCGAAACAAGACTAAGTCCAGAAGCAGACATACAACCAGGACTTTCCACAAGAGTTTACAGCCGGTAAAAATGAAGAAGAGGTAGAAGAAGATATAACAATATACATGCTATGAGTATCAAGTAAAGTCCACACCACGAGGTGTTGGTAATCCCATTTGTCTACAGCCTACTGTCACATATGGTGTCAATCATTTCTGACATAGATGTTCTTCCATGCCATGACGCCAAACTGGCACATATCTTTTCTCCTGGTCTCACTTTGGTTTAGCATACTCTGCAGCTCAACTGTGCAACCATATTAGATAACAAATTAAAAAATACCACCAGCCCCATAAAATCGGAAACTGTTTGAATATTATCTAAGCACAGACTACACGCCCCATTTAAAAAATAAAACTATTTAAGGAATAGGGTATATGTCCTCTAGATTAATTACAATTATTTTAGTTTGCTGCAGTTAGAAATATAGGTGTAATTCGAGCACATTTCAGTGCTAGTTTTTAACATTTGGATGCAGTTTAGAATGTTTACCATTACTTGTTAACCGGCGTATGAATGAAATAATGCATGACAGGAGGGCATTTAAAAGGGCAGAATGTTAGATGGGCATGCATGCCCAATTCTTAACTCTTCAAATACTGAGTTTGTTCCTTCTCTTTCCTTTAAACTGTCTTCTTGTCACGACAGAATAGGTAGTCTCCCCCCCCCCCTCCCCCCCCCAATCCCACAACAACTTTACTTTAACAGTAATGGCATGCTTTCCCTTACCTCACATCTTGTAATCTGCTTGGAACACTTGTCACATTTTATGGGTAAATTGGGACAATGGGCTTGAAGATGTTTCTGTAAATTAGAAGACTAATGTAAATGTGTGTACAAATAGACATAAACAGACTATGCACTCACATACAGAAACTATGCATGTATGCACAAAAATCACATTATTATCATCACAGAGTGCCATTTCCACATTAAAGTCAGCTGTAATGAGTCTTGTAGTTCCTAATTATAATCATACACATTTAAACTTCGAGCATTGGCAGCATAGCAACCAGACACATTCCTGATGGCCTAAAGATCTTGAGGTTGCATCCGCATTAAGAAGGGTTATTTTTTTAAATTGACCTAGCTCTCCAGGTGGACCCAGCCTTAAATGGGAACCAAGTAATGTCCGTGGAAGTATAGGTGGCTAGCATGACTTGACATCATGCACTGAGTGTTGATCGGTCTATAAAACTATGAGTCTGGCAACAAATTTCCTAGGGACCACTGCATAAAGAGTCTTTCACGTGCTTACTTGTAAAGTTAAAGTTGTCTTTCATTTCCATATTCTACTTCCACAAAAATTGGAAAGAGGAGATCAACAAGAACAGAAGTGGGGCATTAACAGCAAGGGATGGACAAATAGCAAGGAAAGGACAAACAGCTAGGAATAGACAGACAAGGATGGACACAACAGCTAGGAATGGACAGCAAGTGATGGACACAACAGCAAGGGATGGACAACAGCTAGAGATGGACACAACAGCTAGGGATGGACACAACAGCTAGGAATGGACACAACAGCTAGTGATGGACACAACAGCTGTCTGTTAAAATGTACAAATGGGGCAAAAGACAGTGTTGGAAACCTTCTGTAGCCACTCTACTATAGTTAACTTACTGACTGTATAGCTGGGTGCTGGTGCCAATCTTTCAAGCCAGTTACAAAGGTGTAGATCAAATAAAACATACTGTGATGTAACCAGATCAGCAGATCATTATTCAGCATAGTACTACCCCATGTGCAATAGCACTAGGAAAATAAAATAAAAGACCCACTACCTTCCTAACAAGCATCTTGTATAAGGCGCGATTAATTAGGGGAGTTTTATTTTTTTATTTTTATTTTTGAATGCCTGAAAGACAATGACCTAGCAGTTTGCTTACAAATAAGCCAGATCTGTAAAATGGATGGGGATGGGAATTCAAGTTCTGAAGCAAGATCAAAGTCTAGAAATCGACGAACAACCATAATTTCCCACCTGAGTTTACAGCGGGTGAACAGTAAGCATATATCAACTGAGATAAGTCCAAGGTTTGTTAGGTTCGATCTAAGTAGATATTTGTCGACTCTTACCCGAAGCCCAGGTAGAAAGTTTGTCTTTTGCCCTTTTTCCCCCAACAGAGCATAGGCTCTCAACCAACTCACATTCTGTTCTTTTCTATCACACGCAGCTCACCTCTTGTCCTACACATTTGTTAAACTTTCTCTAGTTCCTTTCTCCATGTGTGTTTCTTTTTGTTTGTTCTACCTTTATTTCTATGCCCCTGTGGGTCTCAGTACATAGACATTCCTTCTAGTTATTCTGTTCTCAGGATGTCTCAGCTAGTGTCTCATCCAACACAAGGGTAAGGAGAAAGAAAAAGAAGATAAAAGAACACATAAACAGAGTTTACCTCCAGCTGTTCTGAAACCATAGGCTCCTTACAATGTTGACAGCTGATGTTACGCTTCGGACACTGTTTTGTCTCATGGTGTGTTATACGGGCTTGGGACACAGGAACACCACACAGACTGCATTCCACTAGTTTCTTATCACAGCCAAATTCATGAGTCTGCACCAGATCAGAATATACCTCTCATTAATGTGCTTTAATATGTTTACTGTCTACAGTTTACATTAATATGTTCACTGTCTGCAGTTTACATCAATATGTTTACTGTCTACAGTTTACATTAACATGTTCACTGTCTACAGTTTACATTAATATGTTTACTGTCAACAGTTTACATTAACATGTTCACTGTCTACAGTTTACATTAATATGTTCACTGTCTACAGTTTACATTAATATGTTCACTGTCTACAGTTTACATTAACATGTTTACTGTCTACAGTTTACATCAACATGTCTACTGTCTACAGTTTACATTAATATGTTCACTGTCTACAGTTTACATTAATATGTTTACTGTCTACAGTTTATTTCATACGGCTCTTCTTCTTCACTTCCTCTTTGACTGCTTCAGGTATCAAAGGAGATATAAGATTCTGCTGCTTGCCTTTCTAGCCACTTCGATCAGACACGTCATGCCATTGCATAGAGTTTTTTGGATGTTATCTTTCCATATTGTTCTTGGTATACCATGTGCTCTTCGCTTAGTGTATGCAGCGTATGGTGTGGCATCACAAGGCATTCTGTTTGAATGGGCAAATCATTTGATCTGCTGTCTTTATATGTAATCAATAATTGGTTCTGTGCCAACTGTTTCTCTTATGCCCTTATTCCTGATTTTATCTCTTTCTGTCACTCCTGCAGCCCTTCTCAGACATCTCATTTCCATGGTACAACAATTTTCCGTCTACGAACAGGACAATGCAGGCTCAACTACCACATGCATAAAATAAAGATTGTACAGTCCCCACAGTGACTGTTAAACAGGACCACAAACACCTGAGCACATTCATCAGACCTGCCCACCCATTCTACCTACAACTTCGAAAAGACACTTGGCCTCAAGAGTAAAGTGTGCAAAGCAAGCTATAGGGGAACCATGAAGGATCTGCTGCTGACACAGGAGTTCATAGAGGCAACACACCTGATGGTCTGATCTGAGCATACGAAACCGAACGTAAAGAAGAAGCAGCAGAAGATTTCCATGGTTACTAATTTTCTTTTCTGGTTTGTTGTGAGTGATAATGTCAGTCACTGGTAGCATAGGGTGGGAATGAATATGCTTTACACCAGCTGTTTTTTTTTGCTAACTAGGACTGTCTCGTGTTGTATAAAAAAAAAAAAAAATTTGCTAGCTGTCCCAATACTTGGTTTGTTTTACTGCATCAGATGTTAATTTATTCATCTAATTTACTATGAAGGCTACAAGACAGAAAATAAAACAATTCAGCAATTAATTAATCTTTTATTTACGAGAGAAAGGAGATATAATTAAAACATAATTTTTTTTTCCAACTCTTTTGTCAAATCAATATTGCTGTATGGAGTGGAAACATGGACAACAGCTACAACTACCACTAATAAACTGCAAAGATTCATTAACTGGTCCTTGAGTAGAAAAGAGGTAATTAAATGGTATGACAGAGTCACTAATGTGGAGCTTTGGGAGAGAGCTACAAACATTCCAGTGAATTGAGAGGTGAAGAAAATATGCTGGCACTGGATAGAACAGGCAGACAGAAAACCTGAGAACAATATAACTAGAGGAGCCTTACACTGTACCCACAGAGGCACGGAAATAAAGGGGGGGGGGGGGATAGGCATGGGCAGAACTACAGAGTGAAGTGAAAACCAAAATGTGGTAGACACAGGGTGAACTGCATGCAATAGCAAAGGATAGAATGACTCGCATGAGCTGGGTGAGTGCTTATGCTCTATTGGTGATAAAAGGCAGAAGAAGAATATTGTTTTAAACTTTAGAGTGCAACAAGAGAAAAGGAACATATTTTCCAGGAAAATATATTACCTTTTTTTTTTTAAACTGTCTACTTCATAAGGCTATCAGAGGCAGGAGCATATATCCGAAAAACATATATTATTTTTCAAGCAGTCTACATCAGAATCTTTCAATCTACCTCATAAGCCTACAAGAATTTTGTTTAAAAAAGGACATATAATTCACTAGTATCAGGCCACAGTAAAAAAAATATACAAATATACTGAAGACAACAATTACAGATCAAAAACGATGTCACACTGTAGACAAAAATAATAAAATGAACAGATCATTTTACCAACTTAGCTAGCAACTTTCAGTGCTAAGGAAATACAAAAGAAAAAACCCTGATACACACTGACAAGATTTCAAAAGTCTCAACAAAATATAGAGCTTCAAATTATAGTTTTGAAACCAAGTTGTATATTTTCAATTCAAATGGTGTTTTAATTCTAACGTATGCTGGGGAAAGTTGGGGTACCAACACAGACAGGGAGTTTGTTTGTTTTAGTATCCAGAAGCCATGAGTTGTTAACCCTTAGGCTTGGTATTATGGATATCGCAACCTTTCAGCCTTGATTCCATTGTAAATACCGTAAATCTGGGAGAAATGTGGCTTTTCTGCCTACCCCTGGGAGTGAACCCGGGCCACAAGGAGTTTGTCACCGGTCACCGTGCAATCCGGTTTAGCCAACTATGCTAGAGAGCCGGGCGACAGGCAGTTTAAGTTAACAACCTTCATAAACAAAATGCAAACTCTGCATGACTCACTTCTATAATACAATTTTGCTGGCAACAGTCTTATTGTATGTCCATCTTGCTCTTCTTTTGAGTGCTGAGCGCCGGCAAGATCCTCTGGTGACTACTCCTCGCAGGCCATTCTCAGACCATGGTGATTTATTTCTACTTACATGTTCTTAACTTGCTTCCAAAAGACCCTTAGATCTAGCTTTTCATGCATCAATTCACCACCAAGTGGTGCAGAACCAGAAAGTTTATCAGCCTGTTCATTTTCCAACACACTAGCATGACTTGGAGAAAATATCCGGCATCTCTAAAGCGATGCTTGCCACCGCGCAGACAGCATACCTACCTCCACCTTTCTCGACCTGCTCTATGAGTTAGTTACAACAATGACATATGGTTCTTTAATATATCTTCTTTAATACATTTTCTGTCACTTTTAGGTAACTTAGTACTTAAATGTATCGATCTGCTTCAGACTTATACCACTTATTGGACATTGTGTGTGTGTGTGTGTGCGCAGGAGAGAGAGAGAGAGAGAGAGAGAGTGTGCAAGTGTGGGGACTGCTTTTCGAATGTTCAAACTAAAGCCTTTGTTTTGACTTTCAGTTCCATTTATGCCACTATTTCTTGCAGTTGCAACAACAAAAAACACACCCCATTATTAAAATGGCAGACGTCTTCTCCTTCTTCTTCACCAGCTGTAAACTCCAGCAGGAAGACACCAATGCTCATCCATTTCCCGACTTTTGGTCTTATTCCATAACTTCCGTTTTGCATGCACATCCATTCTACAGATCTAGCATATTTGTATGCAGACTGTTGGTTTCTCACATCTCAGGCAGATGAACCTCGACTTTGAAAGAAACAATCTAAATCAGTCACCTTGAATGCCATGCTTGTCAGAAGAGGCAAGGGATCCATTCTTCTCACCAACCTGGGACCCCAGAACCCACACGAGTAATGGTACAAGTTTTCAGTTTACAAGAAATAATACTCTTTATTTTATGAGCCAGTCCCCTTTTATATTCAGATCATGAAGAATGTCAATAGTTTCCCTCTTCCTAGTCCATGATACTCTAAGAGTGTGCCTGCAACATTTAATTTCAAAGACAAAATACATACTGTAGAGTAATCCAGAAAAGTTCCCTTCCATTGACATCCCTGATTGACGCACTTCACTGGAATCTTTTTCATTTCTCTTATCGCAGCTTTGTCATCAAACATCTAAATACAATAAAAACGGTAATGTTTTTGTTACATAAACAGTTTTAAAAAAAGAAAGAAAAAAAGAAACAAATATGTCATCAATGTGTGAAGCACAAATAAATGAAGAACCCCTTTTCATGCTTGTGTAGTAGTAGTATACACAGCACTTCTTCTTCTGCTTCTAATCCTTCAGTGAAGCATAAGTCTTGGACCAGCTGGCAGAAAGTCAGCCGACTGACATCAATTATGTTCAGCAGCTTGCCCGTCCTCCCTATTTTTTAAACTGTGCAATTCTCCCATCAAAGATGCAAATAGCGGTGAATGGAGAGTGAGAAGCAACAACCAAATTCATAATCTGTTTAAATCACCACTGATCACTGGCATCATGACAGCTAATAGACTGAAATGGTTGGGGCGTATTGAGAGAATGTCAGATGACAGAGAAGTAAAAACTGTATACACCAGGGAGATGAATGGTCATAGATCATGAGGAAGACCAAGAAGACTATGGAGAGATAATATCCAGACAGATCTGCAAACACTTGGTGTTACCAACTGGAAAGAGAAGGCTAACCAGAGAGATGAATGGAGGCGGGTGATATCTGCAGCAATGAACCTCAAGGGATAGGAATGCTGAAGAAGAAGAAGTAATTCTCTATCTCCTGTGTTTGTTTTTTAAGCAATCCTCTATTGCTGTGTTCTTCTATCCATATATATCCTCTTCATGTCGCTGTTAACATAAGACATTCACAAGTGATCTCCATTGCTGCATGTCTGATGCTTTTCTGCACAAATTATCTTATATGAATTTACATTCCTTCATTCCTCTTTCTACTGTTCTTCTCCAGATTTCCTTAGGTCATCCATGTCTCCTCTTCTACCAGAGAGCTGTCCTTGAAACAGTGTCAGAAGGCATTCTGCAAACATGTCCAAGCCATCTTCATCTTCTTCCTCTGATAACGTTTGCCGGTGATGAACAATTTGTTTTCCTCCTCAGTTCTTCATTTGTGATCTTGTTTGGCTAAAATATTTGCAGAATTCTCCTTAGACACATATGATGAAAAATCTCAAGTTTATGAGTAATTCCTGGTGTCATTCTCCAACACTGCTCGTTGTTAATAGCATGTTACCCTTGAATAATGTGAGTTTTATCTTCAGGCTAAAAATTAACATTTCAGCATCCATTTGGGTGGGTGGAGGGGTCTCCGTGGAGAAGTGGTCAAGCCATTTGTCTCACGTTCTGAGGGTCGTGGGTTCATTTCACAACTGCACCTTTCAGTTCACAAGTGCAATTTGGGGATTCTTGGGGATCGTCGCCGGAGCTACTGAGTTTGTTCTTTGTGCTGCACCATCTGCAGGTGGTTAGCTATCCTGCAGAGAGGGACCAAGTGGTAGGGGATAAAACCTGATGCAATGAAGTCGATCCTCTAGACTATAACCTTTTTCATTCCAGCATCCGATACTGAAGCTGTTTTTTGGGAGAAAGAAAGATTCACAGTTGGCCTGTTGACATCTGGACCTCTGCTGTCATACAACAGGACAGTCAACATTTGAATTTAAGCTACCATAAGTAGAACTTTTAGAAGACTGACATATCAACCTGAGTTTGACATCTAGTAGGGTACTTCACCCGCAGACTTCACTCGTGTTCCAAATTAGTTTTCCAGGCATTTTATCACCCATGCACAGGGGGTGAGCTGACGAGTGCCAGAGCATTTTTAGGCACTGCAACTCAGGGGGCCACCAACTCCGAGATCGTCAGCCAGTTCGGCTGAGGCCAATACAGACCATTATTAGTAGCGCATGATGAGGATGTGCAGGATTCTTGCATGAGGAAATCGTAAAACCAGTACAGAGCCTGCTAGTGGCCGAGGTGAGGTATGTATACACCCCACAACAGTCGTAACTGCACCTCATGCCAATGACCAAAATCAATGCACCACTCTGGGACATATTACCACACGTTTATAACAACAATGTACTGTAGTTTAAGACACCATTTATGGTTACAGGAGAACAACTATTATGCAGAAGGCGGTCACGTTAGCGCAGTTGATAGGAGACTCACTTTCAAATCCAGCTCCGACTTACTGCAGCCTACGGCCGGTGTTCGAAACTAGGCGGTTCCCGGGGTTCACCCAGCCTCTACGTAATGGGTACCAGAGTTAACACCCTGGGGTAAATAGAGAAACGTAGCGGTAGCTACGGAGTTGCGTACGGACGGCGACACAGGTGGACAGTTTCTTATCAGCTGTCCCTACTGGTGGCAGAGCACCTATGGTTTATAACCGTGTGCAATGATGCTGGTTCACATATCCCGACTCTACCTTTTTTAGAATTATGTGGAATAAACAATATTTGCAGAAACCTATGTTTATTCTGGTCTTATCAACAGTCTCATTAACACTGTGTGACACTGAGTCCCCCACCTGGGTAAAGTTTTTCACTTCCGATAAAAAGATTTGATGGTCTTGTTGTTTTCCTTTTTGAGGCCCATCTAGTCTTGTCAGATTTTGGATTCATGTCGCATGTGGCCTGCATAATCTCCTCATCCTTTGTACTGAGCCCTGTAGTATGGTTTTAGGAAAGGCTGGTAGATCTTGTTACATCTCCACATCATAGCATTTTGCATCTTTTAATTGTTTATATGAATTTATAGTTCCCGGTGTGGTGAGTAGGGAGTCGCCATGATGTAGCGGCTATACACCCCTGCGGATCTCAAGGTCATGAGTTCAGGTGCTGACAGAGCTGGCCTTTTTGTTTTTAAATGACCTTGGCTTCCAGGTCGACCTAACCTCAAATGGACGTTCCGCCGGAGCTGAAAGGAAAACCCGGCAAAGGAAAACAAGACAGGCATATTATACAGAAGCACAACTTACAGATTCCAACTCTAGCAAACTCTCTTCTTCTGTAGCTCCTTCTGTGAGGCATGCTTGACATCTGATTGGCTGGTTCTGGCTATTAATTATAAGAATTGTTGAAAAACAACAATTATATATATATATATATATAAAGTAATTACTGCTACCATAATTTTGCTGTTTTTTGTTGTTGTTGAAGAGCAAGACAGATGAATAGGGAGGGGGAAGGAGGAAACAAGAAGAATAAAATTATGAAGTTAAAGTTCAGAGGATTGACTTTACTAAACGGGGGTTTATCCCATATGGCTCTGTCTCTCCCTGCAGAAAGGCTAGCTGCCTACCAAGAGCATTGCACAAAACAGGAATTCTGTAGCTCCTGTGACAATCCCCCTAAAAACTGCGCTAGCAAACTGAACACTGTAGCCGGGGAAAAGATTAGCAGAAGAAGAGGGGAAAGAAGTGAGAATGAGAAGACAAAGACGAGCCAAAAGTGCAAAGAGGGGAAAGAATGGAGAATAAGAAGGTAGGGGGGGAGGAGGATGGAGCGAGGGAAGCAGAGGGAAAAGAAGAAGCAGAAGAATAAGGAGAAGCAGAAGAAGAAGCAAAGAAGAAGAAGCAGAAGAAAAAAAACCAAAAAGAAGCAGAAGAAGAACAAAATAAGAGGAAGAAGAAGAAGAAGAAGAAGAAGAAGAAGAAGCAGAAGAAAAAAAAAAGAAGCAGAAGAAGAACAAAATAAGAGGAAGAACAAGAAGAAGAAGAAGAAGAAGCAGAAGAAAAAGAACAACAACAACAACACTTAAAAACAAAACCCTACCTGATTAACTCATCTCTGCAAGACCGACAAAATCTGTGGCCACACCTACTCTGCATGGGATGCCTCAATATTAGTTTACAATGTTCACACAGAAACTTTTCCTCCACTACTCCCTGTGCAATCTGTTTTGTGAAACCCCTCAGCACAACTGGTGTTCGTGGTAGTGGTAGTGGTGGTAGTGTCAACAATGGGCCTGCTGTTGCAGCCCCTGAGGATGGCGCAGATAATGCCATTGTCTCTAAGGAAGCATCGCTCTGAAGATCCATCAGTGTGCTTGTGATTTCAAATCACCATGCCCATAAAATAACTGTTTTGTTTTCTTATATTTATTCTGAAATTTAAAAAAAAAAAAAAATTTATTAATAATAAAACAAGAAATATAATAAGTATCACTTTCCCCTAATGCCCATAAAATAACTTTTATTTTCTTATATTTATTCTTCTTCTTCTTCTTCGCGTTCACCAGCTGTAAACTCTGGCGGAAGGTTCTGGTTGCTCGTCTACTACTGAACTGCAGTCCTGCTCCAGAACCTGAGTGTTGCGTGTGCATCAGTTTTACAGATCTCATTCTCTTGAATACAGACTGTTGGTTCCTTGCCTCTCCGGCAGACGCACTCCGTCTTCAAAGGAAGCTCCCCAATTAGTTGACTCTTACAACATGCTTTTGGGGAGGCAGTGGGTCTATTCTTGTTTTCCCCACAATGGGGCCCCGGAGTCCACACAGGGGATATTTATTCTGAAATCCAAAATAACTAAGTTATCATAAAATCAGTACTCCTTTATTCATCCAATGCCCATAAAATTACTGTTTTGTTTTCTTAAATCAGAAATAACAATCCCTGTGTAGGTTCAAGGCCACTTTGTCTGGAAAACAAGAATAAAACCACTGCCTACTCAACAAGCATGTCACAGGAGTCGACTAACTGGGGGCGCCTCCTTCGAGGTCAGAGTGCATCTGCTCGAGCGGCAAGGAACAACCAACTGCACACAAAAAAGCCAATAAAATGTATGTACACACCCTGGCGCAGCCAAAGTCCAAATGGACGAACAACCAGGACTTTCAACCAGAGCTTACAGCTGGTGAACAAAGAAGAAGTAGAAGAAGAAATAAAAACAGTGATAAAACGAGATCTACAATCAGTATTCCCTTTTCTTCGCCATGTCCATAAAATAACTTTTGTTTTCTTATATTTTGTTTTGAAATTTAAAAAAAAAAAAAAAATAGAATAATAATAAAACAATACCTACAAAAAAATATTCTTATTTCCTATAATGTCAACATAATAACCGTTTTGTTTTCTTACATTTATTATGAAATTAAAAACAACAAAATAATAATAAGCCAGGTCTACAATCAGTATCCACACACCCCCCCCTTTCCCAATGTCCATAATCGTTCATTAACTGATGTTCAGAATCGAAAGAACTAAATGGCATGATAGAATCACTAATGTTGAGCTTTGGGAGTGAACTAAACAATTTCCAGTGGACCAAGAAATGAAGAAAAGACGCTGCTGTTGGATAGGACACACACTGAGAAAACGTGAGAACAATATACCTACAATGTCTTTGCAGTGGAACAAACCCACAGGGGCACAGAAATAAAAGCAGCTAAAAAACACATGGAGAAGGGAGCTACAGAGTGAAGTTAAAAAGATGGGGAGGACATGGGGTGAGATGCATGCAACGACCTTTGTTGGTTGAGGGCCTATGCTTCACTGGGAGTTGGAAGGCAGAAGAAGAATGGCCATTAAACACTGCTGATACACAAGGCTTTCTCAAGTGATCTCCATATCTGCCGATTCTGCTGCTTCTCTGCCCATGGTTCCCTGTGCCAGTTTACATTTCATTTCCCATTCTGCTATTCCCCTCCAGCTTTTCTTTGGTTATCACAGTCTTCTTCCACCTCTGCCATCAACCAGGTTCTTGCCAAAGTTCCACGAAGCATTTGCAGACATGTCCATGCCATCTCCATCTTCTCCTTTTTGGCAATGTTTACCAGCAAGGAACACTTGGTTTTCTTCAATTCTTCATCTGTAATCTTCTTCGGCCAAACAACTTTTATTTTGAGAAGTCACTAGTTTATGTGTTATATTCAATGTCATTTTCCAACACTCACTGTTTTATTATTCCTAAGATGTGTTTGTATTTTCTGAGCTAACTAGAAACATCTATCTATCACAAGTTTATGTGTAATACCAATTGTCATATATAGGTCTAGCCTTATATGCCCAATATCCCTGAGGGTGTGGAAAAGGGTCCTTTACTCTTTATCCACTGTTTTTTTTCCCCAACATTCACTGTTATATTATTCTAGCGACTACGGTGTTCGGCAATTGGCGGTCTTTTGGCAATTTCCGTTACCATGGAAACCGTTTGAAACTTGTTTCGGAAATGTCGGCTGGGGTTTCGGGATGGGTCCTAATCTCTCATGAAATTTTGCGATTGGTGTGATTTTCACCCACTCTAAATAGCTGAAAACAGCGGGAAGGAACCCGATTAACAGCGCATGTCTACGACAGCCGGACTTCCTCTGTTTTTCTGTTACATCAGTTTGATTGAAAAAAGCGATTAGTTTTTCAGGTTGGCTTTAGGCTTTAACTGTTACTCGTCCTGGTAATGCTAGTTATAATTGAATTCTCCGTCCAATTTTACATTTGTGTATAAAATTTCTTTCTGAACGGTGGCTAGGTAGATGTACAGTGACATTTTTCAGGCTGAGTCTCATTGCCTGCCATCTTGTCCAATGACAGTCCAATGTCAACAAAGCTGATACAGAACTGCGCAGTAGGTTGCGCAGAGAAAAACTTCTTGTTTCTGGGTCACAAGTTTTAGCAGCTGTTTTTTACATCTCATCTCCACAAAAAACCTACATATCTCAGTTCAGAAATGACATACAAGCCTAAATGAGGTACCATTGGAAAGAGATTGTTTACAGCTATCTAACTGTGCTGGTTTTATTGGTGTAGAGGGCATTTTAAAAATTTGACTGAAGTAACTAATTATTCCTAATATACTGTGTTAATTAAAGATTTAGTGTTTCTAAATTCAAGAAGAAATCTGTAGAGAAAACTATTCTTGATATCCTTGCATTAGAAAACAGGAAGATGTTACACAAACTTTATCTTTTAAGCTAAAGAACAGAAGTTGTGGAAGAAACAAGATCACTGATACCAGTTGGAGAACAATTTTATAATGACAACATTATCTTCACGGCTAAAAATGGAAGGCAACAGAAAAATCAATTTCAAATTATTTTTACATATAACTAGCTTCAACACAAAAACTGGCTATTATTAAACTCTTAATAAAACTGTAAGATTTCAACATAAAAAACTCACTATTATTAAAATGTCTTAACAAAAATGCAAGTTTTCTTCACTGTTATTTAAGAAAGAGGAGGTGAATATGCTTTCACCATATACAGGATGAGACAAACTGAAAAATACTATAACAACTAGAAATATTAATTGCTACAGATACAAAGAAAGACAGTGAAAGATGATCTTTAGACAATCTTTGATTAAACTTTGGAAAAATTAGTGCATTCACTGGAATTAGCTGGATATTGTGAAATATAAAGCAGTATCGCCCAACGCACTTGATGATGATTTGTTATGATGTCAGTTTATATAAGTTTGGAAATCTTTTTATATGTTGGAGTTGACAGCGACCAGTAAATTGTTCACAAACAAATCTTCTTCTTCTTTTCCACCTTGTACATCATCGAAGTGTCGGGGGAGATGTAACATTCGTTGATGAGCTCTGTCAAGAGCACTATTAAGTTTGATGTTCATTTCTGTAAGGCTGTTCTTAATGCCATCACTCCATATTTTCCGAGGTCTTCCACTCGCTCTATACCCGTTGTAACGTTTTTGTGTGGCTCCCTGTGGCAGATAGTACCAGGGCAACACAAACAAATAACTGCTGAAATATGATATCAAGAAATAATTTCTATACAACAACAGGACCTCTGAAAAATGCTCAGTCTTTCTGCCAACTTTCTGCTTGTACTAAAATGATTAGTTTGCCCTTTTATAAAACCATTAAAACTTTGCAGTTTCTCAGACCGTCAATAACTATTCAAAGGATTTATTAAACTATATGAAATGTTGTTACATCACAATTTTAATTCAGATGCCCAACTTTAGATCTCTAACAGTTGGCAATGAACCTCATTCACATTATAAACGTTTTAAAATGCTCTTGATCTATACATCTGAAATTACTAAAAATGTAGTTTTTAAATGATTAAACTGTTAACTAGTTTCAGGAAGTGTTTTATTTTATCAATACCCCTACAGACATCACAAAACAAACAAACGTAATACTAAGATTAAAAAGATATATAAATCAAACAAACCAAAAAGCACAAGTCACAATTGCGTTCAAAAGTGAAAACATGACAGTGTGGAGAAAGCTTGATAGTTCTGCCAGCTTTGTTATTTTAAAACTTTTGATCAAGGTTATCTACCAGAAAGTTAGTTTTGGCAAAATATAAAAAACTTGAGTCTCAGTAATGCAGTGATCATAAATGGTAATTCTCAAATTGTAGTAAATTTTTTAAGATTAAATAATTTAAACATTGACAGAAATCAACAAAGCTAGCTTGCTTCTTTTGTTTTTCCTCCTGATACTTTCACTGTTTTGTTTGTTACTTCAAAACCGAGCAGTATTGCGAGTAATAATCTGAACTTTAATAAAAAGAAGTACTGTTTTATAGTTTACCAAGTTTCTTAGCAAATTCAGCACGAATTATTCTATATTCCAGACTTTAATACTATCATATACACTATCTACAAAGTAACTACCCATATGTGAACAACAAGATCATGATTCTGTCATAAAGTACGGTAACAGGAAGGGGGCATTCTTCCTTCTTCCCCAGCCAAAAATGTCACAACAGCCAACAACTACCTTTGCTAGCTTCTTTCGTTGGACGATGTTTTATTAAAAACATCAACATCTATAACAAATGATGTCTAATACTTTTAGCACGGCCACAATCGACATGAAATATCACAAACCTAGCCAGGATACACCGTTACAAAAACCTTCAGCTCAATTTCCCTGCCATACTATCGATAATACATCCCCCCGACAGATTTAGCGATTTGCCTTCCCCAAAGTTGTTAATTTCATAACGTACCTACGTGAAACTATGTCAACTACGCCGATTCCCTCGACAAGATGGTCAAAGTCTCATCAACGCAGTAAAACAACAAAGGAAAGGCAAAGAATGTAATTCTTCTCAACTTTGAGCCCAAGCGACTTTCTCAGACTTAATAAAGACCGTGACTCCTGCAGAAGTGAACTGCGCCACGATACGATACCGAAAATACCTCTCGCGATATCAGCCTTCATTGCAGCTCTTTCAGTTTGTTCCCCTCATAGACTATTCACATCCCCGACTTTGAAGAAATCTTTCTCTTAATTTTATGATATTCTCATTGTTCTCATGGAGCAGTAACACATTTATATATGTATGTATGTATGTATGTATGTATATATATATATATATATATATATATATATATATATATATATATATATATATTGTTTGGCTTTTTAGTTTACCAAAATTCTGAGCAAATTATGCTCACCTACGTTTCTGTCTATGTTACCATCCAGTGTTTTCTAGAAAGAAAAACAACATGCCGGTATTCACCACAGTATCTTCTTCTTCTTCTTTTGTCTTCTTCGCCTTTCCCTCTTCACGTTCACCGACTGTAAACACCCGCGGAAGGTTCTGGTTGTTTGTCCACTTCTGGAATTTGGCTTTCTTCCAGCACTTTTATTTTGCATGCAATCCGTTTTACAGATCTGGCTTTATTGTTAGCAGACTGTTGGTTCCTTGCGTCTCAAGCCCAGACTTCGAATGAAACATCTCTGATTAAGCAGACTTTTACGACATGCTTCTTAAGGGGCAGTGGGTCCATCTTTTCATTTTCATCCTCAAAATGCAGTCCCGAAACTCACCCAGAGACCAGTATTTCTAAACAAAGATGTCGGTACTCACCACGAAAATGTCTTTTACAATAGGGCTAAAAATTGTGCATACAAAAATGTGCCGATAATGAGCACCATTGCGCACCATCAGGAAAAAAAAACTGCCCTGATACTAGCACAGAGACAACATCTAGAGTAACAAACCTTATCTGAACAAAATATTGCTAATTATTTCATAACTATAGGATGCCCCGGCTGCCAAATCGATCCAGACTTGAGTGCGCACCAAGAGCAGTCATTGGAAGTAAAGGCTGGTGTGATGTTGACATCACCCACCAAGTGCCGATTGGTCTATAAAATATAGGTCTAGCCTTATATGCCCAATACGCCTAAAGGTGTGGAAAATGGTCCTCGTCGGATGGCCCTAAATATAAATTATGGGTTGAACGGGGTTTCTGGGACTTGCGCCAGGGTGATTCTCATCTGAATAGTGGTACTTTGGTCGCCGGGTGTTTATCGCTCGTGGTGCGGTCCTGGTGGGGTTGGACAACATTCATACTCCGGGATTTACTCCTGACTGATTTTCATCCTTGATTGTTAATCGTATGGATTACGTTACAAGAGAGAGGACAACGTCGATGAGCAGTCTGAGAAAGTGTACAACCAAGACAAGAGAAAGAGCGTGTTGGAGAACTCTTGCAGCCAACGTCCACCGTGGAGACGGCACACGACTGATTGGGTTCCTGGGCCCCATTGTTAGTTAGTTAGTTAGTTAGTTAGTCTTTCCTCTTGTGTCGAGTGCGGCACATAGGGCAGAGGTCATGACTCTCCATGCATGGCGGTATGTTGCAATCCGTTGTAGGTCTTGGATGTTTGAGTGGCCCATGAGCGAGCCTTCCCTGATGATAGTTCTACGTAGGGTTTCCCTTGGTCTTCCACGAGATCTTTTCCCCTGTGGTGTCCAAATGAGGGCTTGGTAAGGAAGTCTTGACTTATCCATTCTAAGGGCGTGGCCGACATAGTTCCAGCGGCGTTTTCGTATAAAATTAGACACATACTCTTGCCTGGATTCTTGCCTTATTTGTGTATTTGTTCGGAAATCTGACGGGCCCCATTGTGGAAAAAAAAAAAAAAAAAAAACCAGACCCACCGCCTCTGCAACAACCATGTCGTGAAAGTCGACTAATTGGGAACTTCCTTCGAAGTAGGAGTATATCTTCCTGATAGGCAAGGAATAAATAACTGCGCATAAATAAGCCAGTAAAACGGATGTACACGCAAAACTAGCTCCTGGCACAAAGCCGAAGTCCAAACGGATGAACAATCAGGACTTTCCGCAGGAGCTTACAGCCCCTGAACAAGGAAGAAGAAAAAGTAGACTGAATCCTATGGATAACAGTTATGCAGGGGAACACTGACCGCCGCCACAAATTCACCCCCTCCCCTCCCCACCTTACCCCACCAACCGGACTGCAACCTAAAGTTTTGACATGAGATGACAAAAAAAAAAAAAAAAACTCGATCTGGCTGGTAAACTATCAGAACAGATACCAACTACCCCATGTAACTTCCAAAGAAGGTATCATTGAGGCACCTCAACATGGTGTAGCGGCTAGACTCTCGTTTGCGAGTCGGAAGGTTGTGTTCAGTTCCTGACGGAGGCGAACTTTTTTTTAACCCCCCCCCCCCCCCACCCCCCACCAAAAAAAAAAAAAACAACCTTTGACTCCCAGATCAACCCAGTCTTAAATTAGCACCTGGTATAGTCCTGGGAAGTAAAAGCGGTCGGTGTGACATTGACCACATCAGCCCTCAATTTCCAATAAGCCTGAAGATGCATGAAAAGTGCCAACCGGGTATACGCTGAAGTTCTGTGTGGGACTGGGGTTAGGCTATACCGTATACTATTAGTTCATTATAATGCAAGAGACCTTTATTTATATATTGTGTTCTGTTTCTTTTGAGATATAAACCCCCACCAGCGGATGGAAGGATTAAAACACAGTTTCTTATGTAACTGTAGTGCAGTGTTGTAATATATTTTCATAATTTCAGAAAATTTTTCGCAAAACTATTTTCCACGTAGTAGTAGTAATTTTTCAAAAATATCCCGTTCAATAAATTATTTTCCACGTAATGTTCAATTTTAAAGTACCAGTAATAAGCAACAAAAGAAAACTAATAAATGAAAAAATATAACCTTCATCAATTTCAAACAATGATAAATCTGTAAAAGTAAGCATTATATACATATTAATTGTTCTTCAACTGATTGTGTTTATAAAGCAGAATCGAATACAGGATTTTTCCCCCCCTTCAAAATAGTTCAAGCCTCGTTGGGATTTTTCCATGAGCTAAAAATATCTCCACGTCGTGGTCAAATAAAATCGCAATTTGTAAATTGTAATCAGGATAAGTAAAATGTGTTCTTAGTAAAACCGCAATTAACCACGGTAAAACGTCAGATATTTTGTATGTCATATCAAATAGTTTTAATATACAAAAGTGTAAATTAAATATTTTAAAAGTAAAACTCCGTGGTGTTGAATGTTTCAATTGGCGCTTAAAAGCTAATATGCAAATACTCTTTCATTTATTTTGAAATTTAAATTTATGAATACTATTATCAGTTTGTTTAGGCAACGTTTTTTGTTTTTGTTTTTTAACCCATAGCTGGTTTAAAAAAAAATTGTCATGCATTCTTTATAGTATATTGCCATTTGTCATTTCAGCATAATAGGAGGAGCTTCAATGTTGAACTGGTTAATAACAACAAATGTATTACATAAAATATCTAAATCAGCATTTTATTACAAATCCCACTGGCTGTTAGCCAGAGCCGTCTTGACAGCATTATGGGGCCCCTGGGCAAACCACAGTGCTGGGGTCCCTAAGAGAACCACTTACAGGAGTGACGTTTTTATTTACGGCAAGTCACTTGATATTCGCAGATTAGAATAGGGCCCGTATGCTCGTGGACCCCTCAGGAAAGCGCCCAGAGGGTCCATGCGTTGAGAAGCCCTGCAGTTAGCAGTTGTTACATATTAACTCTATGGTTTTGCTATTTTGTGTCGCTATCAACTTCACGTCAATCCTTAAAAAAATTTGCCCATTACTGTTAATATTTATAGTACACAAATGGTAATAATAATGACATTACTTTTAAAAGAAGATATCACTAATGTTGTACTACAATAAATAAATACTGTCCTAGCAATTGGCAATGTTGTTATAAAAATATTACATTATTAATAATTATATACATACGAATGACGTGTAGCAATTTATCTGTAGACTAGGGATGTATAATTTGCTGTTACTCTTCACTGCTGTAATAAATAAACTATTTTATAATGGCATCAAAATATGATAAAATTTCATAATTACTTTTATACAATCAATTACGTATCAAAGTAAGCAGTTAATTCGAAAAATATAAGGCTCCTTATGCTTTCATATTATACAACAAGACTCCATTTTTTTTCCGTGCAGAAGGGAAATCACATCTGATACAACGTAAAACCATAAGCTCATATTTGGTTTGAAAATGTACAGTTATATACTTACCACTCCTATAAACGACGTAAATGTATAAACTCAACACACAAATTCGATAAACAGCAGTGAGATTTCAGGTAAATGTATACATAGACATATGTAAGTTGATTGTATCCACTACTCCTCAATCGGGAAGACCTGCAACGATTGTTTATTTAAAACTACAGCTTACATCCGAGAAATCCCCGTTTCTAAGTTTAGCTGCCTGGGACACGCCGTGTTCCTCCCAGCCAATAATAGTAGTGGACTGAGTGATAGGTCAAATTATCTATGAATGTCAGATCTATTTTTGCACCCAGCCATAACCTCTTATGTAGGAGGCAAACCTGGCGAGAGAGAGAGTCATTGGACTTGAGTATCATAGCCATATGTGAGTCAACATGCATGTGGCCTATTAAACTCAATCAGTGCCGAAGATCTTTAAAAAAGATGCGGGGTGCGAGTTGCTCACGCGCGTAGGGTATTTTATGCGAGCTGTGATTTTGCAGGTATAACGGTCTAAGGCGTTTTGTTTTCGAGAATGATATTCGTCTTGCATCTTTGTTTCAATTGCGCTGTTATACATCATCATCATCATCATCATCATCATCAGGTGCCTTGCCGACTGGCGTGGGCGATCATGCCTCTCCATAATCCGCGATCTCCTGCAGCATGTATCAGTTCGTGTGCCGACACACCTCCATGCCATGCAACAAGACTGTCAAGCATCTTCTCTCGTTGTCTTCCTCTATCCCTCCTTCCACAAATCTTTCCAGTGGTCACAACATGTTCTATTTTCCCTCTTCTCATAACATGGCCGAAAAATGATGACTGTCTCCTTCTGATGTCAGTGATAAGTTGTCTTCGGTCTCTCGCCTCTTTTAAAACCTCTTGGTTGCTCTTTTTGGCTGTCCAAGGTATTCTAAGCATTCTTCTGTAAAACCACATCTCTGAGGCCTCTAAAAATTGTTTGGCCTGCCTACCGATTGTCCAGGATTCACATCTATATGTTAAAACTGGATGTATGTAGCAAGCAAGAATTCTTTTTCTAACTCTCAATGACAAGGATATATTGCACAAGATGTTTTTCATTTTATAAAATGCAGTTTTTGCCTGTCCAATTCTGTTTCTTATTTCAGTTATGCATCTTCCATCTGATGTTATCCATGTGCCCAGATACTTAAATTTCTGTACTTGTCTTAAAATAACACCATTGACTTTTATTACACATTTAGGAATAATTTGTTTCTTTGATACCACCATTACTTCTGTCTTCCCATTATTCAAACTGAGGACCATTCTTCCACTTTCTAACACCACAATGTCTATCATTTCCTGTAATTCTTTCTTACTTGTTGCTATCAAGACTGTGTCATCAGCATAACGTAAATTGTTTATATTGTGCCCACCAACCACAATTCCGGGCATATCAATTAAAGATCTCATAATATATTCACTGTATATTGAAAACAAATCAGGTGAAAGTACACATCCTTGTCGTACGCCCCTCTTTATGCTTTGAAATGTACCTAAACAGTTGTTTATTCTTATAGCTGCTGTTTGCTGCCAATACATATTCTTTATTATTCTTAGATCTTTCCCATCAATGTTTAATTTTTCTAACAGTTTGATTACTTCTTCATGCTTCACACAGTCAAATGCTTTTTTATAGTCTATGAAGCATAAGTACAAATCATGATGTTTTAAAATGGATGTGCGCACAGAACTCCAGTTCTGGAATAAGACGAAAGTCCAGGAGTGGACGAACAGCTAGACATTCCCCCTGGCGTTTACAGCAGGTGAACGCAAAGAAGAGGAGATGATTAAACTTAATTATTAACTTTAAAATATGTTTCTCTTCTTCTTCTTCTTCTTCTTCTTCTTCTTCTTCTTCTTCTTCTTCTTCTTCTTCTTCTTCTTCTTCTTCTTCTTCCTCTTCTTCTTCTTGCGCCAACATTCTCTTCGGCATCTTTCCCCTCTCTTCCTTCTTGCACGGCCGGCTACAACAGTACTGCTGGCCGTGCTTCTCTGTTTGTCCAGTGTTGTTGCCTGGACGTAATTGCACAATATCTGTTTATAGAAGAGCTGCTCAGGTGGTGCCTCTGCGCCAAAACATCCGATTTCTTCAAAGAATCTGCTGATAAGGTTGACCTTCCTAGGTCACTGAGGCTTTTAATAACACAAGAAATTTCCGGTCACCTTAGCGGGAAAATTTTAAACACGATGGTGCGCATCAGTCGGCTCTATAGCTAAGTCGATGCGAACGCTTCGTAATGCCGGGTTCGATCCCAACTGCGGGCTATGCGCCTTGCGTTGGTTTCGACAGTGGTATCAAGAAAGCCGACCGCCCAGAAGCAATGGCAAACTACTGGACGTAAATTTTCCTAGAAAAACCACACAACGGGCAGGGGTTGTTAGGGTTGGTTCTGCAACGTCCTGTAAAGGATACACAACTAACCTAACCTAGTGCTCATTAATGGAAGCACAAAACACTGGTCACCCCCGCCCGCTTTTTTCTTCTTCAGGTTCTACTAGACGACAAGAGCGGAAAAGATTGGCAAGTGGGGTTATATCGCAGCTGTTATTCAGGTATTCTACGGATCTGAGTAAAAATGACAATTCATTGGCTGAGATGGGTTGACTGATTAATGTTTCAACCAACTGGGACATCAAACCAAGCAATAAATACCCGGTGACATAAAGTGCCACCATGCGGATGAGGATCACCGGTAGATATGTCCAAGAAACCCCGTTCAACTCATAGGTTGGGTTATATTAGGGGTCCCGGTAACAGCCGAGGGAGGGGGGGGGGGGCATCAAACTAACCAACAATTGCGTCCCATATGCTGGGATTGGTCTGTGGCTTTTCTTACAATAAACATGTCTCTTCTGTCCCTTTCTTAGCTTTCACAGACTCTATAACATAACCACACGTAGGGTCGTGGAGGTGTATCGATGGAATCACTAGCACATAAAACCCATCATCATTCTCTGAATTCTGCTTGATGAATAAGTGTATGATAACTTAGTCCTAGCCATTTCTTGATGATGTCATTCCAGAATCTTCGTTGCTCTCCTATTCTTCGACTACCCCCAATGTTCCTCGAAGTACATTCTTTACAATCGAATCATGTCTCACCACGTGCCCAAACCAAGCTAGCTTGCGACGTTTTACCACTGCCAAGAGAGACTCCTGATGTCCCGCAAATTTATATATTTTGTCTCTGACATATTTATCAGTTTTGTGTTCGAAATAACTAATTCTTAAAATGCGTCTGTAGCATTTACATTCGAAAGCCTGAATCCTCCTTTCCATTTCCACAGTGAGAATCCAACTCTCACACCCGTGTAAAAAAAATAAAAAAATAAAAATAAAAAAAAAACTGTACACCGACTGTATAGACTCTGGCGGAAAGTTTTGGTTGTTCGTCCTATTCAGGACTTTAGCCTTGTTCCAGAACTTGAGTTTTTCGTGCACATCCGTTTCACAGATCTGGCTTATGTGTATGCAGATGGTTGATTCCTCGATTAAAGACAGATAAACTCTTACTTCGAAGATAACACCACTAATCAGTCGCCTTTTGCGACATGCTTATTAAGGGGCATTAGATTGATCCCCTACCAACCCCCCCTCCCCATTTCCTCAACGGGGCCCTAGAAGTGACATAGGAAAACATGTCTCGTTTTATGGGTTAATCGCCAAGAAACTTATTCCTTAGAAAAGGTTTGAACATAGAATAACGCTCACCCAGCTAGTGGGTCTAGGTTGAGCGAATATTTTATGTGTCTCCCACTTTATTTTCACTTCTTATTTTCATGAACTGTTTGAGAAATAATCAGATGCCCATTAAACAGTGAACTAAGTGCAAAGTTACTGGAAACATGTAGTTATTACACGTCAAGATGCTGCAAGTGATTTCTAGCACAGTTACAGAACAAACTCTTAACCAAATATATATGTAGTATCCTTCCCCTCCCCCACTGGACTAATCATCATCATCATGATGTACCCTGCCAACTAGCGTAGGCGCTCATGTGTCTCCACAAATCACGATCCCTGGTTGCCTGGAACAACTCTCTTGATGATATCCCTCAATGCCATCGTTTTAGCCCCTCCAGCATAATCTCTCTTTGTCTATCTCTACCCCTTTTTCCACGGATCTTTCCAGTGGTCACGATGTACTTCAATGTCTCTCTTCTAATTATGAGGCCAAAGAACAGTGTTTGTCTCTTTCTTATTGTTGTATATAGAGATATACTTTTATTAGCTTCTTTCAAGTAATCGTTGTTAGTTACTCTGGCCGTCCAAGGTATTCGTAACATTCGTCTCAGAAACACATTTCTGTTGCTTCAAAATTCTTCCTAATTTGTTCACTGAGATTCCAAGATTCGTTGCCATACAGCAGTAGTCACACTGGGCTGCAGCCTGAAGTTTTCACACGCAGTAACCCAAAGAGACACTATTCATATGCGACCAAACAAGGGGAAATCTCAGAAACCCCTTCAAAGATTAAACAGGTATACTGGGGAACTATACTGTTACGGAGTTGTTGTTGTGTAGCGGCAGACGCCCTGCCTGCAGAATCTAATGTCTGTGATTCGAATCCACCGAGTCATACCCCCCCCCCCTCCCCCCCTCGAAAATGACCGTGGTTTCCAGGCCGACACACGCTAAAATGAATACCAGGTAAAGTTATGGGAAGTAAAGGTGACCGGTGTGTTGCTGACCCCATCACATATCGACTGCCGATGTTTCTTAAAAATATAAATTCAGCATTATATGGATAATGTGCCACTGGCGTGACAAGTGTCATTTTACTTTAGTTAGGCCATATTGTTTTCGAGAAAGGTGAACGCAAAGAAGAGGAAATTTTTAAACCTAATTATTACGTTTAGGTCAAATTGACAGGTCAAATAAATGTCAGATCTATTTTTGCAGAAAAAAAAAGAAGAAGAAGAAGAAAAAGAAGAAAAAAGAAGTAGAAGAAGAACAAGAAGAACGTATTTTAAACTTAATAATTAAGTTTGAATCTCCTCTTCTTTGCGTTCACCTACTTTACAGTAGCTATACTGTTAACGAAGTATGGTTTGGCCTTTCAATGAGAATGATACCAGCAACACTAAAATAGAAAGAATACAATACGAAAGTAGAAACATCAATAAGTAGAGTACAACCAAGAAGAATATGGACTGAAGGAGTCGCTGATACACTGAGACTCCACAACATCACAGCATACCTGGCAACCGAGCGTGCTCTAGCTCGAATACCGATCATCTGTTAACCTGCAACAGGCCAGCCTCTCGATACAAAGAAGAATATGGATTAAAAAAAAAAAAAAACGACGTAACCCATCAGTCTTCTTCTTCTTCTTCGATCCTTCTGTCAGAAAACTTATATCAGGAGGCCGGTAGCCTTTATGAAAGCTATCGTGCAATCCATATCCTCCTGTGTACCATACAGTTTTGTCTTTATTGTGGTTGGAACAGGCCAGATTGCGTCTCTGTTGTCAGCATACAGTTGACAGTGTTTGAGCACATGCTCAGCATTTTCGGGTGCCACGCTGCAGGGACACGTCTCCGTATTTCCTACACCGAAAAATTTGAACATATGTTGACGAAATCTGTTGTGCCTTGTCCTTAGTCTGAATATAATAGACTGTCTCTCTCTAGAGAGGCGATGAAGTGAGTCTTGACGAGAAAATCTGGTGTGGGTATCCAGCCACCTTTCTTGGATACTAGATTGTATTAGTGTTTTCATCTCTTGGTGGGTTAAGTCGCTATTTGGTTGTACCATGTCACTGCCGCTTCTGGCTAATCTGTCCACTATTTGATTGCCTTCCAAGCCACAGTGACCTGGAATCCACTGCAGTACAGATTGTTCTACTGAAGAGCCTAAGTAAATCAGCTGTTGCGTCAAGTCTACAAACTGAGTGTCTTTTGGGTAACAGACAACTAGTGTTTCTACCCTGTGTCAAAATATTCAACCAGTAATTACCTTCTTGAAAGAGTTCTGTATGGAATACGAAGTCAATGAACTGAGTTTGTATGGGTCAATTGTGCAAAACACCCCCCCCCCTTTTCCCAACTACAAAATGCCTTTAAAAAGTGTCAGTACTCACCATAAACTGATTATTACAGTAGCGCTAGAGAGGTGGGGGGGGGGGGGCCAAACAATAAGGTACCGGTACCGCGTACCGTCGGTGGCTTAGGTGTCGCGAACGCGCTTCGCAATGTGGGGGTGCCAGGTTCGATCCCAGTTGCAGGCGATTTGGCAGCAGACCGTCTTACGTTGGCTTCGACAGGGGTACCAAGAGTCGACCGTTCATTGTGAACGTAAATCTGCATCGAAAAACCACAACAGCAACAAAAAAAAACAAAAAAAAATTGTTGTGGGTGAGTTACGCAACGTCAGGTTCTGCAGAGGATAGGTGAGTGTGTAAATGACCCTTTTCCACGTCTTTGGGTATATAGGGCTAAACCTATATTTTATAGACCAACGGCACAAGATGGGTGATGAGGTCAGCATCACGCCGGCCACCTTTACTTCCCATGGCTGCACCCGGTACCCACTCAAGGCTGGGTCGACCTGGGAACCAAGGTCATTTTTGGAAAAAAGTTCAGCTC
Organism: Candidula unifasciata; assembly: GCA_905116865.2. Taxonomy (NCBI): domain Eukaryota; kingdom Metazoa; phylum Mollusca; class Gastropoda; order Stylommatophora; family Geomitridae; genus Candidula; species Candidula unifasciata. Next base: position 473,155 of record CAJHNH020006668.1, on the reverse strand, counting down.
CACCTGGGAGCGAACCCATGACCTTCCGATCCCCAGGCTAGCGTTTAGCCGCTGCCCCACGGCGACTCCCACTGTAGAGGATGCACAACTGAAAAAATAAAACAAAAAACACGACCCGCTGTTACGTTTGCTGGTCAACTCTCCAGACGCTGTCTGATCAACTACCCGTTTGTGGTAATTCTGGAGTTTAACTACATTTTGTCAAGTATTTGGACTTTATTACCATTCCACCCCCGTGGGGGTTTCGGGGTTTTTCCAAATGGGAAAATAAGAATAGACCCACTGCTTCCCCAACAAGCATGTCGTAAGAGTCAACTAATTGGGGACTTTCTTCACAGTCAGATTGCATCTGCCTGAGCGGCAAGGAATCAACAGTCTGCAAACAGGCAAGCAAGATCTGTAAAAAAAAAAAAAAAAGGACGCACAAGCATTTACATCCGGTGAACGCAAACAAAGAACAAAAATTACTATTCCTACACCTACACATTTCTTAGACTGTTTTGAAATGTTTCACAAAAAATGCATCGTATGGGAACAGTCAGTAGGTGTAATATAGGATGCATGATGCATGGGAAGACTGAGCACGCATGAAAAGGCCCAAATGTGCAATGACGTGGATCGTAATAACTTAACAGTTCTGGAAATGTAATGATGATTTCCACGTGGTACAGTTAGTTACTGTATTACAATATAATGCTCGAAGAGCCCTTTCACACGCGGCAAATCCGTGCTCAAAATGTTTTAATCCGGGCTGGGTGGACCCTTAATTCGCTGTTTGTCTATCTATAATGGACAATAATCAATGTTATTGTCTGTAACCATTATCAAGTGCCTTGCCAACTGGTGTGCGCGATCATACCTCTCTACAACGTGCGGTCTCCAACAGCATGTATCAGTTTATGTGTTGATATACCTCTATGACGTACCAAAAGGCTGTTAAGAATCTTCTTATGCTGTCTTTCTCTATCTCTATTTCAATAAATCTTTTCAGTTGTCAAATTTTTCAGTTTTCATCTTTTCACAGTATAGGAAAAAAAAAAAAAAAAGAAGCGATGACTGTCTTCTTTTTTTATGCGTGTGATATGTTGTTTTTGGACCCTTGCCCCTTTCAAAATATCTGGGTTACTCATCCTGAAATTTAAGAAATTTTAAACATCTTGTAAAGAACTGCATATATTATTTAGAATTTTTAGCATCTGTCAAAGATATCACGTACTTCTTATTTTGCACATCAAAATAAATACGAAAAAGCTGAATAGCTAAATGAAACTCATCCTGAAATTCAAGAAATGTTAAGCATCCTTTCAAGAACTGCATGTATTTTTCAGAATTGTTTGCATCTGTCAAAAGATAAGTACTTCTTACTTTGCACATCAAAATATATACGAAAAAGCTGAATAAATGAAACATTACTAAAATACCCGATTGAACCAGCTGGTGGATGTTAATCTATAAATATAAAACACAGATGTTCCGGTAAAACAGCCACTTCTGAAAGTATCAAACATTCTTTCTCTGTGAGAACTAGAGTAAACGAAATGGAAATTCCATCTGTTACGTAGTGACGCTGAGGTATTAGCTAAGTACAGTGCACGGCCTTCTCTATTTATGTATACAGCCGGACCTGGTACAGTGCAAAGTGAATTACGAAAGGGCAGGTTTTACAAGAAGCCACTGGCCTGAGGTTGCACATGAAAATTAAGAATTCTATTGGCAGATAAAAATACACTACACGATGTACAGAGAACGAGAATACGGAACGTTGACAGGTAGAATAAATTCTTGAACACCCATTGGGGTACGAGGAAAGTTTCGTATTTTTTGCATGGATTTTGCCTGTGGATCCGCCACAATGTCACTGCTAGCTTGCCTATCTTAAAGCCTGATGTAATGTGTTTAAAATCCCATTGGGGTTAACATTTGTAAAATAAATAAACAAATATTAATAATAATTATTATTTTTATTATTATTAATAATAATGGGTTATTTTATTTCACCACATCTCATTGGCGTCGAGATTTGGTAGGGAAATCCCCAGACCACCCCATAGTATAGGAGGGTTAGGGCACGGCCCACTATAGCTTTTTATATAAAAAGCCACGGCCCTTTATACAGTAACTAAATTCTGCAGTCGGTCGTGTAAAAAGCTATAGTTGGCTGTTGTTAGGGTTAGGGCTAGTGTTAAATGAATAGCGACTACTACTAAGTCTAACCCTAACCCCCTATACTATCGGACGGTCTGGGGATTTCCCTACCAAATCTCGAAGCCGGCGTGATGTGGTGAAATAACAGAAAATAACCTAACAAACCTGACGGAGTTTGAATTCGATAAAAATATGAGGCTTGTGTGGTATGCCCAATACACAGTTGTTTTTATTGTTACCTTTCTGCCTTTCCATGGGATGTTGTTTTATTGTGCTATGCGGAAGCATGGGACACATATTTATATTTATGTTTTTTCGACGGATCAACATCATGGCACACGGGTGTAACCCATAAAAAGGGGACACAGCCCATGACGATGGCGAGAGTGACTAGCAAGACCCTTCCAGCGTTAAGAAAAGTCTTCCACAATTATAACATGGAATTTGTGGATCGTTGTTGCCATCATTTGAATATAGTGTGTTTTTTCTCAGACGCTCTTCAATAATTTCTTCCTTCATTCTAATTCCATTCCTGATTTGTTCCCTCCGCGCAACACTGCCTATGGCATTTTGTTCCTACGAATCCTCCACAGTAACTGTATCATTCATGTTCCGCTTGCACACATTTTTGCATCGTGGTAGATGTCAGCCGTGACATTTTCTCATCATCTGTAACTCACCATAGAGGAAGTCCCAAGGGATTCTACCATCCCCCATTCTCGACCTGTAACCATCTGTAACTGACCATAGACAATGTCCCAAGGGTTTCTACAATCCCCCATTCTCCAGGTATGACTCAGCCACGTGAACCTTCGGAGACTAAGCATTGAGCATTGAGACGACTGCTGCAATACCTGCTATATCCAATATCTGAGTGTTAGTGATCTTGTCTTGAAACTTGATGTCAATTACTTTTCTAAGGCATCACATGTGAACGCTATTTACAGTAGTTGTTTCTCCCGGTGTGAATAAGTTGACCAAGCTTAACTTCCATCAAGCAGAGTGCTCAGAACATAAGCCGCAAAGACAATAGTTTTTGTGTTAATTGTGAGCTTTCTGTTTCCTTAAACGCTGTTTGCTAATCTGCTCACTGTTTTCCACCTGCCTTACCTATCCTGACGTTGATTTCTGGGCCCAGCGATAGTTTTTCATTCCCTGTGGATCCCAGGTAGATAAAATAGTCAACTATCTCCAGCTCTTCACCATCAATGTAGACTTGAATGACTATCATTGACGCCATGCACCATAACCTGTGTGTCTCTTTGTGTGTGTGTGTGTGTGTGTGTGTGTGTGTGTGTGTGCAGATGGTTACTCTAAATTCGCATCATGCATGAGAGTACGCAGATAGTAAACATTGCAGCCCGTCATCTGAGTGGGTGGTAATTACTACACTATGAACAAACAGAAGCTCTCTGGTACCTTCCTTAACCTGGTTTTAGCTTTCAGCCTACGAGCATTGTAGAAGTTGCCGTCAAATAGTGAATGGATAAAAATACCACCCTCCCGATCTCGAATACGCATATAGAGGCGGGGGAAAAAAAACCCACTGGTCAATATGTGACCTCGCGTGTCATTGAAGAATAAAATATTTCCCTAAGGTTAGGTACAAGACAATGCTATCTTGGTGCTTTGAGCCGTTATCATGGGATCTGGCCGACGTTGAACACTCAAGGAAAAAAGCGAGACGTATGTACAATCAGACAGTTACTAGTACCATAGAAACTTTTCGCTTGCTGTTGAAAATGTGGACGGAGCGCTTATGTCGATTCTTAATTCAGCATTCACCACTCACACACACTCACACACACACACACACACATACACAAACTGATTAACGAACATAACTGATTGCCCATATCAGAAAGAGACAATCTACATTCTTAGGTCGTGTGATGAGAAGGAGAAAACGAGTACATTGTGACGGTAGGAAAGTTGGAGGGGAGGAGAGGCAGAGGGAGACAGAGAGAAAAGATACTGACAGTTTGACGTCATGGCATGGAGGATCATCTGTGCGAGACTTGATTAAAAGTACCTAAGACAGAAGGTTGTGGATGGACTTGACCATCAACGCCACATGGCATGGACTTCAAGAAGAAGAAGAAGTTTGCTATTGCCATCCGGACGGTTGGCTCTCGCTTCCAGCGTCGATGCCAACTTTATGAAGCCAGCTGCGAAATCGCCCGCAGCTGGGATCGAACCAGTACCTTAGAATTACGAAGCGCTTTGGCAAAACCTAAGCCACAGACGCCGAAAAAAAAAAGTCTTAGTAACATTTAAAACAGTGGTTCCCAAACAGATAAGACCCGCAAACACCTCTAATTTAATTTGCTTTTGCGGTAAAACGTTACATAAAAAATTAATCTGGATTCGGTTGGTTCACAAGTCCATAAGCACCCTGATCCCATCACATTTAATCCTTGGTTAGGTTCACGTTTATCTCTCCAAACAGACTAGGTCACTTTTCATTCACAAGTTTGTTGGGCTGGTCAACTTTCCTGAAGGTTACGGGTGTGTACAGCTCTGTTGTTTGCTTTCTGTGATGTCTTGCATTTACGTTTTCATTCCGAAAAAAAAAAAAAAAAAAAAAGAAATGCCTGTGACATAGGTTGCAGCATTCTCTAGGGGATTGTGTTAGGACAAGTCTCTCCATGTTTTTGGAGTGCTGAAAACGCTTGCGTGCTGAAATATACAGCATGCGATAACAACGGCATTGCGGAACACCCCCGTAGCCTTGTGACAGGTTCAGGAACTACCAGTCAGAAGTAAGGTAGTATATATATATTATATATATATATATATATATTATATATTATATATATATATATATATATATATATATTGGCGGGGCGTGGGGAGACCAACGTTTACTTTTATCCAATCCTCTAAACACACACACACACACACACACACACACACCAACATATATATATATATATATATATATATATATATATATATATATATATATATATTATATATATATATATATATATATATCATTTTTATTCCCTCCAAATTTGCATTTACAAATCTCGGAAACCACGCTCAGTGCCTTACAGCACGGTTATATTGGGGCGCCTCAAAATATATAGTTCAGTGTGGGTAGTTGTTATATAATTTTCTGTCAGACATTTATTGAACACAAGCCATACACATGAGGTCGGCTTCAGCAAATGAGCATACTCTCTGCGACAGACGTCAAGTTAACGGGCATTATATTTTGTGCATCGGTCAAGTACCTCACATCCGCCAGTGATTTATCATCCTATGGCTGGGCTCGAGCAGTATAGCTCCCGTGGGACACCCGCCTTCCACCCAAAACGTGGGTCATTTCAGGTTATGTGGATGACCAGTTTTAGGCTGCAATCTCTCATGAGCAACTAACGGGAAAACCCATAAAAATGATTCGAAAGAAGAAATCACATGACGACCTTTGACCCCAAGCTCCAACACGGAAGTAAATAGCCGTCAGTGACGAGGGAAACCTAAACTCTTTACTACTAACACTAGTAGTAGTAGTTAAAAGGTTCACGGACGCAGCAAGCTATATATCCAAGAAATTACAGGTGAGAAACCATTACTCTAAATCACTATGCAGTTTTTTGTCTTGGGCAGAACTCTTTTCATTTAACAGTCTTTCAAAATGTCCTCCCATCTATTATCATTTTGATCCACAACGAAACTTCACGCCGCTTTCTGTCCGTCTTTGTTGCGTACCCTGTGGTGTGGTCAGTCATTAGTTAGTTGCGGAATTTAATCCAAACGGATAAAGACGATAAGACAGATCAGATCAACACTCTAGAGAATCGCAGGCATACCACTGTCATAGACAACGATTATGAAGATTTGGTGTCTGGAATCGACATAAAAGTGTGAGGCAGCAGAAGAATGCTCCGGGACAAGATGGTGTACGCTATGGCCATATCAACCAGATAGTGATGAAATACTACGAGTTGTGAATGAGTTTAATGATAGTATCCAAACGTCAAATGTACCAGATGACTGGTTACACAGCTGTCTTAGACCATTTCCAAAACCAGACAGGGATCCCTCGCAGCTCAGCAGTTATAGAATCGTAACTCTTCAAAACATGTATGGCAAACTACTGAAAAAAAAAAATTAGTGAATTAAGAAAGTGATGTTAAAATTAGAAAGAATGGGACACCTTGGGCAGCTATAGGTCATCAAAGGCTACATGGAACAATGCTAGAACGTTTGCATATGATATGTATGAAGGATTTCAGCAAAAGCAAGAAATTGTCGCTGTTTCGATAGAGATTGAAGATGCCTACAACAACGTTGACTTCAAATATCTTATGCAGTGCGTGATGGACTGTGGTATGAACCCTTGATTAGCTAATGGATGGGGGCAGCATTGTTGGAAAGAACAGTGGTATTTTGTTTAGGAACATAGAGATCGATCGAATACGCATTCGCCCAGACCTTCCCTAGGGATCTCCATTGTCATCTGTCTTGTTTAACATATATACAGCAAGTCTGGCAAAAATTCGGCCCACTGGACCAGAGCGCACTTTGAAATTTGCAGATGATGTCCTAATGTATCGAAGTGGGTCAGACAGACACGACATGACCAGAGACTTGCAACCCCAGCGTTTTTTGTGTGTGTGGGCTGTTGTGGTTTTTCTAGAAACATTTTACATTCAGAAGTTTGCCATTGTTACTGAACTGTCAGCTCTCGGTACCACTGTCAAAACCAATGCAAGACAATCCGTCCGCAGCTCTGATCGAACCCGGCACTCTGGCATTACGAAGCACGTTCGCAACGCCTAAGCCACAGACGCAGATGTGGTCAGTCATAGCATAGTAAAATGAATAATACCAGGGCTTTTTCTTCTTCTAGAAAGCAAGCTGAACTCATCGTAACTAGTCTTATAAAGGTATCGGTACTCACCACAAAAATGTCTGTTACAGTAAGTTGGACAAAAATGAAAAAATTTTCAGCATTGTGTTCTGTTGCAAACAGCCATAGGAAAAAAAAAGTGGTTTAATAATTAAATAATAATAGTATTATGTGTCAAATCATGACACTTGCAAGAGGACAAAATGGCTGTATGTCACTCTACCTATGTGCCAGTCCTGAGCTATAAATGTGAGTCATAGAAAATGACAACAGCTCACAGAATTCATCTTCACAAATGAGACAGAAAGATGTTCCAAGTGGCAGCAACGGTCATTTTTGAAAATATTCCGGCTCCACCAGTGAGCGAACCCACGAACTTCCGATCCGCAAAGCGGCGTGAATGCGTATGACACAACCGTAGTAGAGTAAAAGGACGCCTTTACCACGACCACCTTTAGTCATATGAGGGCCTAGGACTATATTTGTTTATAGACCAAAAAAAATCGGCACAAGTATTGGTGGATGTGATCAGTCCATCACGCCAGCCCGCGTGGACTTCTTGGGGACTTGCACACGGTGCCCATGAAAGGCTGGGTTAAACAGCCATAAGAAGGACAATCGATGACATCAGCATGGTGCGTAGCTTGCTTCAGACTTTAGGCCTGCGGGCCCGAAAGTCGTGGGCTCAAATCTTCGTGGAGAGGGATTGTGTGCATTTTTTCTTCTAATAAAGACCCTGGTTGCCAGGTCAACCTCGTTGGCTTCCAGATCGTCCCAGTCTAAAACGGGTACCAGTAAAGTCCTGTCGTTGTCGTAGGTGGTGCACAAAGAAAACGCTTGACAGTATGAACCAAGGTGGGAAATCTTGATATGTTTATTTTCCACCAGCCCAGAAAGACTTGGTTGATAACACAACATGATATAAAATTAAATAATGATATATTCTGCAGACATGTGGAAAAGACTTCGTAGATAACACAGTATGATACAAAACTAAACAATGATACATTCTGCAGATTTGTGGAAAAGACTTCGTTAATAACACAGTATGATACAAAACTAAATAATGATACATTCTGCAGATATGTGGAAAAGACTTCATTAATAACACAGTATGATACAAAACTAAATAATGATAAATTCTGCAGTTATGTGGAAAAGACTTCGTAGATAACACAGTATGATACAAAACTAAACAATGATACATTCTGCAGATTTGTGGAAAAGACTTAGTTAATAACACAGTATGATACAAAACTAAATAATGATACATTCTGCAGACATATGGAAAAGATTTTAGTGATAACACAGTATGATACAAAACTAAATAATGATGCATTCTGCAGATATGTGGAAAAGACTTTGTTAATAACACAGTATGATACAAAACTAAATAATGATACATTCTGCAGATATGTGGAAAAGGCTTCATTAATAACACAGTATGATACAAAACTAAATAATGATACATTCTGCAGTTATGTGGAAAAGACTTCGTTGAAAACACAATATGATACAAAACTAAATAATGATACATTCTGCAGATATGTGGAAAAGACTTCGTTGATAACACAGTATGATGCAAAACTAAATGATACATTCTGCAGATATGTGGAAAAGACTTCGTTAATAACACAGTATGATACAAAACTAAATAATGATACATTTTGCAGACATGTGGAAAAGAATGCTGATGTGCATTTTCTTATGCAGTCTATTGTCAGGAGGTCTTGGGATAACATGCTTGGATGCCTTGGGAAATTCTGTTGACTGGTTGGTAATCTTTTTTCTCTGCTTTACACAGTATTTTAACAATATGCTTTGATATTATGTTTTGAAGTTGTATTTTTGTTCTCCTTTACCTTATTTCTTTCTGGGAGCCACTGAGGTGTAGAGGCTAAACACTCGTCTGCGGATCTGAAGGTCATGGGTTCGGGTCATGACGGTGTAAGACTTAGCTGCCAAGTTTACCCAGCCTTGACTACCAGATGTAGTCTTGGGAAGTAAAGGCAGCTGGTGTAATGTTGACCATATCACCCACTAAATGCCAGTTGGTCTATACAAATATTGGTTTAGCCTTATATGCCCAATAGGCTTGAAGGCTTGTTAGAGGGTTCTTTACATTTTTGTTTTTTTTGTTTGGTTGCTTTTTACTTTGTTTGCACTCTTGCAATTCCCCTCTACTTCTATCATAATGGACTGTTTTATTTTCTCTGAATCCATAGTTTATACTTTGAGCTTGGCAGAATACGCAGATTAGTTACTTAATGAGTCTTTCTTCTTGAGCCTAAACTGGCGCATAAAGCAGAGGTCATAGCTGTCCAAGTCTGGCTGTTCGTTGCCACCTGTTTTAGGTCTCGGGTGTTCATTAGGCCCATGGCTGAGCCTTTCCTGATGATGGTTCTACACAGGGACTTTCTTGGTCTTACTCAAAGAGAGTGCTTAAATGTTACATAGAACATGTTCTGCTGTATGGCAGTGAACCTTGGAACATCAATGCATTAAGAGGAATTCAGAAACAACAGAGATGTGGTTTCTGAGACGAATGTTACGAATACCTTGGCCAAACAGAGTAACTAACAACGATTGTTTGAAAGAAGCTAAAGAAAGTAGGTCTCTTAATACTACAATAAGAAGGAGCCAAACACTGTACTTTGGCCACGTTATGAGAAGAGGCATTGGAAAACATTGTGACAACTGGAAAGATCAGTGGAAAGAGGGATTAGAGCCAGACCAAGAGAGATGTTTCAGGCAACTTAGGATCGTGATCTGTGTAAATGCATGAGCGCCTACACCAGTTGGCAGGGCACTTGATGATGATGATGAGGCATACTAACAAATCATTATTCAGTTTCTTTCCTTACATAGCCCTATTTGTTTGATGTTTGTAGACACACCCACCAACCTCTCCACTTTCTTTGTTGCAGGTATGCAATATATAAATTACCTGCTCTTAAGAGTTCAAGCAATTGGATGATCAGAGCCGGGCTTGCTCCCTTATACCTGGATGTTCGCTCACCTAAGTGGGCACTCTTGAATCATGCAATGAATGAGTCACAAGAAGCTGTGTATCAAACCCTGTCTGCAATCTACAGTGGAAAGGTATTTTTAATTCCTACAGTACTAGAGTCGGCGTCTATGGCTTAGGCGTTGTGAACACACTTCATAATGCCGGGCTCAGTCCCATCTGCAGACAATTTGTCTTGCCTTGGTTTGACAGTGGTACCCAGAGCTGATCGTTCAGAAGCAGTGGCAAACTAGAAAAACCACAACAGCCAAAAAATGCTGGGTTGGTTCTGCAACATCTGGTAAAGGATACACCACTAACTGACTAACAGTATTAGAATCTCTACCATTGATGGTCCCATGCCCGGATGAGAAAGGAGTAGGATTAGGCAGGGGGCAACTTCCACACCCTAAACATTCATTTGCTGCAGAAACTTTCAGTTAAAGATACCCTTCTGGTAAGCAAATGAGTCAAGTAGTGTGTGGCGCAGAGCCCTAGAGAAACCCTTATAGAAACATTGATAAGAGAAGCCAACAGTTTTGGACTGTATTTCGTCTGTGATATCAAAGTGATTACACAGAATAGAATGGAACGGAGAACTAGACTGTGAGCCCTCTATGTCATAAAATGTTATAATAAGACAATGAATGAATCAAGGACAGTACTATAAGATTTGATAGCATTTGCTCAAGGAGGAGGAAGGGGCAATTAGTCTATTCTTTTTTCCCTCTCCAAAAGAGTCCAGGAACCCACACAAGGAGAGTCACTCATTATTCAGTGCTGAAGGTTCAGTCGGGAGTTGCTGAGGCGTAGCAGCTTGATGCTCGCCTGCGGATTGGAAGGTCGTGCACTTGCTTCCTGGCGGATCTTGACTTTTTTTTTCATAAATGATGTTGGCTCCCAAATCGACCCAGCCTTGAGTGAGTACCAGATGCAGTCCTGGGAAGTAAAGGTGGCTTGTGTGATGCTGACCACATCACCCGTCTTGTGCCGCTTGGCCTATAAAAATATAGGTCTAGCCCTATTTGCCCAATATACTTAAAGGCATGGAAAAGGCTCCTTTACTTTACGTTAAAGGTTCAGTCTCCATTTCTTGAGGCATACTGGTTTTTTTTTTTATAGAACAATCAGAAATTAGTAGTTGATATGGACAGTATCACGCTGACCACATTTTTTTCACAAAACATTTCCAGGTTTACATTTTAGGATGGATTTACCTGGAAGTGCAGGTCAATTTTAAAAGCCTGCTTCAATGAGGAATATGGGGGTTGGGGTATAATCTGGCCAGTAAAGTGATTAACAGTATCTATCATGGTATTTGTCATGTGCTAAACTCACTTTGCTGTTCAATTGTACCAAAGGTCAGAGGCGTGATCGCTTATGCCATTTGTAAAGGCGCTAGATGATGATGATGACAGAGATGAGTGCAAAAGGTCCACGCGGCTGGACTCATGAGACAGAGGTTTCTTGAATTAACGGCTAACAGCCGTCTTCACGGGTATTGCAAGATCCAAGCGTGACTAGACGCTGAGTTGATTTTTAACCCGTGTCCAGTCAGTGCCTCTCAGTCAGTCTTAGTGTGCGAGCGTGTTTGAGAATGTTTTGTTCCAGTCCAGTGTGTTTTAACAAGGAGTTCTTATTCTATTGGAGCTCCTGTGAATTGTCTAATGGGTTTGGTGGATCGTGAGATAGACTTAGGATTTATGTCTGTATAATTTCCAGATTGGACAGTTGTGCGGCCCATGTGTTTGTGGGATCGACACTGTTGCGGCTATGGGACACGTAGCTAACAGGAGTATCTGTAAGGATACAGAAGGTGCCAGGAGCCTTGTGTGTGTTAACTAACCTGGTGTTTGTTGGAGGGAAAGTATTGGAGGCTGATTGCCGGGATGGTAGTCAGTGATGCTTTCGGTGAGTGCTTGGGATAGCAGGCAGGAAGCCTGGAGTTTTCATCAAGAGGTGCATCTATCTTTAGTCCTTGATGACAGGGCCTTTTAGGCAGCACAGTCAGAGGATTGTCACTGTACATCACATAGGTGTATCTGCGTGATCTGGTGTGAGTTGCCCGTAGCAGGCACCTGGAACGTAGTTCACTGGGATGTTTTGTCCATGTCTAGAGGGACTGGCAATCTGAATATTTGGGAAGGAGGTAGAAGACTTGACACTGTGCCACCGATCATAACTCATCACAACGCATCTTTGTCGTAATGTGTTTCATCAGTAATAAAGAGACTTATGTACTTTTACAGAATAACTTTTAGTGTATTGGTGTTGACCTTGTGATTCAAGTGGTTATAGTATGTTGTTGATTCAAGAACTTTTGTGCGTATGGGCAAAGCATAAAAAAATCCCTTACATACTTGGCAAGCGTGTGATGCCCTTGGACAGATCACACGTAGCAGTATCAAGGCCGAAGTATTGTGATAGTACCAAGCTGGATCCCCTCCAAAAAAGGACTAAACACTGTATGGGTTTAGGGGCCTCATTGTAGGGGCAAAAAAAATAGGATGTAATACAAGTCAACTAATTAGGGGTGCTTCTGTCAAAGTCAGAGAATATCTGCCTGAAAGGCAAGAGACCAACAGTCTGCACACAAATTAGTAAGATCCGTAAAACAAATGTGCACACAACATTCAAGTTCTGGTGCAAGACTAAATAAAGAAAGTCCAGAAATGGACAAACAACCAGGACTTTCTGCTGGAGTTTACAGCTAATGAACACAAGAAGAAGAAGAAGTAGAAGCATATGACCAAACTACACCTAGTGGTAATATGGTTAGTAAAATATTTGTGTCAAAATTCTTGTGGTATTACAGAATGATGACATGATGTATATTATGTACAACGATGAACCGCCACCAGCATCACAGACTACTGTTCAAGATGAGGGAGGACACACTAAAGGTGGCGTTCATAAGGCATCGAGTATTCTCCTCATGATCATCAACATCATCATTGTACGATATCTTCTTATTCTTAGTGTTCACCGGGGTTAGCTTCTGTGGAAATTTGTGGTTGTTTGTCCACTTCTGGACTTTGGGCTTGTTCCAGAACTTGAGTTTTGTGTGCACATCAGTTTTACACATCTGGTTTTTTGTATGCAGACTGTTGCTTCCTCACCTCAGGCAAATGCACACAGATTTCCATGGAAATGCCAACATTCAATTGCCTTTTTGCTTTTTATCGAGGCAGTGGGTCTATCCCTCCCCCCCCAACCCCCCACATAGAATTTCAATACCAGACAGTATGGACAGTTTAAAAAATACCAGCACATACATATTCTATACTTCTGTAGGACGTCATTTGCTTGATTCTGGACATATAATTGACATGGACAGTGTTTTTGATATGGTTACCTCACTCCAAACAGGCGAATGCTGAGACTAGCTGAAGCTTTAACAGTTAAAATCAACAAAACCCCTCTTATGTAAGCAGAAGGAATTTATAATAAATTTAAAGTTACCATGGTGAGCCACTTGACTACAGTGAACTTCCGGCATCTAGACGAACACGACGCATTGAGAGAAACCATTCACATTTTAGGGCAATTTATTTAGTTCTTGTGCTTCATTGTATCTTGATTAACTCTGTAATGATGTATCTGAGGAAATGCCTGGTACTAAATTGTGCAATGTATTGTTTGTGTGTGCGTTATTTAAACATACACATGCCCTTTCATTTATCCTTGCCTCCATACACATATATACATCTATACCTGCATTTATACAGTATGAGCACACATCACCCATACTCATGCACACATTCTTCCATGTCACGTGAAAACTAATTCTATAAATAAAAATTATTTTCCAGGTGTTGTGGCATTTGATAAAAACTCAGGGTTCTGGCTGATCCACAGTGCACCACATTTCCCTCCAGGCAAAGATCACGGTTATACCTATCCTACAACTGCTTGTCATTATGGGCAGTCCTTCCTGTGTGTGACCTTCCCGTACAACCAGCTGGGAAATGTTGGTGAGTGTTTCAAACAATTGTTTCAATGAATTGTAGAGTATGATAAGATTAGGTATCAGAAACACTACCAGACAAGGTATGCAATATGAAGAAACAAAATTTTAGCAGTTTCTCAGAAACAGCGACACAATAGATCATGCATTATTAAAAACAGCTGAAATGTATCTTCTTCTTCTGCTTTTGTCAAAGGATATAATTGTGGTGTGCCAGTTTAAAGCATGGCTGTGATATTTGTGCCTTTTAGCTGGTATTTTTTGCCTGGATTTGCCTTCCAGGAGCCAACGAATATTATCGGAACCAGTACATGAATGGACCATGTGAGATCAAACCAGCCAAAGAGTATTACCAGAAGAAAACACAAGAATGGACCTTGTGAGATCAAACCAGCCAAAGAGTATTACCAGAAGAAAACACAAGAATGGACCTTGTGAGATCAAACCAGCCAAAGAGTATTACCAGAAGAAAACACAAGAATGGACCTTGTGAGATCAAACCAGCCAAAGAGTATTACCAGAAGAAAACACAAGAATGGACTTTGCGAGGTGGAAACAGCTAAAGAGTACTGTCAGAAGCAATACATGAATGGACCCATGCAGCATGTAACAGTCCTAGATATTTGTTGTGTTATTTTAACTTACAAAGATGGAAGCATCAGAGATTCTACCACAAAGAAAAACATGGGAAAAAGGGCACAAAGCCCCTTTATACTTTTTTGTGGGAGTGGAAGGGGGATGGGATGGTGGCTCTAAGATGGTTTTCAACCTTTTTCAAATGGGCCCCCCCCCCCCCCCCCCCCCCCCACCACTCCTTGAGTATATAGCAAGACCTCGCCCACCAACCCACTTCCACAGCATAACAGAATGTGATTAAAATGAGGAGAACAAAAAAAAAAAAAATGCCCAAGCACTGTTAACAAGAACTTGGAGAAAACATGCACATAAATCAAAGTGTCAAATAACATTAAAGTAACAATCACCAATAAGTGGTAATTTAGTGTCCAAATATCTAATGTGATGCTTGACACTTTTTTCCTTGATGATATCTGCTGTTTTTGGTTTGATGTTGGATAAGACACAAGGGAGATATCTGTCCCAACACAAATCTGGCATTGCTGTTTTTGGTTTGATGTTGGACAAGACACAAGGGAGATATCTGTCCCAACACAAATCTGGCATTGCTGTTTTTGGTTTGATGTTGGACAAGACACAAGGGAGATATCTGTCCCAACACAAATCTGGCATTGCTGTTTTTGGTTTGATGTTGGACAAGACACAAGGGAGATATCTGTCCCAACACTAATCTGGCATTGCTGTTTTTGGTTTGATGTTGGACAAGACACAAGGGAGATATCTGTCCCAACACAAATCTGGCATTGCTGTTTTTGGTTTGATGTTGGACAAGACACAAGGGAGATATCTGTCCCAACACAAATCTGGCATTGCTGTTTTTGGTTTGATGTTGGACAAGACACAAGGGAGATATCTGTCCCAACACAAATCTGGCATTGCTGTTTTTGGTTTGATGTTGGACAAGACACAAGGGAGATATCTGTCCCAACACTAATCTGGCATTGCTGTTTTTGGTTTGATGTTGGACAAGACACAAGGGAGATATCTGTCCCAACACAAATCTGGCATTGCTGTTTTTGGTTTGATGTTGGACAAGACACAAGGGAGATATCTGTCCCAACACAAATCTGGCATTGCTGTTTTGTTTTCATGACTGCTACAGCTAAGATTCTGGATTATTACAAGAACAGATGCACTCAACTTGATGCCCCCTTGAAACTTCCTCATGCCCCCCCCCTTCCCACCACCACAAGCCCAGGTTGCAGTCCTCTGTTGTTTACATGTGCAGTTATAGTTGGAGGGGTTGTTCTCTGTCCTCTTACAATTTTTTTATTGGGGGTATGAGTATAAGGGGGGTATGAGTATAAGGGGGGGGGGGGTATGAGTATAAGGGGGGTATGAGTATAAGATGTTGCTTGCAAAAACGGGTTTTTGAACATATATACACCAGGCTGAAGTTGATTACTTTCTTTGATGCTTTTTTTCCCCCCAGCAAAACAGTTGTGGTATAACGAACCACATATTTACAACCACACTGTGCCTGCCTCATTTAGTCAAGACTACCCTGTCCTAAACGACGTCATCCATGGAAAAACTCCTCCTGGCCCACCTTACAGCAGTGTTTTACAAATGACATCTCTTGGTGGACAGCAGTTCACTAGTTTTGCCAAATCTGGCAAATTTGAAGCAGGTAGGTCCTGGTAAATATTAATTACTCTATTACAAGAGAATAATAATTGAGGTATTCACTTGTTTTCTCATTTATCTGCTTTCTTCTTCTTCCTTATCTTCTCCTCATACTCCTCCTTTTCTTTTTTACTTCCTATTCATCCTCTTCATTTTTATTTTTGTATTAGCTTTACCCGGCCACGCGTTGCTGTGGCATAGTTTGGCTGAATGGATTAGAAAAGAAATAGAAATAACTAGGGCTGTACTGAATAGTCATTTTCACTATTCGGCCAAATACGAATAGCTGGATCAACTATTCGGCCGAATACGAATAGTGAATCATCATCATCAGGTGCTTTGCCGACTGGCATAGTCGATTATGCCTCTTTACAATCTGCGATCTCCTGCAGCATGTATTAGTTCGTGTGCTGACACACCTCCATGCAATGCAACAAGACTGTCATCTTCTCTCGTTGTCTTCCTCTATCCCTCCTTTCACATATCTTTCCAGTGGTCACCACATGTTCCATTTTCCCTCATCTCATAACGTGGCAAAAAAATGATGACTGTCTCCTTCTGATGTCTGTGAGTAGTTGTCTTCGGGCTCCCGCCTCTATCAAAACCTCTTGGTTGCTTTTTTTTTTTTTTGGCTGTCCAAGGTATTTTAAGCATTGTTCTGTAAAACCACATCTCTGAGGCCTCAAGAAATTGTTTGGCCTGCCTACCGATTGTCCAGGACTTACAGCCATATGTTAAAACTGGATTTATGTAGCAAGCAAGAATTATTTTTCTAACCTTCAACGACAAAGATATATTGCATAAGATGTTCTTTATTTTATAAAATGCAGTTTTTGCCTGTCCTATTCTGTTTCTTATTTCAGTAATGCATCTTCCATCTGATGTTATCCACGTGCCCAGATACTTAAATTTCTGTACTTGTCCCAAAATAAAACCATTGACTTTCATTACATATTTAGGAATAATTATTTTCTTTGATACCACCATTACTTCTGTCTTCCCACTATTCAGACTGAGGCCTATTCTTCCACTTTCGTGTATAAAATTGATCTAAAAAGAAAACATCCATAATGTCAAATGTACGCTGAAATTTTACTTCACAAAATGTAGTACATAATAGTAAACATTTAAAAACATTTCATGTTTTGCATCCTTTAGTCACTCAGTCTGTGGTAACTAATACATCGGAATGAAAGTATTCTTAGTTTTATAACAAGTAACTAAATTCATAAATTGTCACTGACAGCTTAGTTAGTCCATGAAAGCGGCATTAGCTTTAAAAAACAAAACAATGGTTCCATGTGGTCAGCTTCTTGTCTCACTGAAGATATTTCCAGCTGTACTAAACAGACGTTCACTTGGTACGCTCGTAGGTGGTGCACAAAGATAACGCTTGACAGTATGAACCAAGGTGGGAAATCTTGATTTGTTATTTTTCTACCAGTCCAGAAACGGGTGTAAGGTAACCACTATTCGTATTCGGCCTGACTGCAACTATTCGGCCAAATAGCAAATGGTTATTTGGTCCACTATTCGGCCCCGAAACGAATACGAAGCTAATATTCGGTACAGCCCTAGAAATAACACGTGTCTAATGTGGTTACTGTTGCAATCATTGTCCTCACAGATACAGAGATAGTCTTCGATGCCTCCCCCCCCCCCCCACCCCCAACCACCAAATCCACCTACTACTCTCTCCGTCATCGAAGGTTTTTGGAAAAGAAAGACAATAGTCTGGTTTGCCGACTTTAGAACACGCAACATATAATTGTGTCTTTATATTAGTGGTTGTATAAATGGTATTATTAGGACAGTTAAAAAAAAAGGGTTATTTGGTTATCACATGCTAAAGCTGTTTGTATTTTTATTTTTAAGAGACGGAAGTTAAGCTTACTACTGTTCTTGTAAATATCCAAGTAAGTCGTAAAAAATATGAGAATAGCGGAGGTAGCGTTAGTAAAATATAGACTAATTAAGAAATAAAAACTATAAAATCATGTGTTAAGCTCTTAAGGTTAAAAATTTCTGTCATCACTTCCTTCCCCTTCCCCATCCACCGACTACCGCTCTCTTCCTCTTCGAGGGATTTGAAAAACATCACCTGACGATATTTTTTGTAACTGACCTTGATATCCCTGTCCATCCAGTCTAAAGTGGGGAGCAGGAATTGTAATGAGTAGTAAATGCGGCTAGTGTAATATTTACCACACCATCCTTCAAGTACCAGTACAACTACTACCATGACCACCACCACAATAACTAAAATAATGTCACTGCTATCTGTTTTACTATTGGAGTAGACAGGGAGTCGTGAGCCAGAGGATTTGGCCCCACATGGCTAGTGCTATCGCTTCGGACTGGTCAGGTTAGGATGTGTAATTTGGCCCCCAGACAGAAAAACACCATCACCTTACCAGCGGTCTCCGGCATGACAGCACTACGGTGTAACCGCCCAACCACAACTGCTGCTGCTACTTTTAGTGGGTAAGGCAGTTACTGTGACCTAAAGCTCTCTCAGTTAACATTTTATGTTGCCCCCCCCCCCCCACAGCCCCCTCCACCCCCCACCCCACCCCCAATTTTATGACTACTCTTTCCATCATCTAAGTAGTTGGGAGAAAGAAACCAAGTGAAAAGCAACGAAAACAGGAAAAATACACCATAATTACAAAATGAATGCAATGGTAAACAACACAGACTAATTCCAACGCAATGTCAGACGAAATAATTAAATGAAAAGGAAAATAAATGGAAATCTATAAAAATGTAGCAGTTCTGAATAATAAGAATAAAAAAAGTAACAAGAACAATCATAATACACGCTAGACAATAGGAGAATGTCAACGAATAATGTGTAGACATTTATCATTGTGGGATTTAAGGAGTAGTTCACACATGTTGAAAGTTAACAAAAAAATGTACATACTGACTGATGTCACTGAAATAAATGCGCTTACCTTTTATGAAATGTGTTGTTAACACAAATTAAAACCGCAGGCAATTGTTTTATCATAGACAAATATCCCAGAAAGAGCTTCAAGTATTAATGAACGTACACATCAACATATCTGGTGGGCGGATGTTGAAAATGGAGCGTCCCAAAACTGCGCATGCACAGTGAAAGTCGTGTGTCTCGTGGCTTTAATTGAATGTCACTAAAATGAAAATATTTCCCTAACAAATGTTGCCACCTATTTCAAACCATGACAGGTAGAATCAGATAGGTAGATACAGCCCATCAAATCAAACATATCCTGAAAATTTCAGCTAAATCGGTTAAGTAGTTTCAGAGTCTATAGGTAACAAACAAACACACAAACATTGATTTCTATATATATATATATAGATAGATCACAGACCGTCACCCACCTCCTGCAATACTGCTGATCTTTTGCCATCTCCTGCAGCTCTCTGCATGTTCTTCTCATGTTATTGATATGTATAATTCTCTTCTGTATGACTTTTCAGTCTCCCTCTGTTTGTTTTGCTGTGTTGGTTCTAGAGAAAATGATGTTTTAGTTATTCCATTTACTTTTTTCTTTATATGTGTCCTATGCAGCCCCAGTCTTTCTTGACCATATGATTTGCTGGAATAGTCATAAACAGTTTCCAAATCAACTTCGCCCTGATGGATGCAACCCCTTTCTGAACCTCTGAACCTGGGGATCCCCATTGTGGGGAAAACTATAACAGACCCACTGCCTCCCCAACAAGCATGTCATAGGAGTTGACTAATTGGGGACATCCTTCAAAGTCGGAGTATATCTGCCTGAGAGGCAAGAAGCCACAAGCCTGCATACAAATAAGCCACATTTGTGAAACGGATGTGCATGCAACACTGAGGTTCTGGAGCTAGACTAAAGTCCAGAGGTGGACAACACCCAGAACTTTCCGCTGGAGTTTACAACTGGTGAACGCGAAGAAGAAGAAGAAGAAGAAGTTAAAACTGGAAGCTTTTCAGAGGATTCACAACCATTCAAGACATTTACAAACTTGATTTGGATGTGCTGAGTACATATGCTTCTTTGAGTTAAGAAGAAGGTAGAAGAAAAAAAGTTACATTCCGTCCAAAGAAACTGGGTCTGCCTATCAGTTAGTAGGTTTCTCTTGCTAACAGTATTACTAGGGCTATGTTTTGTCTTACACCATATTAATTTTGATATCCAACTGCTATAGATTTACTAATGTGCAAAGCTGCTACACAGGACTTCACACTTTTTGATCTTATCTAAGAAAACCTATATTATCTTAATTCTGTAGATATCAGATGACTGTGTTAAATTATAAACTAATTTTGTAAAAAAAATGTAACCAGAAGTGGTCCAGGTAACTTCTTTATCTCATACACTTGCCGTATTTCAGCCATCTCTCTCTTTTTACTTGAAACATGTGAGTGAATATTTTTTATGTCCTTTTGCGAGTTTGGTTGGTGGCTTGGATGGTTTTTATAAAAATTCCAAAACAATTTAACGAGATAGTTTCTGAAACCAGTGCACAGAACAAAGTTTTCAACAACATCTCTTATTTCACTTGAAACATGTTTTGTTAAAATACTGAATGTTCTAATGTCTTTTTGGGAGCCAACGTGGTCAAGTGGCTAGACCTTGCCTGCAGGTCAAAGGTCGTTGGTTGGGGTCCTGATTTGAGCCAGACTTTTTTCAAAAATGACCCTGGCTGCCATGTCGACCCAGCCCTAAGTGGTACCCGATACAGTCCTTGGAGGTAAAGGTGGCCGGCGTGATGCTGACCACATCACCCACCAAGTGCCGTTTGGTCTTTAAAATATAGGTGCCCAATACCTAAATACCAATGTGCCTGAAGGCGTAGAAGATGGTTCATTACTTTTTTTAACTTACTAATGTCTTTTTGCCAGATTTGTATGATGCTCTAGTGGCCCCAACACTGCAGCAGGATCTGCTTGTTGAGACTTGGTTGAATGGGGAAGGAGGAAAATTAGATTCCAACTGTTCAGCAAATTACAAGGTAGAGTTTTTGTTTGTAAACACGTAGAAAACATTAGGTCAGTGTAAACAAATTTATCACGCAACAAAAACAAAAGCATAAAAACACAACACAGTCCAAAGAAAGAAATGATGCCAGGAAAACAAATATGCACACGGGGATGCTTTGATGACATCCCTTACAGTGTAAAGACACTCGGACTTATAAAATGACCTTTTTTACCATTGCTTCATTGGGGATTTGAATTATTGTATTGGCATAAAAATCCACCCAGCCAGCAGTGGGTTTCGATCACTGTGCGTTGGAAATATGAGTCGGACTTGCAACGCCTAAGCCACGGATGCCGCTACTGCAAACAATATGTGGCATATAATGGCACAACAGGATAACGAATGAGTGAAGTTTGCTACTTCTTGTGGAACAGTCACATCTCAATACCACAATAGAAACCATTGCAAGGTCTGATACCAGATTGCCTGCAGCTGGGATCAAACCTGGCATTCACAATACTTAAGCCACAGACGCCATATAAGTGGGCTCGAAATAACCGCTTTTATTATATAGCAGACCAGAAGTATTTGTGTCAAATAGAATATTTTACACCCAGAAACTGAAACAGTTTTTACAAGATTTCCACTGTTTTCATCATGTCATTCATTCATTCAGTAGCATGTCCCTCGCGGAACCTCGCTGCCATAACAACCCTCCGGAAAACCTTCCTATCCTGAGCAAGATGTCCTGCGTCTGATACACCCATCTGGAGATCATCTGCCACATCCTGCACCCATCTTCTCCTTGGCCTTCCTCTTCCTCTCTTCCCAGGCATATACACCTCCATTATTGTTCTCTCTAGACTTCCATGACGTTTCAAGTGACCAAAATATTTCAATTTTCCTTGTTTTATTGTCTTTTCTAGCCAACCCTCTTCAATATTCAGCTCTTGAAGTATGGATGCATTTGTTCTTTTCTTTACCCAAGATATTCTTAGAACCTGTCTGTAACATTTATATTCAAATGCATTTATGCGCTGTTCCGCTTGTTTAGTAAGTGTCCAGGTCTCACAGGCGTATGTTGCAATGGGAAAGATGCATGCTCTTAAAAATCTGACCTTTGTAATTCTATCTGTACAATTTCATCATGTCAGGTGATGAAAATTACCTCTATCTCCATGCAAGCTTTTGCTGTGAAATTCAATGAGACCAAGGACCACTCCAAATGGGCAATAAGCACTGCTGCTGGAATCAGAGGAGAAAAGGTATGGACTGCTTTCTGTTATTTCATTACGTTTGAAGTTTGAACAATGGATCAACATCATGGCACATGGGTAGTAACCCATAAGTGGTCCGTTCTTTCTTCTAACTCCAGTCTGAGTCCGAAGAAGCTCAGCGCAATGTACAGGCTCTGTAGCACCAGTGAGTCTTATGAAATACTTTGGATAAATTTTAAAACTCAAATTTTGCCTGGCAGCGCCGTTAGGCTACTCTTTTTGATTTCCAACTGCAAAGGGATTTTTTTTACATGCGCAGCAATGCACACGGGCATCTGATCTCACTACCCAAAAACCAGGGCGAATTACTAGAAGTCCAAGTCCACGTGAAAAAAATCCCAGCCCTTACTGGGGATTGAACCCGGAACCTCTAGCACTCGAGGCGGACACCATGCCCTGAGATCACGCAGCCCCATTTTTATCATTGCTTGCTTTTAACTCTTACAATACATATTCAGAAACTAACCAGGAGGACTGACCTGGTCAACAAATGCCTGCAGAAGTCTGATGTGTTGTCTGAAATGTGCAAATACCACAGCCATGCTGTAAACTGGCGCAACACATTTACATCTTCAGTTGAACATAGAAGAAGAAGAATATTAAGAAACTATATTTTTATGAACTATATTGTTTCTCTGGTCATCGGGTTAAAATTTGTTGAAAATAAATTACCTGAAACCCAAGAAGGAAACACTATGAAACAGCTTTCTTCCTTTTCTCTGTAAACTCTGACAGAAAGTTCTGGTTGTTCATCCATTTCTGGACTTTAGTCTTGTTCCAAAACCTGAGTTTTACGTGCGCATCCGCTTTTACAAACCTGGCTCATTTTTGTGCTGACTGTTGGTTCTTTGCCTCTCATGCAGATGCACTCTGACTTTGAAAGAAACACTTTAACTAGTTGACTCTTACATCACGCTTGTTAGGAGGCAGTACTACAATGGGTCCTGGACCTCACACAGGAACAACAAGGTCTAACCTCATCTAGCCTAATGTACTGTGCTGAATCATGACCAAACCATCCTACTGTGCTTCTCATTTTTCTTCATTTTCTGCGTTCGACATCAGTCATGCTACACATTGAGTCCCATCTGGGTCAAAAATAGGATTGTGCGTTTAAGGTCGCCACCGGTCCCCCATAGCTTCTCTCGTAAGTAATGTGGGTACCCTGGGCCAGATCCACAGTCTTTGCTGGGAGAGGTAAGGGCAGTACTGCAGTATGTGCTCAGGGGTCTGTCTTTCTGCTCCACAATCACAGGCAGCAGATTCTTTTATGCCTATCCTGTACAGGTGTGCTCAAAGACCACAGTGTCGTCCGAAGTCTAAAAATTGATGTTTGTTCTTTCCTGTTGAGTTTGTTTATGCTGTCCTCAAAAGGAGAAGTTCCAGTACCAGTCTTATACAGCCTACTGGTTCTTGCAGTAATGAAGAGGAAATAGTGAACATCACAGTTCCCATGTGGGTTTCATGCTCCATTGTGGGGGGTGGGGGGGGGGGGTGAATACTCACAGCCCCTTAACAAGCATGTCATACAAGGAGACTAAAAATTGATGTTTTTTTTTTTCAAAGTCAGAGTGGACCTGAGAGGCAAGGAATCAAAAGTCTCCATGTAAATAAGCCAGATCTGTAAAATGGATGTTTACACAAAACTTAAGTACTGGAATAGAACCAAAGTTCAAAAGTGGACAAACAACCATAATTGTCCACTGGACTTTACGGCTGGTGAATGCTAAGAAGGAGGCGAAGAATGCAGAGGAACTGATAAACCAGGATCAGGGCTCATGCAACACAAGTTCTGTCCTCACTTCCTCTGGAGTATCCTGGGCAGAGAATATTCTTGGCCGATAAGGTATCCAAAGAAAAATAAAGGGGGTAGCGGTATGTAGAGAGGGAGGTGGGCAGCGAGAGAAGAAAGAAAAACAGAGAGGTGGGATGGAGAGAGGTAAGTAGATAGAGAGAGGAGGAAGGAAGACAGGGAGGGATGGAGAGAGGGAGGTGGATAAAGAGAGGAGGAAGGAAGAGCAAGGGAGATGGATAGAGAGAGCAACAGGGAAGACAGAGTGAGCATGTATGACAAGTTTCCAGAGAATGGGAAATTTCAGAATTTGAATATAACATTCAGGCAATGTGTAACGTATTACTGACAGAATTTAACTGTTTCAACCATCAACAGGTGTTGAGATTTCATGAACTTGAGAAGTGGACGTGTATCGGAGACATCAATAGAATGAACAGCCAGTTTAAGAGAGGCGGAGGGATGATGTGCTTACAGAACTCTTCTGTGTGGCAGGCATACACGAACACGGTGGCAAGCTACAACAAATGTTAAACTGTTCATTTATTTTGGCCATTACTTTTTTTAAACCAGTCTTTTGGCTTGTTAATATTTTAAAATGTATCATGACCTACTTAGCAAACTGCATGATGAATGTTAATCCTTTGTGTTTTGTGATCAGCATTTTAGGCTGTTCGTGCTGTTTTCTTTATAAAAGATATGTCTTGTATAGTATTTTTAATTAACATTTTTTACAAATATTTTTTGTAACTTTTAATTCTAAAATATATAAGAAAATATTTTGATCTCATATTCTTTTAAACATATGAGAAGAAAAACTGATCTTTTTCTCTATACATATTTATCTTGCTGTTGCTATCTAAAATGTTTTATCTGTTATTTCTATATAGAATTTTAAATCATATTTTTGGATCTGTTGTTGCTCTATCAAATCTTTGAATCTTTGGCCATCATATAAAATTTATGATTTAATAATTTGATCTGTGATAAAATATTTAAATCTGTTGTCATTATTTCAAAAGTGTGAGAAAATATTTTCATCTCTTTTCTGAAAATATTTGATTTTTTTTGTAGTCTTATAAGCCTATGAAAAAACATTTGGATCTCTTGTTCTATCAAATCTATTCTGTAAAATATTTTTATGTCTTATTCCTAACAAAAAAACAAAAACTTAAATAATATTATAAACATTTGTGATTCAACCACCCTGTGAGAAAATTATTCAGTCTTTTAATTGGTCTACAAAATCCATGATAAAACATTTTACACTTTCTTAATTTCTTGTTGCTTTATATTTTAACCTATTTATGATCTCTTTTAACTTTCTTACTCTTTCTTCTTCTTCTTTGTTTACTGGTTGTAAAGCTCCAGTGGAAAGTCCCAGTTGTTCATTCATTTGGACTTTGGCTTTGTGCCAGGGCCTGAGTTTTGTGTGTACATCCGTTTTAGTGGCTTTTTTGTGTGCAGTTGGTTTTTCATTGCCGCTCGGGTAGTTGCACTCCGTCTTCGAAGGAAGTCCCCAGCTAGTCAACACTTATGACATGCTTGTTAGGGAGGCATTGGGTATGTTTTTGTTCTTTCCTGCATTTGTTCCTCTTTTTCTGCTTCTCTTCCTTTTGTTACCTCATAGAAAAGTTGGATGGATTTGTAAGGATCATTTATATGCTATTTCTAATGTCTTTTATAAGTTGTTTTTTTTTGTTTTTCTAAGGCCACGCTGTTCTAACATTTGCCATTTTCCCCTTGCTCAGGTTCATTATATATTTTCCAATTGGCTGCTCTTGAGACCAAAAAAAAAAAAAAGTTCTTTGGTCATGAGATGAGAAAACAAACACTGGAAAATATGGCGACGACCGGAAAGATCACTGGTAGAAGAAGCAGAGGCAGACCAAGAGAAATGATAGTGGATGGCTTAAGACAGTGGCAAGGAGGAATCAGGGGAATTTATCCAAAACACCAAAGACCGAGCGAGATCTGTGGAGATGCATGAACGCATATGCCACCTGAAGATGATGGCTCTCCTTGGCAGTTGGTATTAGAACATTCTTGTCAGATGACCAGACCATCTCATCTGTTGCTCTTTAGTGAAGTGTATGACTGATTTCAGTCTTAGTCTGATTCTAAGTTCTTCATGTTTCTTGTTACCTGGCAGCTCATCTCTGTTGATATGATTTCCACTGGGAAAGCTAACCCGGTCAACAAATGCCTGCAGAACTCGGATGTGTCAGACGAAAGGTGCCACATTGTAAACGAGCACAAAGCAATTACATCTTCGGACGAATGCAGAAGAAGATTTGATATCCTTCTCAGTAATTGCAGTAAGGGTCAATTTTTAGGACTTAAGCAGCATAATTTTGGCTGAAATATAGTTCCTCTGAGATTTGCTTTGATAGACCTGATCTTTACATTAAAGGTTGATGATCTCCAGGAGTTTCTGCCTTGAGCCTTCACTGTATAATCTACCGGATTGTTCTCTGATGGCATATTGTTGAATGTTGAATTAAGAATCGACATCACAGCACTCGGGACACTTCCATAAGTGCTCAGTCCCCATCTCCAGCAGCAAGCAAAGAGTTCTTATTCCGATGGTGCCAGTAACCGTCTGATTGTATATCCGTCTCATCCTTCCCCTGAGTTTTGAGCATTGGCCAGATCCCCTGGTAACTCCTTGCAGCGCTATTCTCCTTAGACAACAGAGTGGTCCTGAACTTATTCCCAGACATAGCAGGATTATTTTTTTTTAGCAGTATGGCTCTGATATCCCACTCCAAAATTTGGAGTCATACGTTTGTATGGGCTGTAATGTAGATAACGATTTGGGAACTGATAGGGATATTAAAACAAAAATACAAAAGGCATGAGGAGTTTTCATAGCACCAGGAAATCCACAGAAGTCAAAAGAAATTAAAACTAGTACTAAGCATAAGGTCGGCTCTGTGGCTAAGTCGATGCGAACACTTCGTAAGGCCAGGTTCAATCCCAGCTGCGGGCCATGCGCCTTGCGTTGGTTTCGACAGTGGTATCAAGAAAGCAGACCGTCCAGAAAGCAGTGGATGTAAATTTGCCTAGAAAAACCACACAACAGCCAGGGGCTGTTAGGGTTGGTTCTACAACGTCCTGTAAAGGATACGCAACCTGACCTAACTAAGCATAAGACATTAACTTTAATGTTGAATCAGTACAGCTGTATAGAGCAGAATCATAGAGAACAACTAAAACAACTACTAATAAACTACAAACATTCATTAACTGGTGCGTATGCAGAAAAATGATATGATAGAATCAATAATATTCAGCTTTGGGTGAGAACTAACTAACAAATTCTAGTGAAACAAAAGGTGAGGAAACAATGCTGGTGTTGGAAAGTACACACGTTGAGAAAATCGAGAAAAATACAAGAATGTCTGCACTGGAACTCACAAGGGCATAGAAATACAGGCAGACAAAAACAAAAACACTGAGAAAGGAGCTCGAGAATAAAGTTAAGAGGATGGGCAGGACATGGGGGTCAGTGACATGCAATAACAAAGGATAGATTGACTTGGATGAGGGCCTTTGCCCCACTGGGAGATACAGAAGAAGAAGTATATAGCTCTGGGGTCACACCAGCCTTGAAATAATGAATGCCAGATAACTGTCAGAATGTGCTGGAAAATACATGAGAAGAAATCGCAGTGAGAAAGGGTTCTTTACTTTTTACTTTTATGTAATCAGATATGTATTTTGCAATTTGAATTCCTTTTTTAAAAATGTGATTTCTGCATTGTATGTACCATTATTGCTTGGCTTAGACTGATGTAGTTGTGTATATCTTTAATTATTTATATGGATGCAAATTGTTGAACTTTTTTCTTTCTTTTAGACACACAAAAATCAAAACTTTTTTTTGGTGCTAATGTCAAACTTTTTTTTTAAAAGAGTAAAGTAATAACTGTTGTCTTTAAAAAAATGTTTTTTAAGGGGATTCCAGGAACCAGTAGGGGGGAGTGGGGAAGGGGAGTGGGGAAGGGGAATGCTCTTTAAGAAGCATGTCTTGAAAGGCAACTTATTATGGGTTTTCAGAATTTGGAAGTGTTGGGTTGAAAGGCACAGATATCACTGTCTAGCTGTAATCCACAACACAATTGCAAGTTTAAAGGCAAGCAGAGAGAAGAAGAAGGACTTTATTTGATTTTAGAAATAATCATAAACTGTTTGATTTTATTTTTGAAGGGGGAAAACATAACCTTGATTTTATTTTTGGAAGGGGAAAAAATAACCTTGATTTTATTTTTGGAGCGGTAAAACATAACCTTGATTTTATTTTTGGAGGGAAAAAACATAACCTTGGTTTTATTTTTGGAGGGAGAAAACGTAACCTTGATTTTATTTTTGGAGGGGGAAACATAACCTTGATTTTTTTTTTGGAGGGAGAAAACGTAACCTTAATTTTATTTTTGGAGGGAGAAAACGTAATTTTGATTTTATTTTTGGAGGGAGAAAACGTAAACTTGATTTTATTTTTGGAGGAGGAAAACATAACCTTGACTTTATTTATGGAGGGAGAAAACGTAACCTTGATTTTATTTTTGGAGGGGGAAAACATAACTTTGATTTTATTTTTGGAGGGAGAAAACGTAACCTTGATTTTATTTTTGGAGGGAGAAAACGTAACCTTGATTTTATTTTTGGAGGGGGAAAACGTAACCTTGATTTTATTTTTGGAGGGGAAAACATAACCTTGATTTTATTTTTGGAGGAGGAAAACATAACCTTGATTTTATTTTTGGAGGGGGAAAACATAACCTTGATTTTATTTTTGGAGGGAGAAAACGTAACTTTGATTTTATTTTTGGAGGGAGAAAACGTAACCTTGATTTTATTTTTGGAGGGAGAAAACATAACCTTGATTTTATTTTTCGAGGGAGAAAACGTAACCTTGATTTTATTTTTGGAGGGACAAAATGTAACCTTGATTTTATTTTTGGAGGGGGAAAACATAACCTAAATCTTTTTTATGTTAAATTCTATAACACACTGGCGGCTTTTAAATGTTAACTGTATGAAGCAGATTCTGTGAATGACCCAATTTTACCACCATTATGCTTGCATATATTTGTTAATGTTTTGTTCTCAAGGGTAATCTTGATACTACTTTGATATTTCTGAAAATGCTGTATATGTTTTAAGTTAGACAAAGGGGAGAGTATACAACCCTGCCTGACACCTTGTGATACTATCAACAATGAAAGATTAGGAATTATACTCCAATGTGCAAGGTTGGGCTAAATCCATTATCTTCTTCTTTAGCAATCTCTGGTCATGTGCTTATTCCAATGTGGGCAATAAACTGTGATGTCCCCTCAAAGTCTCTTCACGTTTTCCCAAAGCTTTTTTGTCAGGTCTACTGGGTATGGTTACATGTTGCTCCACCAAGAGAGGACAGTCTTGCAAGACATGCTTTGGAGTCTGTTCTCACTTGAAGACACTGACAGAGAGCTGTTTGGCTCATAACCTAGTTTTTGACAAGACATTCCATTTCTTGACAAAATTTACAAAAGTGTTGACTAACTTCATCACAAGATGTGCCATTGTCAGTTTAACTTTATCACAAATTGTGCCATTGCTTCGCTCACTTTATCATAGAATGTGCCATTGCTTCGCTCACTTTAACACAAAACCTGCTATTGCTTCACTCATTTTATCACAAAATGTGCCATTTGTTCGCTTAATTTATCAAAAAATGTACCATTGCTTTGCTCACTTTACCACAAATTGTGCCATTATTTCTCACTTTATCCCAAAATATGCCAGTGTTTGACTAAATAGGGGGTGACTAGTCTAGATGATGACAATACAACATTTATTATTAGTCTATTCTTTTCGCTGTGCTTTCTAGTCAGATTTTATTATGTTGTATTTAGCACAATGTGTGACTAACTTTATGACACTATTTGTTAGCACTTGTCTAACTTTATCACAAAATGGGCCAGTTTGACTAGCTTTATGACATGTGTCAATGTTTGTTATAACTCTGATAACAAGATGTACCAATGCACTTTGTTCACACTGTGCTGTTTGTAAAATGTAATTTGATACAGACATCTTCATTCCAAAAGTGTGGCCTGAAAAAACAAAGATTGTGTTCTCTAAACATTTCCGTTGTTGGCTGTCAAGTAAAATGATTGTCTGTGTTAATTCTACACTTAATTAAATCCAATCTTTGGCTTAAATATAACTAATGCACCAATTATGTAATGTTTGTTCATTTATTTCATCTCAACAACTGCACCTGGGTGTAACCAGAGAGTCTGGCCGGCTCACTTCACTCAGAGTAAAGGCAAAAAGGACATATAACCAGATTGTGATTGGTACCATCAGTATTGGAACTCTGTGCTGGCTGCTGAAGATGAAGAGGGAGCACACATGGAAATGCCCCAAGTGTTGTGATGTCAGTTCTTGACTCAACTCAACTCAGCTCAACTGCTTCCTCATCATCACATCCTCTTTAACTGTCTTGCCAGTTGGCATGGGTGGCCAGGCCTCTCCACATCTTAGATCAACAGAATTTATTACCATATCTTTCTGTGATTAAAAGGAGGATGGTCATAGCAATGCAAAGATTAAACAGCCTAAAAAGTCTATGGTTAAGCACCAGCAAGGAGATCAAAATTAGAATTTTGAGAGCATGCATCTTCCATGTAGCAACATACGGATGTGAGACGTGGACTATCTCTCAGTCCTTGAGAAAGAGAATAGGGGCTTTTGAGCTGAAATGCTATAGAAAGATTCTCAGAATATCTTGGATGAAAAAGATGAGAAATACTGACATCTTGAAAGATCTGAACATCAAGGAAGATTGGCTAATAAACAGCATCCCGTCTCGGAAGCTGAAATACTTGGGTCATATCAATCGCCACGACGGATTGGAAAACATTATAGCAGAAGGCATGGTACCAGGAAGGAGGGGCAGAGGCCGACCAACACGAAGATGGGCACAGGATACAAGTGCCTCCTTGAGCGTAAAAGTGCATGAGGCGGAAGAGCTAGTGATAGACAGTGTTTCTTTCAGGCAGACCGGAATGAGAGCGACGTTCTGCAAAGTACTTGCTATTGTTGGAAAACAAGTATAGGTAATCGTATAAATGGGACCTCTTTTACACAGAAAAGTAAGGTTTTTGTGCTGATCAAAAATTGTCTTCTTCTTTCTCTCTTTCCACAAATCTTTCCAGTTGTCACAACATGTACCAGTTTTTCTCTTCTTGTAATGTGACCCACAACATTACGACTGCCTCTGGTATTTGTTTGTTCTCATAAATAGTTGAATTGAGTCTCTGAAAATGTATTTATGCAGAAATTTTAGTTGTTTTTTTAACTCTTTGAGTCCCAAGAAACGCATCATACGTTCATAGGTTCCTACCTACAAGCCCAATGAACACATGATGCGCCAATTTCGTGTCTCTTTTGGCTACCCTTGGGCCTGTGATGCTAAACCCCCTGGGACTCAAAGAGTTAATGGGGGGGGGGGGGGGGGGGGGGGGGGAGGAGGCAATCAGATATGAGGTTCTGGAGAGAATAGGAATGAAAAGACAATCATCATCAAAAACCACTTCTACCGATAAGTGTCATGGGGAGGAGTAATTTGCAATCCAGTGCACACTGGCTATTGTCATGCCATAAAGGCGTAGAGTGTCTTTAATATTGTCAATCCATATTTTGCGGCTGTCCTCTTGCTCTCGTAGCTGACCTTCTGAGATGTAGTGCTTGTGATGGTATTTCATTTTGCTGCATTTTAAGATGGCCAAACCACCTGATCTGCTGTTTCTCAATGAATCTAGTACTAGGTGTCATTCCCACAATCTGTCTGATAGTATCATTATTCACTCGATCTTGGGTGGTTAGGTTGGCGGCTTTTCTCAGGCATCTCATCTCACAAGTGGTGATTCTGTGGACATTGGCTGTAGATAGTGTCCATGTCTGGCACTGTTAGCTTAATGTTGGAAAGAATAGGCTGTTTACAGTTTAGTTATGTTTGGATATCTGAATAATGGTGACAGTTGGTAAATCCAAAGACAATTATTAAAAGAAATTTAAAAAAATAGAACATCTTTTCAGCTGCACTCAGAGACATAATCTTATAATTATCATACTGGAGAAAAAAATTTCAGGTGAGCCAAACATGCAGACAGCCATACAGGTGGGAGGATGACATCAAGAGATGAACAATAGTTACTTCAGAGAATTTACAACCAGGACCATACATGAAGAGGTCTGGAGATCTATTGCAGTCAACCTTTATTGTAGAGACATTTGATTGACTGACTTTTAGCAACAATCCCGAAGACTGATTTAACCTTCTCACACAAAAGCAACAGACAATTATATTTAGATTGCGAACTGAACTCAATGGACTTAACAATCATATGAAAAGGCGGTTTAAAATTGAAATTTTTTGCCAAGATGACGGTGTAAACAACTTTCGCCTAAAATTGTGACAAAAAAGATGTGTTTATTTCTGGAAGGAATGTTAAATGTGTTAGATTAGTGTAGTTGTTCAGTTGAATATGAATTCGTGACAGGCCCGGCAATTCCGTGGAGGATTCAGTGGTCCAAAAAGAAATGCCCAAAACAAAAATAGATGTTTCAGAACATCAGTCTTAATAGTGCTTTTGACAGAGCTCATCAACGAATGTTACGTCTCCCCCCTGAAACTTCGATGAGGTACAAGGTGGAAGAGAAGAAGAAGAAGTTCAAGACTGAGGACCAAGAACTTTGTCTATGACACTGGGCTACAACATGGTATCAGTGAGAAGACAAAAGAAGAAGAACTTAGGCCATGTCGACAAGCTGCAAGAATACTGAACATCTGCTGCAGACACACTCACTCTACAAACAGTAGAAAGATCGCAGGTCTAGCCATTTAGCATTTCTTTGGAAACTAAGCTGTATGGAACAGCGAAGGACATGGGTTGCACCACAGCTTACGTAGAGGCCTCTGGTTTTCTCATCCCAAAAAATCACTGGCAAGGAGAATGAAAGGAAAAAGGGAGAAGGCTTCCAACATGTCTGCTTTCAAAACATTGATAACTTCTGCATTACTAGTTCTGCCAATCCATTTAACGTGTTGTTAAAATTCTTTATTCAATAAACAACAGACAGATTTGGAAAAAGAACATTTATTCACTGAAATGGTACACAATATTTTTTTGATGTTTTATTAATTTAAGATGGTTGCTCACTGAGATTTGTACATTGCATCTACCACAAACAAGGAAGCATTTTATATTTATATGTGGCTTGATGGAATACAAGTAAAAGTTCTGTGTATCAAACAAGTTATGTAGTATGATGGGTTATATCAATCACTCATAAGTTTTTAAAAAACCATTGAAAGAAGAAACATGAAATGCCTGATTCCATTATCTTCTGCCCTCCTTCAAAGCAAAAATCAGAATATTTTTCAAGCTGGCAGAGCGTATGTTAATTTTTAAATATTTTTTTTACCTGTACCAATTTTATTTCTTACTATTGAAATATGAAATGAATATTCAATGAGCCGACAACCAGAAAGTAATATGCATGAGCATTCAACTATTCTAGCCTCTATGAGGACACAAGAGGCAACTACAATATAAATAATCCTGATATATTTTCATACCGCAGCGATGTGGAGCTGATCCTCGACGAACCTG
Source organism: Candidula unifasciata (assembly GCA_905116865.2). Classification (NCBI taxonomy): domain Eukaryota; kingdom Metazoa; phylum Mollusca; class Gastropoda; order Stylommatophora; family Geomitridae; genus Candidula; species Candidula unifasciata. Next base: position 439,221 of record CAJHNH020006668.1, on the reverse strand, counting down.
CTGCGAGTGTATCACTCTGGAGTTGTCGTCTTGAATAACCATCTCAATATTAGGTTGAAAATTGACAACTTTTCCTTTCACTTGCTTTTTTGGGGGACAAAAAATAAGCAAGTCATCCACCACCATAGGACACTTGTTTGTTACCTCCGTTCTGGTTGTCTCTGATGATGTTTTGTGTTTTTTTTTGGTTAGAGAGCATGCAGCCGGGCGCCTCTCCTCCTGTTGTTGCTGCTGAAACATTTCTTCTCTGGGAAAAAGATCAGGCCTGAGTGGTGTTCAATCTGGCAAAGTGGTGTCAGGAAGTCCTCCAGTTTTATTTCCTCACCTTCATCAGGAGCCGTGTTTGGCATCATGTAAGACTCCAGTTCTAGTTGGCCATCGTTGGTTTCGATAACAATCACCTGAAGTATGTCCACAATAGCGTGTATAAAATATACATTAACAAATTATTACAGTAAACTACCTATTCTTTGATTGTGAACTATTCTATAAAGGTCATTAATGTCTGTCTAGCGCAGGCTATATTGTCCCAAGGAGTGCTGAATGAACTTAAAATGGGACTAGAAAGCTCAATGGAGGGAATTAAAAAAAAAAAAAAGAAAAAAGATGACACACACAGATACAAGCAAACATTTTGACCAAAGTCTTGTATCAATGGAGTACTAAACACAACACCATTTGTGACTCAAAGGATAAGACAACAGGGCATCTAAACAACAAAGGTCAACCCAAAACCTAGAAATACATAACGGGGGAATAATGTGGACGTGAAGGGTTAAACCGAGAAACTGATTCAGAAGGCATTTGATAAACAAATAAAGAAACAAACAAAAAAAAAAACAAAGAGGAGGAGAAATATAAACACGTTAAAAAAATAAAATATTGCTGTGTTAAATATTGATCCTCCAAGCCTGAGGATGTTAAAACTGTGAATGAAAAGATTTTTCTAAAGAGTAGCGGCTGGTTTGATTATCAGAGCAAGATTTTATAGCAGTAACTCAGATATCAATTTTGCCTTTACAGTCAGAACTATTAACATCATCTACCTGTCCTCCTCTTCTGCTTCAGCTTTCCTATCATCATAACTTTCATGCCAATTTTCTTCTCATGATGCGATCATGTCTTCACCATGTGCCTGAAAAATTGTATCTGCCAAACTTGGATCTTATTTAGAGAACTACTTATTTCTTATGTATACACTATTGTTGGATGAAGACCTATTGACAATACTGGAAATGAACAGGCAGACAGATTGGCTGGATCTGCACCAATAGATGGTGAACTGATGCATGACAAGGCAGATGGGGTCAAGGCCCTTTGGGAACAAGCAACTGAATCAGCAGAGAAACATGATTAATATGGCTTGGATAGAGAGAAGCACCTGGGTATAACCAGAAGGTCTGACCAGCTTACTACACTCAGAGGAAAGGCAAGAAGGATATATAACCAGATTGTGATTGGTACCAACAGTATTGGAACTCTGTGCTGGCTGCTGAAGATGAGGACGGAGCATGCATGGGATGTTATGAGTGCTGTGATGTCAGTTCTTGACTCAGCTCAACTACTGACAAGTCTCAGATGGGAATTGAATACCCATATTTACAATACAGTATGTGTATGTGCCTTTCAGGTCAACCCACTTTTAAATGGGTACCTGGTACAGTCCTGGGAAGTAAAGGCGGCAGCCATTATGTTGACCACATCACCCACTAAATGCTGATTAGTCTATCAAATATAGATCTAGTCCCCTATTCTCAATACACCTGAACACATTGAAAAGGGTCCTTTAACTTTAAAAAAAAAATGCATATGCATCATATGCCACCATCATATCACCGTTATTTGTTGGTACATGAATAATACATTACATACCAGGTAAACGAAACAAGAATAACGTTAAAGAAAATTGATACCAGATCCCCCCAAAAATATAAACAAAATAAATTACCTTGAAAAAGTGAGTCGGCACTGAGACTTCACCATCACCAAGTACATCAAATTGTTTAATAGTCTTGTCATCTTCCACTCTGGGGGAAAAAAAGGGCACATTGCAGAGTTCAGAAGGAGGTTCTTTTTCTGCATTCGCCCATAAGCGGGCGATGGACATGTGATATAGTTTACGGCTTCTTCTTCCTCTTCTGTCTTTTCCCACTAATGAAGCATTGGCCCTCGACCAACTCACGGCAAGTCGTTCTATCCTTTGCTATTGCTTGCAACTTGCCCCATGTCTTCCCCATCTTTTTAACACCACTCTCTTGCTAAAATCCGTGACTCAAAGGAGATGCCATTCTGACAAGAATCAAAGAAGAGCTAATCCCAGAAACCATTTCAACCGTATAGCACAGTTATATTAGGGTACCCTATGCTCATGAAGTAATCTGATTTCAGTTTGGGTGAGTTGTTTAATCTTCTGTCTTAAAGAAAAAAGATGTATAAATCCAGTCCCTTCATCCCATAATGCTTTGAAATGCAGCTCTAACAGTTTTTTTTAGAAGACCTAGATTAAATAGCATATTGAATACCACAAGTAGAACTATAAGAATCAGAAAACGATTACAGTATATCTTCTTCTTCTTCGCGTTCACCGGCTGTTAACTCCAGCGGAAAGTTCTTGTTGTTCGTCCACTTCTGGACTGCGGTCATGTTTCAGAACCTGGGTGTTGCATGTGCATCCGTTTGACAGATCTGGCTCATTTGTGTGCAGACCGTTGGTTCCTTGCCTCTCAGGCGGATGCACCCCGACTTCGAAGGAAGCTCCCAATTAGTCGACTTTTACGACATACTTTTGCGTAGGCAGTGGGTCTATACTTATTTCCCCTATAATATGGCCCCAGAACCCACACGGGGAGATTACAGTATAGAACTGAGGACTATGCCCAGCTGGAAAGGGCTGGAATGTAAAAACGGAACTAATCACGAAAGTCACCCCATCTTGTTCGTGCAAGAGACTTCGTGCCGGGTCCCATTCATGTCGTGCCAATTCCCACAGACTTTCCTGCTGTGGCAGGGTTGCCAGATAGGAAGGAAAAAAAGAGGAAACAATTGCAAATTCATGCTCATTTCATTAGAAAAGTTTATCACTATCGCCTCCACTGAAACCAACACCATACACTTTGTCAGTGGACAAGTCCTTTATTACAGTAGGAGATAGGTGAAATTATTGCAACTAAGCAACTCTGTTCTTGTTCTCACCTTTGTCCCACGAAGTTGCAGCTGCGTTCTATTTATTTCTAGTAGTAGTAGTAGTAGTAGTAGTAGTAATTTAAACAACAATATCTTGTTCGACCAATCCAGGTTATAAATGGAATATAGTATTTTTTTCTAAATGTTTCAGTAATGTTTATTTATGTCTACTAATATCGGATAGCTTTTGTATTAATTGTATTAGATCAAAGAAGCATATTTAATGTACTGTATCTATCCTTTGTTTTGACTGATAATTCCAGAGAGAACACCATCTCAGTAATAGCATTACTAACAGGAGTTATCAAACAAGTCAGAGCAAAAGATGCAAGCTCTGTACTTTAAACGACACCTATAGAAAAACACCAGTCCAAAACTTTTCACGTTCAGTCAATACTTTGTGCTTCTCCGCGCGGAAATGATTCCCGGTAATCTATACTCCAACCATCTGTGCCACCGGTCAGTTAGGGCCCAAGGTAAAAGCAAGAATAGACAGAAACGAAAGCAGAAAAGCAACTACTAACAACAGGAAAGTCAGAGCATAAGCGAATATTTATGGACACCACCATGTCATGCAGATCCACCTGTGACGACTGGTATCGAATCATTGATGTTTTTTTGTGTATGGCAATCCTGTGTTGTCGGGGCGTTACGACGTGGTTTGTTTCATCGTAGTACCAAACACACTGTGTCGAAAAGCAACTACCTCAGGTTTTCGCAACTGTTTTCTGTGAACGGTAGGTCTCAGGCGCCGAAAGCGCCTGTGTACCAGAAAGAAGTACTGGAGGGGGTTTCGCCGAAATTGCGACTCTTCGGGAGTATCAAATCACTAATGTTTCTACGCTCGTTGGCGGTGGCTGTCGTCACTAGTGACTCTACTTGACGTGGGGTGGAGCTTGTGCTTGTCAGTGACCATGACAGCTACACCGGCGGTAGCGTAGCCACCAGCAGGGCTTTCCAATCCAGGCAGCTCAAAGGTAGAGACTGAACAATGAGAGACACCCTGGTCATCCAGTCTGGGGGTTAAAGAGTGGGGTCGACACCACCACCTTTTAAAAACCTCATTGTCGTCACAAAACAAAAATATCTACGCCTCCAGTTTGGATGGAATATATACATAAATACGTAGTCACCAACTGAAAAGCGACATCAGCGACGGGTTCGCCCACGGGCTGGCCGGTAGACGACTTTGTCGTCGGTCGGGACAGTATTTGGGTCTGTCTCATAAACACTGCAATAGTCCTTGTAAGGGCTACTTGGTGGCGAGCAACGCTAAGCCATTTTATCTGGCGCACGTAAACCTAATCACAAATTAATAAGCTAATGCTTCCCTCTTCGGGGATGCTGGTTGAACGTGACAATTTTTATGTGGTAGCAGAGCAAGCCAAAAAGAGACTGAAAAGCGAAGGCCAAACAGAGATATGAATGGAGGCAGGTGATATCTGCAGTAATGAACATTGAAGGCTCAGGTGCTGAGAAAGAATAAACTCCAAGACTGAACGACACCTTGATGTTTGTTCATAATGTTGCGACTGTCATGCAGACAACACAAGACAACACAAGATAATAACGACATTAAAACATTTCAGCTACATACATTGGAAGGAACAATGGCCCAGAGCAGACATAGACTCCTTTGTTTTCTCGCACTAGTTTCTCCCTAATGTAACATTCCAAATCAAACCAGGCACCACAGTTGAACCCAGGAACCTGCATGATAAAAATAATGTGCATCGTTACTAGAAACACTTCACACACTCAGCTACAAATACAGATAATACCATTGATGAACGATATAAAACTGTTGTAACTGATACCGAGGAGCGGCTGCCTGAACGGTTCAGAACGCTGAGTGGGAGATCCAGGTTCGAATCCTCAATAGGGGATTTTTTTTTCCTGTTGGTGGAAAAAATAAAATACTTACCTGTCCGTGGCGTTAAATCCTCATGCTCAAAGACCCTCTTGCCCCCACCGCAAAAGTGGTAAATACAGACATAAAAAAGAAAACAACAATATTCCACACCTTCAGGTGTGTGGGCACGTAGGGCTAGGCCTATATTTATAGATCAATTCACACTTGGTGGGTGATGTGGTCAGCATCATTCCGACCGCCTTTACTTTCCCGGACTGTCTCTGGTATCGACTGGGTCAACCTGGGAGCCAAAGTCCTTTTTGAAAAGAAGTCCGGCTCCGCCAGGACTCGAACCCACAACCTTCTGATCCGCAGGCGAGCGTCTAGCCGCTACACCACGACGACCCCTAAATATAAACAATAATGGGGAGAAAATAATAACACAATAAGGTTAAATACGTTTTGGAAGTTGAACAGCAGAACATGAAAATGGAAACTGCGTGAAGCAGGGGGAGACCTAGAAGTATACGGATCGACAGAGTAACTGACAGCCTAAGACCTGACAACAGCCATAGCCTACCAAGCAATCCTAGCTCGACTGCCTGTCATCCAATAAGCTGCAATGTTTAGCGGCACAAAGCAGATATTGACAAAAGTAGAAGAAACAGAATTATTACACGTGTTCAGCATTATAATTTTGGCTATGTGTCCGTTTTTCAGAAGTTAGAGGTCAAAGAGAGACACGCACACACACACACACACACACACACACACACACACAGAGAAAGATATATATATATATATATATATATATATATACAGAGAGAGAGAGAGGGAGAGGGAGAGAGAGAGAGGGAGAGAGAGAGAGGGGAGAGAGAGAGGGAGAGAGAGAGAGGGAGAGAGAGAGGGAGAGAGAGGGAGGGAGAGAGGGAGAGAGAGAGTGGGATAGAGAGGGAGAGAGAGGGAGAGAGAGAGGGAGATAGAGTGAGGGGGAGAGAGAGAGAGAGGGAGAGAGGGAGAGAGGGAGAGAGAGAGAGAGAGAGAGAGAGGCGTCCGCGTAATATCTGGGGTATGAAATGTAGCAAAGCCTAGAAAGGGAAGTGTAAATTAGAAGCAATAACGAGAGAACTTGAGTAGGCCACCATACAATCACACATGACCATGCCCTTAATGGCTAGTGGCTCCTCTTTAAAGGTCTGCACGATTTATTCCAGTTAGTTAGAAGAGCCGTAATGTTGTACCTTACTTAACTTATTCCAGTTAGTTAGAAGAGCCGTAATGTTGTACCAAAAGTTTGCCACAAATTGAAAAAAACCCAGTGACATCACCTATCCTCCATATTGACCGGAAACAAAATGCAGAAGAAGAAGAAGATGACGATGAAGAGGAAGAAGAAGGAGGAGGAGAAGACGAAGAAGAAGATGATGATGATGAAACAGGAGGAGGAGGAGTAGGAGAAGGAGAAGAAGAAAAAGAAAAAGAAGAAAAAGAAGAAGGAGAAGAAGGAGAAGAAGAAGACGAAGAAAAAGAAGAAGAAGATGATGAATAGGATAAAGGAGAAGGAGGAGGAGGAGGAGGAGGAGAAGAAGAAGAAGAAGAAGAAGAAGAAGAAGAAGAAGAAGAAGAAGAAGAAGAAGAAGAAGAAGAAGAAGAAGAAGAAGAAGAAGAAGAAGAAGAAGAAGATAAAGATTATCAACGTTTATAAATGACGCTGGAAGAACTTACCTGTGGCACGATGTTAGTCATGGTGAAACATTCACAGAATGATTCAGCATCATAGGGATAGTTCTCTGGTTGTGCCATGAGACCCATTTCGTACTCCGTCTCGCAATAATCCTTGGCATCAGCTCGATGGTAACCATGGATTCGACAGTCGGGAGTGAATTTAGGCCTCTCCTTGTCTTCATTGCTTAAGTTCATAAAGAAAACCATAATAAATGCATTTTTCGAGTTCATAGACAAGTGAGAGAAAATACATATCGTTAACTTGATTAGCACTCAGCCCTTTTAGTAAAAGTTTTACCCGCCCAGGACTACAAGTTATACCGGGCTTGCAGCCATTATTGATGTCACAGTTTGAACTTCTATGAAGTTTGAGCGGCGTGTCTGGGTTATGACCGATGGCTTGCCATCCATACTGAGATTTTTTAACCTCAGGGAAGTCAAACGTTCAGGTAGCAGCTCGGATGGAGAAAAACGGAAGAAAAGACGGAAATGCTGTAAATTAAACTAAACAAGACACCCGTTTCTTTTTCACAACATCCAAACTGTGAGATCAAATTAACTTCTGTTGTGCCAGGCTTTTTTAATTGGCAGAGCAAATGGAGTCTTGAAATGTGTGACAATATTTAAAAAAAAAAATAAATAAAGCTAAAGACACCTGGTTTTATTTTTCTTTAGAAATGCGACGAGATTGGGACCAGTCGGGGAGAAGAGGAGTCTTTTGTATAATAATAGGTATTTGAATATTTCGGAAAAAAACTAAGAACCACTAACAAGTCGAAGGAGGGGGGGGGGGGGCAACATTAATAGAAAAATAAAGTATAATTAACAGATAGAGTGCACGGATGAACTACATATATGACGGCAAGAGACTGTGTGTATAAATTCAAGACAGTGATGAGGTATCAGTTCAGTTTCATTGTTCTTTCTGCATATAATGCAACGTTCTCTCACTCTGTTTGCCCGTAAAGCCAGTCCGACGTTTCACTAGCTTAAGTTGAAAAAAAAAAAAAAAGAACTACATGGGACTAGCACACTAGAGGATTTCTGAACTTCATAAGTTTTCTTTTTTAATGTTTCCTTTCTTTACCTTCCTAAACCAGCGGAATCTGTCATGTTACATAGTTCAAGACTACATAGTACCACCCCACCCACTCCTACTCCCGTGTTTCTTGTCCCTACAATTTCTGTAAAGATATCACCTATGTATCGAAACTCAATGTACCACTTCTTCTGACATGCTTAAAGAATACTACATGGTTATGGTAAAAGTATTTAAAAAAAGTAACAGTACATACTGACCAAACAAGACCATTAAAGGGGTGGATGTTTTCTAGTGAAAATTTATTTTATCAACTATCCATATTGGCAGTTAGGAGTGTGATAGGGAATCACGGGCGATGACTGTGTTACAAATACTTGTATGAAAATCTGAAGGATAAATAATAACGAATTTAGAAACATCCTATCTGGCAATGCAATGTGCACTGTTACACTTTTAGCACAATGGAACCAATCATCCGATTACTTGCGTTGTCAAGGATACTACACATATAATATTGTCGCACATCAAACACTTTAATCCACCTAATCTGAAAAGTTTAACGCCTACTAATTTGAAGCGTTGCGTTTTCTCTTTAAGCTCCACATATGTAAAGCTTTAGGATAGACATAGAAAGTAACTTCTTTGAATAGGCGACGTGACATAGTGTACTATGTGATAACAGTGTAAAGTTCTGACAAATTAGTAGTACATAACCTGAGGCTACGGTTTGTAATAGAAAATACCACACAGCAATACGAATAAGTAGGTTCATCGAGCCATTATCTCCAAAACCCAATCAATGTTTTCAGTCGCTTGTTAATGAAGGTCAAATGGGCTTTGTTTGTGTGTGTGTGTGTGTGTGTGTGTGTGTGTGTGTGAGCGCATGCATGTGTACTTGCGTCTGTGTTTTTGTCCGTGCGTGCGCGCGTACGTGCTGATATTCAAATGACTTTTAGCAGACTTTTTGGAAGAAGATCGTGCATACGTTAATACTTCCAAAGGTTAAATCCGTCTTCAGTCTGAACTTTATTAATTTTGAGCAGATGAATAATCTTTCAAGAAGCCCGCATATCAGGCAGACGATTGTCGGTATACCTAAACAACCCCCACCCCCTCCCCTCCCCGGCAGTCTCTCCCTAACCGCTCTAACAAAAATAATATAACTCAAAACGAACACATCGCTCAACACACACAAAAAAATTGGCAAATCTTACCTGGCACATTGCGTACGCTCAACTTTGATTCTTCGATCGCAAGGATCATCCTTGAACAGCTTATCATATTGAAGATGTTCGTAAACCCAGTTAGGGATTCGATTCTTGGAGTCATAGGATACGATGAAGTCCTTGAACCTCAGCGGCTTACAGCAAGCCGTTGGCTGAGGAAATCCAACTCGTTTCTTAATCACATCGCCAACATAACACGGCTCCTTGTTGTCAGCTGCATGCAGCGTTAAGGAATTTAGAACATCCTGTTTCTTTAGAACCATCGCACTCAGGCCGCCAACGACAGAAGTCGCAGCAAAACGCGTGAAATTAAACATATTGAAGCTTCGGTTTTCTAAATAGCCAGGAAAATGGATCTAAAATCCAACAGATGAGCGACTGGGAACGAAAACTACTGATATTAGCAACCAAATAAAATGGTGGTCGCTCGACACCGCTGCTTACCGTTGCTTGTTAGTTTAGAGAAATCGGATAGCCACTAATTTGACGTCATAGTTGAATAACCAAGGACAACTGGACCGTGTTGCTCGGACACAGTGACGTTCCATCCGTTACCGATTTGCGCACAGTGCCATTTGGTGCCGACACTGATTATTTTAGAGAACGATGTTATTGAAATGCGGGGGGTTTCCCTTCTTTCATATGTAAACAACAGCAACATTCACCAGAGACCATATGCTAACATTAATAAACAGAAATGTGTCAAAAATTGCTTTTTAGTTAACTTGTTTAGCTATCTCGTTGAGGAGATGAGTAGTTTCGGTATTTTCTAACCACTGTTTATTTCCCGATAAGTAAAAAGTCGTCTAAAGTAGAGCAGTGAAGTGTTTTCGATGACAACTAGCAATACTAGTGTTCGTGTGGTGGGAATCAAAGGACTATATTTATATGTGTGTACTGTGTGATTCCACGAGTTTGATCCCGCGGGTGGAAGAAGGCACTGTACACAGTCTGTAGTATGAACCACTGCAGATGTTTACCCTTCCTTGGGTTTTCTGTATGTTTTCCCCTTGTTTACGCGGACGTTGCCGGTAATGCAAAAGCTAATATACTGACTGACTGCAATATTTTCAGGTGGCGGGTTTATGATTGCGACATTGTTAGTTAGAAAGAAAGGACGACTGGGGGATTTTCGGGACAATATGTCTAAATCGCTGCCAAGAATGAAAGAACTGGGAGTAATATTCGGCACAGCAAGACAGGAGAGCCGAGCAGACCAGCCTATAAATATCATTATTTGCCACAAGTGCTGATGTATGTATATTCTAAGAAGGTGGAATCTGAAGAGCCTATGCACATGTCCGTGGGGTCTGTCAGGATATTTCAACTGATAACACACATCTCTGAGTGCTAAAGTGATGACTATAGAGCATCGTTTCCGATCTCTAGGCTGAAGTCTGAAGGTTTTACTGACAGAAAAGCTGCGCCCTGTATGACAGTTCAACAGGGAAAATCCTAGATACCCATATACATTGCCATATAAAAATTATAATGTTGACACTCGAAACGGCAAAACCTTCGCGAGAGATGGTGAAGATAAATCTTATGCACCCTACTGTCCTTAGTGGATAAAGACTGAGCGTTGAGATCAAAACTGACACCATAGCCCTCTAGAAAATCCCATAAGCGCTGGGTCCTTATCATTATCAGCCAGCGAAGAGTTCCGTTTCCGATGGTGCCAACAGGAGTTTGATTTGCTGCCCGTCTTGAATTTTCTTTAAGTGTAGAACGTCGACGAGATTCCCTAATCACTCCTAGCTGTACCTGGCTACTCTCCAGACCATAATGCTATTCGTCCCTCCTCATTGTTCACTTGCTCGCAAATGGACATTGATCGCATCTACTTGTAGCTTGTCAAGCATAAATTTATTATCATTGGTGCAGAACCAGCGAATCTGTCAGTTTATCTCCTAACACTCATGGATTGTGACTGAGTCATTGAAGTGTTTTTTTTCCCTTCAGAATCTGTGCTTTTATGTGTCTGGGGGACTGTAAGCGGACAAGGTCAGAGGCAGCTAGTGGCAGTGAGTGTTTGACGGCTGAGAATAATGCAGTAAATAAAACAAACAGCGAGGCGAGCAAGGATGTCTTTCAGAAAATTAATGGGAGATAGAATTACTGAGTCAACGAATCTGTTAAATCGGCACACACTGTTAAGATGTTAAATCTCCTTGTCGCCAAATAAACCAACAACCCGGTTTAAAAGTAAAATGCAACAACAGATGCATGTCTGAATTCAAAATTAAAAGATAAAATAGTGACAATAATGTTATAAAGATAAGATGTGTTTTTATTTAATGATGTTTAAAAATAAACAAAAACAATGCTAACATTTCTTAGCACAGAGTTACATTTTCTTGACGCAGCAGGAAGTGACGTTTGCGGTACACTGCATCTTATCATCATCATTCATAATTTCCACTTTTGTCTCTAAGCGTTGTGGGGAAAAAAAAAAGGGGGGGGGGGGGGGAACAGTTTGCCATCCATTGCTTGATGGACTTCAATGGCTAGCCCTTAAAGATATGCGGCTAGGCGATGATACGCTGAACGTGGCCGGTTTCAACTGTTTCTACAACAAGCGACACCTGGAAATGGTCATCCTTGTACGAGACAACATTGTTGCGACAGAGATGGACATGTCTCGTTGGGACAGTGATGGACATGTCTCGGTGGGCCAGAGATGGGCATGTCTCGTTGGAACAGAGATGGACATGTCTCGGTGGGCCAGAGATGGGCATGTCTCGTTGGGACAGAGATGGGCATGTCTCGTTGGGATAGAGATGGGCATGTCTCGTTGGGACAGAGATGGACATGTCTCGTTGGGATAGAGATGGACATGTCTCGTTGGGACAGAGATGGACATGTCTAGTTAAGACAAAGATGGACATGTCTCGTTGGGATAGAGATGGACATGTCTCGTTGGGACAGAGATGGACATGTCTCGTAGGGACAGTGACACACTTCAAATACAAGGAATAAAAGTTCTGTCGGAAATTCCTTTTGTGCTGACCATTGTGTACGCCTGTAACGCGAAAGTAAACTGGCAGTGCCTCCGTGAGATTATAGAGTTTTGTGAGGAAAACATCATTTTCTGTAGTGATTTTAACGGGAAAGGGCGCACAAGGGTAAACCTTTCTTCAAACACACAAGGAGAGACGCTCGATGATGCTCTGAAAACCACCGACTTTTTATGCATCAAAAATAGTCTAGTCACAAGCATTACAAGCTGACCAGGAGATGAGGAGTCATGGCAGTGATTACCATCCCTGCATCATCATGGTGGAGAAAGGCAGATCTAGGAGTCACAGACACAAAGTGAAGACCTTTAAATATGACAGCACAAGGCAGGATGTGGTGGGCAGGATAAGGCGTTTGAAGCTCGGAAATCAACGCAACAAGAGGAAAAGCCTGATGGAACAATGATGTAGAAAAGACTTGGGCAGACAAACGAAGTGGAAATTGCAGAACGCTAGAAAAAGAGAAATGCCCAGTCCGACAGTTTTAAAACCTCAGCAAAGACAGTAAAAAGAGAAAAGTGTGCAGAACTATATGAACAGGTGAGCTAAGACAAGTCATTGAAACTGTTCTGACGACTCCACAAGAGTATGAATAGTGCAGGGAAGAGCAGAAGCATTCCCAACTTCCAGACCGCAGACCTTGCTTGGCAGAGATCAGACGAACTTTAGGGCAAGGCGCTGTTCACCCACTATATAGAACAGAGCGACCAGAAAAATCAGCTAGGAAACAATACCTCCAGAACGGCAATCTCAGATATGTTGTAAAATCCAGGAAGTCGATAATGAGGACCTAGTGACAGGGGATGAGATTAAGGCACCGGGTCCAGATGGCATACGATACAAAGATGTTGGCAAATGTTCTGAAAAAGAGCCAGCGGAACTGGCAACTGTTTACAACAACAGTGTTAAGGGCGGAATAATAGAAGAAGAGTGGACACACAGCTACTTAAAACCTCTGCCGTAGCCTGGCAAAGACCACACAGAGATCCAGGAATACAGAGTAATGACAGTGCAGAACACGATAGGCAAACGGGTTTAGAAGATTATTGCCAAAAACATATCCTGCCGGCTCGAAAGACAAGGCCTACCTTGGTGGCTACCACTCCAACATAGAAACTTGGAGTAATACTGCTGTTTTTGCCCGCGACGTATATGAGGGTTCCATTCAGGCATTGAAACCTGTGCAGAGGCTAATGACCTCGAGGATGCTTACAACCGAGTATTTTTCGACTTTTTAATGTTTCAGCTACTAGAATTACATATCAGTCCTCTGCTGATGAAGTTTTGGTGTACCGTCAGGGCAAAGATCGGAATGAGATTGCAAAAAAACTTCAGTCTGAACTTGACCGCACATTCAGTTAGTGTGGTGAGGCAGGAGCAAAGGTCAACCCAACGAAGGCAGCCGTGACATGGTTCTCGCTAAACAACCGTACTGTCAATACTCCAGCACCAACTCTAAATTTATGTTCGGAAGTGGTGGAAAGCGCTCCTGCAAATAAAAAACACGGGAGTTCTTTTTGATCACAGTCTGGGTTACTGGGCACAAATACCATATGGTTAGGAGGGGTTTGGCAGCTATAAAAGTCATGGTGGCAGCAAAGTGATAACAGCGACATCTGTGTCTTTTTTACCAAGGTCTGCTCCTTTCAGTGATCGAGTATGACTTGGCGATTCTTACTCTTAGGCAGACAGTTTGAGAGACTTTTACCTTTACCTTTAGAGACTGGAAACAAAACAAAACGAGGCCAAGCGCATTACACTTAGGTGCACTATATATACAGCATGCAGAACAATGTGGTACCTCCTTGGTTTTCCAAATAGGGAAGCTAGAGTAAGGATCTGTCGAGCACACGTCTACCTCCGAGTCAGTGCACAGTGAAATCAGTAAAAGAAAAGGCAGCAGATTAAAGAGAGGAAAATCATTTATAGTTCAGGCCGAGGATATTATACAAGAAGTTTGTCCACTTGAGGACATAGAACTTGGGGAAGAATGGGTACGTGTACCACAAGAGTGTCGTACGTCCTTTAAAGTATAAATCAAGTTGAACAAAGAATGCAGACAACAAAACCCAGTAGTTGTGGAAGTAGAAGTGTTACCTTGACATGTGAGAATTCTTCTGATTGCGATGTGATCATCTACACAAACGGGTCTCTCATTTGAAACGTCAGGAGCTCGTGGGCATTTACAGCTCAGTTCGGAGGGAGAACTGTCAAACAAGACTGAGGTGCCTTCGCCTTGATGACAATCAGTTTGACTGTGGAGGTCATGGCAGCAACTAAAGCAACAGCCTGGCTAAAAACACAGACTTTTACCAGGATATGCCTCCTTACCGAATCAATAAATATGTTCAAAAAGATAGAGAAAGGTTGCATATGAAGACAATGGGTGGAGTCCCAGAATAGATCTAGGCTGACAAAAATCCAGCTTCATATTTGTTCAGGGGATTCTGGTGTAAAGAGCAATGAACGAGCTGACAGACTTGCAAGTGATGCTCACGTGGGAAACGGACGACCAATGGACAGGGCTGGTATACTGAATGCCCTCAAAGAGGCAGCTTGATTAAACGAATCAAGTAAGGATTGTGAATCTGCAACACTGACAAGACTACACTAACCTAACATCAAAAAGGGTGAAGCCAGACAAGAGCGCTACATAGTGCTTAAAGAAAAATAGTAAATCAACACAGAACTGGTGTCACAAGCCACTACGCGCTGAGGGAGATACTGAAGACGGGATCTGAGCACTTATGGATTGGATAGTTCGAAATCCGATGATGATAACCTGTCGACCGACCGACCGACCGACCGACCGACTAACCAACCAAATAACCAACCAACCAACCAACAAACCAACCAACCAACCAGCCAGCCAGCCAGCCAACCAACCAACCAGCCAGCCAACCAACCAACCAACCAGCCAGCCAGCCAACCAACCAACCAGCCAGCCAGCCAACCAGACAACCAGCAAGCTAGCCAGCCAACCAACCAACCAGCCAGCCAGCCAGCCAACCAATCAAACAACCAGCAAGCCAGCCAACCAACCTACCAACCAACCAGCCAGCCAGCCAACCAGCGAACTAGCCAGCCAGCCAACCAACCACGGCCTTCTCTATTTAGAAGGCGGTGAACCAACCAACCAACTAACTATGTGCTAGAATTAGGATGGATGTCATTCATTGACTCCTAATTATAATGTATGCGTCAACAGATTGTGCGAGCGAAACTAACTCGAGACAAACTCTCAGTTAGGCTAATGTATCCAGACAAGTAAAGTGTGAAATCGGAGGTGTAAACTTTTGAGTGCATGCGTAGAATCGATTATTTAAACTTGGAGCCTAGTGAGAAAGCTCAGTCTTGTTTTCAACCCTGCGAGAGTTCGGTCCTATGGCGCTTGGAGGATGTGAACTGAATGTATCCACGATGTAAGTGAATATATGATCAAGCTGCCGGCCTGTTTCCCGAGAAAACCTGGCTATGCTGTTGGTATAGATGAAAATTGTCTGCTGCGAGTTCGAATGTTTTTGAATGCAATTTTACGAGACATGAAGTACCAACGGCTGGAAATGTGTTAAATGATAACTTTGCTGAGGAAACTATTGTATTTTCAACTGTTCTTGGGTAGCTGTTGCATTAGACATCAAACCTCCTGCTCATTGATCTAGGGGAAATATCGTTGGAGCAATAAACATATGTTATCAGCAGTTTAATTTTCTCGGCGTTTGTTTGTGTTCAAATTTACTGTGTTGAATGATCTGTCAATGTGCCCGAGCAGGCTGCAGGCACTGCGCAAAGGTGGATCAGAAGGAGGAGGTGGAAGAGAAGAAGAAGAAGAAAAAAAAGAAGAAGAAGAAGAAGAAGAAGAAGAAGAAGAAGAAGAAGAAGAAGAAGAAGAAGAAGAAGAAGAAGAAGAAGAAGAAGAAAAAGAAGAAGAAGAAGAAGTTATGTTATCACAATCGACATCTTTGCACATCTGGGCTTTCCCATGCGTGCACAGTCCTTCGATGCAGCAACAACTCCATAGACGTGCTTCACCAAGTTTAACTCTTCGGTCATGCAATAGTGTCGGCGTCAGGGATTCAGCATTATCCCCCAACGTAGTCCGCACAGCGTTGATGATACCAGCTCTATCAATGCTCCTTTTCTTTTGCATTGGTGCATTACTTGCCAGCTGATAGTAGTAGGTGATGTACTACTACTACTGAACAGGTCTTTCATTACCATTCACTCCTGCGTGCTAAGATGTGTAGATCCAAATGACGGAAGTTAACTGCGACTCCCTTATGCTTTCTACACATTCGGAGCGTAGACTACCTGTTTTGATTTTCTGAAGCATGTTTATAGAGTCTCAAACGATTACCGCGTGTATGGCGGCTTGTTCTGCGAATCACGGGAGTGCTCTAAAGCAGCCATTATCTCCATGGTTATGTTTGACGTAGTTGTGTGGTAAGTGCCGCTATCCTTTTTATTGTTTCCCATTTTTCTGTGCTATGTATGCCCATGACCGACTGTAGCCCATGACCGACTGGAAACGGTCATAGTATGCCCATGCTGACCTTAACCCGCGCTTCACGGATACATCTGTGAAAATGACATCTTCTGGGCGTGAATACTGATCACTCAGTTCCCTTATCGTGGCATCTACAATAACAGGTATCCGACTCCTTCGGTACCTCCCGAGAAGAAGAAGAAGACGGAGGTTTATACTTAGGAAGCGGAGAAGGAGGAGAGGGGGGAGGAGATTCCAGTACCTACTTTGAGAAATGATATTCCCTTCATTGTTCATTTAAAGATCATCTTGATCGGACATGACCTTAAGTGTTCAGATCTCCTGAGTATGTCTCAAAGGATATCTGTTACATCAACCAGAACAGAAATTGCCTTCAGCGACGTGCAAGCCAAGGCAGCGCAGGGGCCATTACTCGTGTTTGCCGACCCGGCGGTAGCGGAATCGGGTCTCCCAGAAAGATTTAGTCTAGAATGGACAGGAACGAACTATCATGGAAAATTAAAGCAGCAGATCAATATGTTGACCACATTGCACACTGAGTGCCGATTATGCTTTTGGCCAAATTGTGTTTTGGGCTGCTAAATGTTGCAGGTTAACAGATGATCAGTATCAGATCTAGGGCGCTCTGACTTTCCTGGAGTAATAAGATCTTGTAGAGTCTCTTGTGAATCCTGGACAATCGGTAGGCAGGCCAAACAATTTCTTGAGGCTTCAGAGATGTGGTTTTACAGAAGAATGCTTAGAACACCTTGGACAGCCAAAAAGAGCAGCCAAGAGGTTTTTAAAGATCCGGGAGCCGGAAGACAACGTATCACAGACATCAAAAGGAAACAGTCATATTTTTTCGGCCATGTTATGAGAAGAGGAAAAATAGAACTTGTTGTGACCACAGGAAAGATCTGTGGAAGGAGGGATAGAGGAAGACAACGAGAGAAGATTCTTGACAGTCTTGTTGCATAGCATGGAGGTGTGTCGGCAGACGAACTGATACATGCTGCAGGAGATCGTGGATTATGGAGAGGCATGATCGCCCACGCCAGTCGGCAAGGCACCTGATGATGATAATAATAGTCTCAAGGTATCAGTGACTCCGTCGTTCCAAATTCTTTTTGGTCGTCATCTATCTTTTGGTGTTTCTACTTTCATTCTGTACCCTCAACTTTCTGGCAACACTGTATTATTTCCCTTTGATTTGATTTGATTCAAGAACCGACATCACAGCACTCGGGGCATTCCCATAAGCGCTCCGTCCCCATCTTCAGCAGCCGGCGAAGAGTTCCGATACTAATGGTACCAGTAGCATTCTGATTAAACGTCCGTTTTGCCTTTCCTCTGAGCCTCGAGCATCTGCCAGAACCTCTCGTCACCCCCAACTGCATCAATCTCACCAGACTGTGGTGATCCATCTGCTCCTCCGAATTGTACACGCTCTTCCACAAGGCACTAACCACGTGTGCCCTATCATGTATCAGTATTCCACCAAGTTGTGCAGAGCCAGCCAGTCTGTTCGCCTGTTCATTTCCCAACACACCGGCGTGACCTGGTGAAAAAATCCAGACAATACTCGTCACTCGTGTCCTCCACTCTGCACGAAGCATCCCTGTTCTGATCTTCCTCAGCATGCTTTCTAAATCAGTTACAATCACGATGTGTGTGTGTGTGTGTGTGTGTGTGTGTGTGTGTGTGTGTGTGTGTGTGTGTGTGTGTGGTGTTCTCTAGCCAGCGGAAAGCTGCAGTGACCGCCTCCACCTCCACCTCCATTCTTAAGTTGGATGTTGTGGTATCATGTGCTAGGCTCTCCTGCACCAAACGTCGACCATTAATTTTTGCTAAGAAGCCCCAAGCACTTCTTTTGCCTTTTGAAACTGAACCGTATGTGTAAATGATCAAATCCTCTGAGCGAGCATAATCTTGAATTAATTGCTGAATTTCCACCTCTGTGGCACCTGCTGGCCAGTCTGCGCATTCCCGGCTCAGCGTGATTATGACTCTACTCAAGTCTGACTGTTCAGGTGGCACTTTGACCCACTCCTCTCCTCGCCTAATGTTCTCAAGGATGCAAAGCTGTCTGATTGTGTCTTCTACCTGAGCCATCCATGACTTACCTCTTATCAGCCGCTGACCCTTAACTCCACCCAGAGCTTCATGCAGAGGGTGGTCTGTGTCTGCAGCTACCCTGAGATTTGACTTCGCCTGCAGCACCTTGTGCCTTCCTGCAACCGTCGGCAAACCAAGGATGTATCGCATACACACCACTGGAGTGTCTCTGGTGCAACCCAGAATGACCCGCATAGCCGCGTTCTGTATGCGCTCTAGTTTGTCCATCTGACTCTTTGAGACGGTAAGCAGTCCCAGGCCATAATCCCCCACTGACGGGATCATGTGCTGATATAGTGTGAAAAGCATTCTCTGCTCTATGTCAATTGCAGCCATAGTCTTAAGTGCACTAAGTCCTTTTTGGCATCTCGTCACAACACTCTCCACATGGTCCTTAAATGACAGGCTCCTGTCAAATGTAATTCCCAGATACTTCAGTTTGCTCTCTCTGTTGACGTCTCTACCATCTATCGTGAGACCTGGGACATTAGTTTTAACGATTCTGTTGTCCAGAGAACACCACAAAACAGACGCCTTTTCCTGGTGGTCGACAGCCCTCATTTCTGTACACCACTCAGTCACTTTGTCTACTATTTCCCTTTTAAAGGCAGGATCACTTCAGTCTGTGTTGATTGAATTTATGTATGCCTGTTGTTCCAATTGTTCTTTTCATTGTTGATCCTCGGATTGGTTTAGTTAAATATGGGGCAGACAAATTTAGGCAGATCATCATTGGAGAAAAAGACGCTGGCATGAAATAGGGACACTGTGACAATCCAGGTAATAATACAAAACTATATGTGTAACTGTAATGTCTGTGCACTGGATTGCAGGAGGCCATAAGAAAGAAGTATGTAAAGCAAGTAAAAAGCAGAAAAAGGCAAATTTTCTCCCCCTGGAGCATAGGTCATATCGTTTTCTTCTTCTGCCATGAACCCACCAATGGAGAAGAGATCCTTAACCAGCTCATGCCAATCAAATGATCTTGGTGAGTATACTTTGGATTTTTTTTCTCCGAGCTATGCCGGCGTCGTGGGTAATGAACAGGCAAATAGATTGGCTGGATCTGCACCACTGGGTGGTGAATTGATACATGACAAAACAGATATGATCAAGACCCTTTGGGAACAAGCAACTGAATCAGTAGAGAAACAAAATCATTATGGCCTGGAGAGAATGAGGCATCTGGGTGCAACCAGAGGGTCTGGCCGGCTCACTACACTCAGAGGAAAGGCAAGACGGACGTATAACCAGATTGTGACCGGTACCATTAGTATTGAAACTCTGTACTGGCTGCTGAAGATGAGGACAGAGCACGCATTGGAATTCCCCGAGTGCTGTGATGTCAATTCGTGGCTCAACTCAGCTCAACTCAACTCATCCATGGTTGGTTTTAGAATATTTTGGATTAGGTAGCCAATCCCAAGCCCAACAATACCCTCAGAGATATAGTGCTAGAACTATATTATTAAAAACCAATCTGCATTCGACAGTTGATGTGGTTAGCATCACACCGACCGCCTTTACTTTCCTGGACATTACCTGGTACCCATTTTAGGCTGTGTTGACCTGGAAGTCATGGTCAGTTTTGGAAAGAAAAACAACGAATCGATGCTGGTTTGAACCATTTACCTTCGAGTCGGCATTGGAACGTCTAGCAACTATACTACCCCGGAGCTACACAAAAAATCTTCTTCGCGTTCATCGACTGTAAACTCCAGCGGACGAATCTGGTTGTTCAACCACTTCTGGACTTTCGTCGTGTTCCAGAATGTGAGTGTTGTCCGCACTTCTGTTTTGCAGATGTAGGTTATTTGTAAGCAGTATAAGCAGACGGTTGGTTGCTCGCTTCTCAGGCAGATGAACTCCGATTCGAAGTCCCACAGAGTGAGTGAGTGAGTAAGTGAGTGAGTGAGTGAGTGAGTGAGTGAGTGAGTGAGTGAGTGAGTGAGTGAGTGAGTGAGTGAGTGAGTGAGTGAGTGAAAGAATGATGGAGAGGGTAGAGTGAGGAAGAGAGTGAAGAAGAGAGTGAGAAAGGAAGAGTGGGGTAGAAAGAGTGAGTGAGTGTGTGAGTGGGAGAAGAGTGAGTGAGTGAGAGAGTGTGAGGGAGAGGAAGAAAGAGAGAGTGAGGGAGAGAGTGAGTGAGAGAATGAGTGAGAAAAAGAGTGAGAGAGAGTGCGAGAGGGAGTGTTAGAGAGTGAGAAAGAGATAGTGAGGGGGAGAGTGAGGGAGAGAGAGTAAATGGGAGAGAGTGAGAGAGAGTGAGAGAGAGAGAGTAAATGGGAGAAAGTGAGAGAGAGAGAGTGAGGGAGAGAGAGTAAATGGGAGAGAGTGAGAGAGAGTGAGAGAGAGAGTAAATGGGAGAGCGGGTGAGAAAGAGAGTGAGGGAGAGAGTGAGAGAGATTAGGAGTGAGAGAGAGGGAGGGAGCGAGAGATGAGCGAAAATAAAGACAGACACTTTTGAAAAGATTGATTTGGCAGGATGCTAGAGACGGCACAGCGTTCGACGAACTGACTTCAGCTGGTTGAGAGCAGGTGCACCAATGATGGATATATGACAGCAACAGTAAACTGACTCGATACCCAATGCGCCTCATACCGTGAAAGACCCACTTCCTAATACTTTACAACGAAATACAAACCTTGCACGAAAACGCACCTTGCTAGCAACTCTCAACTGACGTCACCTCCAGCATGCACCAGTCTCCTAGAGATCATTCATACGTCATTTACCAACGCTGTACGGCCACCTCAAAGAGATTAGACGACCTGCAGCAGTTACAAGTCCAGCACTTATCCAAACTTTAGACTCTTTTGCAAGACCCTGCTGCTTTCTTTAGGCCAGCATCATGTTCCGTAACCTCTCGTATGCTGCCTGCGCCCTGGCGGTTGGTATCAAGAACCAATTTGACAACCCACAATCGATAATTTCGTCGGAGAATAGCTTAACCTTAAGCAGGCTGAATCTGGAGAGATGCTTACCCCAAGTCAAGGCTAGTGGTCAGGAATGCCAAATGTACGTTGGCGACAGGATCAAGAGAGCCGTTGGCTTTCCTCAGCTGACCGCTTGCTGCAAGCCTCTCCGGTACAAGGACTTCATTATTTCTTACGACACCAAGAACCGCATCCCCAACTGGGTTTATGAGCATCTGCAGTACTACAAGTTCTACAAGGATGACCCCTGTGACAGGAGGGCCAATGTCTGCCCATACAAGTAAGTACTTTTTGTGTTTATTTTATGCAAGGGCAGTCTGGCAGCCGGTATTTTCCTTCTTTCTGGCGGTAGGTAACTGTAAACGGCCAGGTACTTTTTAAGGCATTATTCTGCGTAATTAATAAGGCTGGATTATCTCGAGGCATGGCGTCCACCTCGAGTGCTTAAGTCCTTGGTTCAGGCCCCGGTTAAGGCTGGTATTTTTTTCACGTGGACTTTCAGTTTAATCAGAGATCGGACCCCCGTGTGTATTGTTGCGCACGTAAAAATCCCTTGGCAGTTGGAAATCGAAAAGAGTAGCCAAACGGCACCGTCCGGGCTAAATTTGGAGTTTAAAATCTACCCAAAGTATTTCAGGATCCTCGCTGGTGCTACAGAGCTTGTACACTGTGCTGAGCTTCTTAGGACTTGAGTTAGAAGAAGAACGGAGCTCTTATGGATTACTACCCGTGTGTCATGATGTTGATCCTTTGTTCAAACCTCAAAACTTTTTATCAATTCGATAGCTGTCATCCCTTGTAAATTCTGGGGCCCCATTTTTGGATTCGGTGGATAGACTCATTGCCCCCTAACAAATGTCGTTAAATCCGACTAAATAGGAGTTCTTAAATGGGGGAAATCCACAGGTCAGGGACTGTCTTATATTTCAGGTGGTGGTAGATAGGCTGCATGCAGTCGTGGGACCTATGCTGCACTCTCTCGTGGGACGTAGGTAGGTTGGGGTTAGGGCTAGTTTAGGGGTCTTTTAAAGTATCAGAAAGCACCCTCTAAAATGCTGTACTGTCCTGTGGCGTTAACTGGGGTAGGATACCAATAAAATACCAGAGGCAGATCTTTCAGCCTAGCTGTCAACGACAACAAAATGTGGCGGGCGCCCTTTTAAGGGCGAATGCACAAGATGACGATTGACTGATTGATTTGTTGAAAAATTGACTGAGTAAATGCTTCTGGTACTTCTGTAATTGTCTGTTTTACAATAGTTGAAATTAACAACACGATAATACGATTATTTTGTGTACAGAGAAGAGGAAGGCAGACTTCACGGACAAGAGAAGCCAAAGTTCCACCCTGACTGTCGTATCCATGGTTACCACCGCGCCGACGTCAGAGACTACTGCGATAGCGAATACGAGCTGGGTCTAATGGCGGATCCTGCCAACTACCCGTTCGATGCCGAGGCTTGTGCCGAAACCCAAGTCATGACTAATGTAGTGCCAATTGTAAGTTTTGCAATTGCGTATTGTTATCTTTCTTTTCTTTTCTTTCTTTCTTTCTTTCTTTCTTTCTTTCTTTCTTTCTTTCTTTCTTTCTTTCTTTCTTTCTTTCTTTCTTTCTTTCTTTCTTTCTTTCTTTCTTTCTTTCTTTCTTTCTTTCTTTCTTTCTTTCTTCTTTCTTTCTTTTCTTTCTTTCTTTCTTTCTTTCTTTTCTTTCTTTCTTTCTTTCTTTCTTTCTTTCTCTTCTTTTCTTTCTTTCTTTCTTTCTTTCTTTCTTTCTTTCTTTCTTTCTTTCTTTCTTTTTCTTTCTTTTCTTTTCTTTCTTTCTTTCTTTCTTTCTTTCTTTCTTTCTTTTTTTTTTTTTCTTTTCTTTCTTTTCTTTCTTTCTTTCTTTCTTTTTCTTTCTTTCTTTCTTTCTTTCTTTCTTTCTTTTCTTTCTTTCTTTTTTTCTTTCTTTTTTTTCTTTCTTTTTTCTTTCTTGCCTTTTTCTTTCTTTCTTTCTTTTTGACTGTCTTGTCCTTCTAATTCATTTCTCCCTCTCTTCCATGTCTACATTTATGGCAGCCACTTCCTCTAATAGATATAACGTCTTCATTTATATGACTTTACTTCCTCTTTTGTCTTTGATATTTTTTAGCTGTAGGACTCTAGCTTGGATCAAGGTCAGCATAGGCATACACAACACAAAGGATGGGGAAAACCATAAAAGAGGACAGCGGCGCCTACCAGGCAACTACATCAAGCTTGACGATGGAGATAGCCGCTGCTTCTATAGCACTAGCATGGGCAGCAGAGCAAAACAATCATAAAGTCAGTAATTGTATCAGACTCTAAAAACATGCTTCAGAAAATAGCAACAGGCAGTATATGCTATGAAAGGGTAGAAGGGATTCGAAAATCGGACTTAACCTCCCTCACCTAGATCCACACACCTGGTCATGCTAGCGTAAAGGGTAACGAGCAAGCGGACCAACTGGCAAGCAATGCACTAGAAGCATGGACAGAGCAGATCTCATCAAGGATGTACGGACCGGGCTGGTGGATAATAACGAATCTCTGACAGTAACTTTATTGCGTGATATGGTAGTAAAGCATGGTGAGGCACGTCTATACCGTCTTTGAGGTTAAGATAGGAGACATTATAATCAACCCCTCATAGGAACAATTAAAAGAAGTACATTGGAGTGGCTGCTGCATCGGAGAAGTGAGCAGGCATGGGAGAGCCCAATGTGCAGTGACGTAGATTGTGTTAACATAAGATAACTCAAGTCCTCTGTTGTAAGTCGTGTTTTTGTTTATAACACTCTAGTTACTCTACTGGATATCTTACCTTCTTTACACACTCTAGTTCGTCTACTGTGCATCGCGACTTCATTTACAGCATTCTAGTTCCTATGCTGAATATCCTTTACCCTTTGTTAAATCATTTCGTTTATCTGTTGTAAACTATGACCTCGCCCAGTCTTAAAACTTGACCTTTAATCGTTAACATAATTATAATGGTCAATAATAATAATAATAATAATAATAATAATAATAATAATAATAATAATAATAATAATAATAATAATAATAAATCCTAAAAGTACTTGGGTGCAAATTTCAACTATTCCAACATGCTGAGAGAAGAAATACAATCTAGAATTCAATCTGGAAATAAAGTACACTACGCCCTTCAAGATCTGCTAAAATCAAAGTGTCCGTCTCGCAACACCAAGATCAAAATATATAAAACGTTGTTAAGACCAGTCATTTTATATGACTGTGAAACTTGGAGCACAACTAAAAGAAATGAAGCCTTATTACAGGTTTTCGAAAACAGAGTCTTACGACAAATATTTGGACCTATCAAAGATGCAAACAGCGGTGAATGGAGAATGAGAAGCAACAACGAAATTCATAATCTGTTTAAATCACCACTGATCACTGCCATCATGAGAGCTAACAGACTGAAATGGTTGGGGCATATTGAAAGAATGTCAGATGACAGAGAAGTAAAAACTGTATACACGAGGGAAATAAATGATAGTAGACAATGAGGCAGACCAAGAAAACGATGGAAAGATAATATCCAATCAGACATACAAACACTTGGTGTTATCAACTGGAAAGAGAAGGCCAACCAGAGAGATGAATGGAGGCGGGGGATATTGGCAGCAATGAACCTCAAGGGCTCAGAATGCTGAAGAAGAAGAAGAAATCTAATCATCGCGACCACCGACTTGTTCTTCTCTTCGTTTTCCCTGCCAGTGGTTTTCAGATGTGAAGACCACAGGCCACCATGAAGTTTGTGTGAGACGCATGTCTTCCACTGTTACATTCAGCTTGAGTTCCATTGAAATGCCAACCGGCCAAACCGGGGATCTCTCTACTGCATAAAGAGAGCATAACTTCTTCTTTTTCTACTCGATCACTAGCTGTAAACTCCGGCGAAAAGTTCTGGTTGTTTGTCCACTTTGGACTGCAGTCCTGTTCCAGAACCTGAGTGTTGCGTGTGCATCCGTTAAACAGATCTGTATACAGACTGTTGGTTCCTTGCCTCTCAGGCTGTAGCACATGTTCAGTATTCTGTGATGCCTGGCCACATGGGCAACGTTCTGAATCCCCAATCTTGAATTTCTTGGAACATATGGCTGCAAAGTCTGTTGTGTGCAGTACGCAGTATAAATATAATGGCCTGTCTTTCGTGTGAGATATCATTATTACTGTCGTTATCATTCAACCCGCCATCGTCATGTAACTGTTGTATGAAACATGTGAACGTTTGTCGGCAGGTCCCCGGCTTCAGCTGTGGGCCATGGTTTGACTTACAGTGCTACATCCGAGAGAAGCTGGTGCGAGAAAACAAGAGCGTTTACGTTTGCTCCGGTCCTCTCTTCCTGCCATGGTAAGTACAGTTGCTTCTGAAGCTTGCTATGTTATGGTTATATGTTATCATTATTGTAAGGGGAGAAAAAAAAAAGGGGAAAAAAAGGGGGGGGGGGGTGTCTCAATGGCGAAGTGTTCGTCTGCCTCACGCTCTGAAAAGGGTGGATTCGTTTCACGTACGCGTCGTTCTGTTTACGAGTGCAATTTTTACTGAGAATCACGGGGATCGTCGCTAGAGCTACGAGTTCGTGCTTCGTGCAACCTTTTCGGCAGGCCGTGCCATATGGGACAATTCATAGCAATGAAGTTAAGAACTTATGTTATCACAATCGACGTCACTGTACATTGGGCATTCCCATGCGTAGTCAGTCTTGGATGCAGCAGCGGCTTCAGTTTGCCTCTACTGAATGTTTCTTTGGGAAATTGGAAATAATGTCCATTATCCATACCTCGAAAATCGCACAGGCGTGCACTTCACTAAATTTTAATCCCAGGTTACGTTATCATTGTGTATCTTATGAGATTAAGCTTCAACTGCGGTATGTGCCACATTTCTGGGCAACAACCTAATCAAGTGGATCTCAGAAATACAACATGTAGATATCAATGTCAAAGCACGAGTAGTATGTTAATTTGACCCATGACTGAAGACTTTAATCCCCCCTCCCTAAAAAATGGCTAATGATGACGATTATTGATAATGATGTTCATGGTAGACTCTGGTGACCATTATCTAAACCTCGAAGATTTACAGATGTGCTTCACCAGGCTTTAATCCCAGGTCACGCAATCGCAATCTTGTGTATATTATTAGAGTAAGCTTCCACTGTGGTACTGGCCACATTACTGGGCAACAACTTAATGAAGTGATTTTTTTTAAAGTTATGTACGATTTTCAGGGTGTACCAGAACATAAAAAAAAAAAAGATTTTGCTAGGAAATTTTAGGTTTACCCCAGTCCAGTATGGTGGATAGAAGCAAGGCAGTCCGTTCAGCTTTGAAGTTTATTTGTTTTTCTTCTAGTTACGGTTTGCTAATGCAGTTTCCACAAATGGACTTAAGTTTAAATAGTCGCTGTCCAAGCTACCGAGTTAAGTGCTTAATGGCGCAGGGCATTTCGTACGGAATGCCTTTCGTTTGTTCCTTCAGCGGTAAAAAAACAAAATACCATTTTCCACGCTTTTAGGCGTATAGGGCATATAGGGTATACCAGATAAAGGCATCGGGGTGATGTTGACATCACTCACAGAGGGATGATTAGTCTACAAATTAAGAGTTTAGCCTTATATTCCCGATGCGCCACTATCGTGTAAAGGAACCTCTACCTTACTTTTACTTACCTCCATCAACGTTAAACTGAAATTCTGCTGGCGACTGTTGTTGTTAGCATCTCTATGGACAGCCTTGTGCATTTTACTGCGTGTGCATGTGTTTGGATTTTGCCGAGACTGTTCGTTCACTAGGTTTTAAATGCAACGGCGTGAGACATTTGGTGTGATTTTCACGGGCACAGTAACGGAGCAACTATGGGACGACCTGTTTGCAATGATGCTGAAACCTCGACTAATGCTGCTACTGCTGCGGCTATGTCCACTGCAGCGTAATTTCTATTACTCTCGTCACAATTATTTCTTGCCACTGAGTCCTGATGTTTATACATTCCAAATCCCATCCTCATCGATTCCAGTCCTGACCGTCTCTGAGGCGTAGTGATGTTAACGATGGTTTGCGTTGAATATGGTAGTAATGAGGAGGATGATTGCTGATATTGTTGGTAATGATGATATTGACTGGTGATGATAACCCATGATTACGGCGATGTTAATGATAACGGTTTTGATGACGACCATGTCGATTATAATGTTGATGGTGGCGATGATGATATTATTATTATTATCATTATGATTGACAATTACAGTACTGATGAAGGTTGATAACTATGAATAATGATGGATGTCGTCGCCGAAGCTTCAGTTCGGTGCTTTGTGTGACATATTCGGCGGGCGAACAATCGCTCTGGAGACGAACGAAAAAGGGGTGGGAAAAAAGGGGGGGGGGTGGGGGTGGGAGAGCCAGGTCAAACGGGAGGATGAAATCTGATGCAATGAAACCGATTCACTTATTTTGAAACGCCTTTTCAATGTTGATGGCTGGTAATGGTCGATAATGATAATGATAATTGATAATGCTGTTCACGATGACCTTGGTAACGATATAAATGAATTATTTCAGTGAAAACGATGGCAAAGTACAGATGAAGTTCGATGTGCTTGGAGAAGGAGAAGTTTCGGTACCAACTCATTTCTTTAAGGTGGGTGTTTAACAAAAATCTACATCCAGGCTGTAATATGCAGGGTGACCATAATATACTGAACTGAAAAAGGGACGTCATAAGAAGAAGAAGAAAGAAGATAAGGAAGAAGAAAAGGATAAAGAAAAAAAGAAGGTGAAGAAGAAGAAGAAGAAGGAGGAGAAGAAGAAGAAGAAGAAGAAGTAAAAAAAAAAGATGCAGGAGAAGAAGAAGAAGAAAAAAGGGAGTAAAAAAAAGAAGAAGAAGAAGAAGAAGAAGAAGAAGAAGAAGAAGAAGAAGAAGAAGAAGAAGAAAAAGAAAAAGAAAAAGAAAAAAAAAAGAAGAAGAAGAAGAAGAAGAAGAAGAAGAAGAAGAAGAAGAAGAAGAAGAAGAAGAAGAAAAGAAGAAGATGAAAAAGAAGAAGAAGATATCTGCATATATATACCTGCAAGTAATATGAATGAATGAATCAAGAAAAGAAATAACTGCACTCGGGACATTCCCACACGTGATCCGTCCCCTTCTCCAAAACCAACAAAGAGTTGACATGCTAATGGGTACCCGTTGCAACATGACTAAAAGTCCGCCTCTTTCCCCTTCCAGAACCTGCAAGAAATATTTTCAAGCTTACCGTCATTTGTTATAATGAATATAGAAAGAATAAATAACTTCAAAACAGTGTGAAGAATAAAATCACATGCACACACGGGAGATAACCCACGACATTCCAGGTAGACTGCAACAGATGTTTGGGGGGTTAAGTTTTCAGTCTTGGACTAAGTTTGTCTGCCCAAACAACAGTAGATGTAACTTATTTGATTATAGACACTGGTGTCTGACCGGATAACATGCAGATAGCAAGTTCAAACTCGTATAACAAGTTAATTTGACCCATGCATTTGGGAAAAAAGCACACATACGAACCTACTGCACTATTTACAGTGTATATCGCCATGTTGGAATCAGCTTTCTACTGCTGGAGGTCACGGTTGAGATATCCCATTTACAGGAAAACAATACTTTAAATAATTACAAAAAAAAACAGCATTCTGCAGAGTTTATTGTCTGGTATATTTCCCTTTACCTAGTTAGGTGCATTACTACATGATTTAAACATAGGATGTACACAAAGAGTTGAATGGTAGTAGAAACGGGGCAGACCGATAAGAGTGTGAAGATCATGTCAAGGCAGACCTACAAAAATTTGGTTAGTTAGTCTTTCCTCTTGTGTCGAGTGCGGCACATAGGGCAGAGGTCATGACTCTCCATGCATGGCGGTTCGTTGCAATCTGTTGTAGGTCTTGAATGTTTGAGTGGCCCATAAGATTTGGAGTCACAAAATGGAAGGAGAAGGCCATTCGGTGAAATTAACGGAAGTTGGTGACATCTTTAGTAATGAACCTCGAGGGCTCGCTGGAGAAGAAAAAAGATATCATGAAGGATTTTTAAAAAGTAATCCTTTTAAGCTAAATAAAAAAAAAATAAAATAAAAAAATCGCATTGTCTGTACGGCGCCTAGGAAGTCTTAAGATTAATCACGTGATACTTGTACTTTGGAAGCTGCGGAGATGTGGTTATACATACGAATGAGAATACCCTGGACAGATAACAAGAGTAACTCATATGTCTTGACAGAAACTGACTCAGGAAGAAAACAGACTGTCCACATCAGAAAGAGAATCTGCATTCTTTGGTCAAATGACGAGAAGGAAACAATGGAGTACACTGTGACAGTAGGAAAGTTGGAGGGGAGGAGAGGCAGAGGGAGCCCGAAAGAACAGTGGCTGGACAGTTTGACATCATGGCATGGACGAGTCAGAAGGTAGTGGATAGACATGACTACCAACGCATTACTGCATGGACTCTGAGTTGAATGTTGAATTAAGAATCGACATCACAGCACCCGGGACATTCCCATAAGCGCTCTGTCCCCATCTTCAGCAGCAAGCGAAGAGTTAAAATTCCGATGGTACCAGTAACTGTCTAATTGTATAGCCGTCTCGCCCTTTTCCTGAGTGTCGAGCGTCGGTCAGATCCACTTGTAACTCCTCGCAGTGCTATTCTCCTCAAACCGTAATGATCTATCTGTTCCTCGGCACTGTTCACTCGCTCCTAAAGGGCCCTCACAACATCCAGCTTGTCATACATCAGGTCACTACCAAGTGGTGCAGAACCGGCCAGTCTATCCGTGGACTCTGAGAAAAAGTTGTACTTACATAACACGTGATTGCCCATTCTTAATGCCCACGGCTTCAGCATATTTTTATAGGCGTCCGTTTATTTTTGTAAAAGACATGGTCGATAATCTTTTGCTCGTACAGGTGATCATCATCGAGACCCATGACGGCAATCTGGAGCTAGAATCATACATGGTACCCAACTGCAAGCCAGACGAAGGTGAAGAAGTCAAACTGGACGACTACCTGACCCCTCTGTGCCAGATCGAGCACGCCTCCGGTCTCATCTTCTTCCCCGAGAAGAAAGTCTGCTTCACTAGCAACAACAAAAGGAGAGGCGCCAGGCTACATGCTTTGTAAAGTACCTCTTCGAGCTCTGCAGCAGATCTGTCAGCTTTTCAATTTTCTCCCAGTTCCGGCCTTTGTATAAAAGTGCTGTGGATAGACATGTGCTGTATCAGTTGCCAGTCTGTAGTTTTTTTAAAGTCATAAATTTACAAGTGTAAAGAAAATCATCATTTCGAGAATTCATTTTTATTGTCTCTTTGATATATCAACATTGCTGGCCGCAATTTATTCCATCATTTTTAATTGTTTAGCTTGTGAAGAGTTATTTTGCGAAATTATAATCGTGCACAGCAGGGAATCTTGTATGAACCTGGATTTAAAAGGTACTAAATTGTACCACAAATGGTAATATACGTCTGCAGTTTGAGTGCACAACATCGACTAATCAATGTATAGTCCTTGAAATCAAGTGAATAAACGTATTTCAGAAAACGTCATTGTACAAGCTTACTTCTGTTTCGAATGTATTTCTTAGAAGAGTTACCTACTTTTTTATTTGTTTTGTCAATATCATCGTCCTTTTCCACTTCTGCCGTTAAGCGTTGTGGGGAGAAACAGTCTGCGATCCACTGCTTGATGAGCAGAAATGGCTATTGTCATTCTGTGTCGATGAAGAAGCCTTTGTCATCAATCCATATTAACCTAGGGCAGCCTCTTGATATTACTTCAGATCTTTTCATGTGTAGCGTCTGCGCTGGTAGTTGTTCTGGCTGTATTCTTTACTAGACAACAACATCATTTGAAATCTTTTTCTCAGTGAATTTGCTGCATGGTGTTGTTCCTAGAGTCTGTCTGATATAATATCTAACTTTGTCTCTGATTGTTCAGTTGGTGGCTTTTCTCATACATCTCATTTCACAGGTGTTAATTTTACGTAAGTTAGCCGTTGACAATATCCAAGCCTGGCACTGGTAGCATATCATCATCATGCCTCTCCACAATCTGCGATCTCCTGCCGCATGTATCAGTTCGTGTGCCGGCACACCTCCATGCCATGCAACAAGACTGTCAAGAATCTTCTCTCGTTGTCTTCCTCTATCCCTCCTTCCATAGTTCTTTCCAGCGGTCACACCATGTTCTATTTTCCCCCTTCTCATAACATGGCCGAAAAAATTATGACTGTCTCCTTCCGATGTCTGTGATAAGTTGTCTTCTGGCTCCCGCCTCTTTCAAAACCTCTTGGTTGCTCTTTTTGGCTGTCCAAGGTATTCTAAGCCTTCTTCTGTAAAAACACATCTCTGAGGCATCAAGAAATTGTTTGGTCTGCCTACCGATTGTCTGGTAGCACAGTCATCATAATATCAATTTCCACTTCTGTCGGTAAGCGTTGTAGGGAGAAACAGTTTGTGATCCACAATGAGCAGCAATGGATATTGTCTTTTCGTGTCGATGTATAAGTTCTTTGTCATAAGTCCATCTTCTTATAAGGCGGCCTCTTAATTTCACTTTAGATCTCTTCGTGTGTAGCGTCTGCATTGTTAGTTGATCTGGCTGCATTCTTACTAGATGACCACCACATTAAATCCATTGGAAATCGAATACGTTTTGCTGAAAAGTGCAGATATCTAACCCAAGCTGAAAACCACAACACAACGTACCAACCATGGGTTTAATAGTAAACGCAGAGAAAAAGTAGATATAAAAACCAAATTCCTCGCAAAAATTTATTGATCTCAGTCTACCGGGACCAAGGAGAGCTTGGCATACAATATTACCACATCCAGCATGAGAGTGGAGGTTGAGGCGGTAACTGCCCCGTTCCGATAGGTGGAGAAAATCTCAGCCATGCACACTGTCGAAAGCATGCTCAGAAGGGTGGAGGCAGGTTTGCTTCGAATGGTATGGGTCGCATCAATTTCGCAGGTGGTGAGATTCATGTGGAGTTTGCCTGGGTGATTCAGGAATGTTTTGGGAATGAACAGGCAGATAATTTAGTTGGACGGGTCTCTTTTGGGGGTGTATTTCAACTAGACAAGGTAGAGGTGATCTCTCATCTGTGGGGAGAGGTAATGGGTAAAAAAGTAGACGCTGAAAACCCGCACCTAGACAGAATGTTGCAACTGGAAAGTGTCTTTGAGTTTTGGGCGCCACTCAAGACAACGGCAAGACGAGTAGTTTACCAGAAGACAACGGGTACTATCAGTATGGAGAATCTTCATTGGCCGTTGTGATGGGAGACAGAGTTAATATTGACCTGTCCTGAATCATGAATGCTGTGATAATGTGATGTCGAATCTTTCATCATCAAATGCTTTACCGACTGGCGTGGGCAGTCATGCCTCCCCACAGTCCGCGACCCGCAACTGCGTAAATCAGTTCGTGTGTTGACACCCCTACATGCCATGACAAATAGCTGTCAAGAATCTTCTCACGCAGACTTTCTCTTTCTTTCTTTGCACAAGTCTTTTCAGCGGTCACAACATGTTCAATTTACTCTTCTCACAACAATTCACAACATAACCAAAAAATGATAACTGCCTCTTTCTGATGTTTGTGTAAACATCTGGTTTACTCTTCTTAGCTGCCCAATGAAAACATTCATTCATTCAGTAGCATGTCCCTCGCGGAACCTCGCTGCCATAACAACCCTCCGGAAAACCTTCCTATCCTGAGCAAGATGTCCTGCGTCTGATACACCCATCTGGAGATCATCTGCCACATCCTGCACAGCCCAATGAATGCTAAGGATTATTCTGTAAAACCATATCTACGGGGCCCCGAGATATCGTTCGGCTTTTTTATGAATTGTCCAGGAAACACAGCCAACTCTTTACCCAGATGAATTCAACGGGACATTTCGGAAAGTTGCATACTTCTTATGTTATCAACTTCCGGTTGCCGAAAGTGACACTAACACAATTCAAAACATGGTGTTCTCCAGAACTTCTGCTGCTATTGCAGCGATGTCTGCTTGTGTGGGCTTTTACATGGGCAATCGGTTTCACCCAAAGGAAGACTTTAACACATTCATATCTCTACATGCTAAAAGCGCCGTTCAGCAAAAAGACGCAATTGAGTCAGGATTTCAGTTACCAGACACCAACAGTAAACAAACGCCAGCATCTGCATCGACGTCTTCCTCGACACCGCCTGTATCAAACGTTGGGCAGATTGTGAAATATGGGTTCCCAAGTACGGATAACTTGCGATCTTACGATGATTTCATATTGTCGTATGACAGAAGAACGAGGACGGCAAACTGGGTCCTTGAGCATCTAACGCAGGATAAAGTCACTCGGGTTAAAGGAATTGAAAGGTAGACTAGTAGTAGTATTTTTATTATATTATTAAAAAATAATCTGTAGCTTATTTACTACTAATAATAATATATTATATTAATGCCAGCACTGATGATTAATGGTAACAACTGTGAGGTTTTGCCCTAGTAATTTCAGTGTTTGTGTCTGGCTCTTTCTTTTGGATAATTTGCAAATTTAGACAATCATGGAAATCATTTATTCTCCATTCCCGTGTGGGTTCCAGGGCCCTATTTAATCTAAAACAAGAATAGACCCACTGCCTGCACAGAAGCATGTAAGAGTCGACTTAATGGGAGCTTCCTTCAAAGTCGGAGTACATCTGCCTAAGAGGCAAGGAACCAACATCTGCATGCAGATGAATCAGACCTGTAGAGAACAGATGTGCATGTAACACTCAGTTTCTGGAACAGGACTATAGTTCAGAAGTGGACGAACAACAAGAACTTCCCACAGTAGTTTGAAGCCGGTGAACTTGAAGACGAAGAAGAAGATTTATTTTTAAAAACCGGAAAGGGGGAAAACAAGATGATTATTGTTTCAAGTAAAGGCTATCTTCGGAAAAATGGTCCCAAATTATCGAGGCCGAAAATATACCCTAACAGGGCCTCAGTCACATGTAAATTGCGGACTTCCAGCGACTTAGTTTGCGCGACTACCGCCACCACCGAGAGTATCTCTCACTCCGCTACGCTTGGATTGGGGCTAAACTAGATGGCTGGGACTCACAAGCAGCAGCTACCGCATCTCCTGCAGCTTCCTTTATTTTATTTGCTTGCGGCCAAAAACTCACCCTGACAGGGCCTCAATAACATATAAACTGCGGACTTCCTCTGACGAACACATCGCGGCAAAACTAGGGTTTTATCCGTTGACAATTTCGAGAATCGCAGCAATACGCACGATAATAGCGGCATGGCGGGGGATACCATGCGCTCAGACACAGGTTAGTGATAGTGTTCTGATTAAACTCACCGCCGAGTGTATCCTCCGCACTGCTATGCGCCGCGTACCTCATCTCCTGCAACTTCCTCCAATTTATTTGCCTGTGAATCCCAGCCATCTAGTTTTCCCCTCATCCTCAATTATCGCTAAGTAGTCGATTTAGTCATTTTCCCCTTTTTTTTGTTCCTCTTTACTTTCGAGTTCAAGTTTTTGTATGTTCACAACACAGGACCTAATGAGGCCCTGTCAGGGTGTGTTTTTGGCTGCCTTAATATGTGGCCTTTATTCAGAGGATAGCCAAATATTCTTATGTTATGCTTATGTATGCATGGGTAATTAGGAGTGTGGGTATCTACTGGTATGTTTGCATACATGGGTATGCATGCATCTGAGTGTATGTATGTGTAAATATTCATGCATAGGTATGCTTGGGTTTCAAATCACCCACTGAATACCAGTTGGTCTATAAAATATGAATCTCACATCATATGCACTACTGGCATGTAAGGGTCCTTTACTAGTTTTTTACCTTATACTCAAGTCATGAAAAGTGTCTTTTACTTCACTGACTTATTCATGTTTGCAAATT
Source organism: Candidula unifasciata (assembly GCA_905116865.2). Classification (NCBI taxonomy): domain Eukaryota; kingdom Metazoa; phylum Mollusca; class Gastropoda; order Stylommatophora; family Geomitridae; genus Candidula; species Candidula unifasciata. The sequence goes on along the minus strand of CAJHNH020006668.1, from coordinate 403,670 downwards.
AACAAAATAACTGCTTCTAACATACAGATGTTTATGACAGGTCAAAAATGAAGTTTATCGAGGATACCTCCATTCATGAATTTCATCGTTCCACAAATAAGGATTACCAAGGCAGTGGTTACGACAGGGGCCATCTGGCAGCAGCCGCAAATCATAGGCATTCAGAAAAGGCTATGAATCAGACCTTCCTTTTATCCAACACAGCTCCGCAGGTGAGTTGTGCAAAACAGCTACGCAGGCAAGAGAAATAGTCAGCTGTTCAGTATGAGTGTAATGTACAGCACTGACTGTGATTTGTTGTATACTGGGGCCCCGGAACTCACATGGGAATGTTTCATACAGTCGTGCAGTTTTGTAGTTTATCCTGTTTATTTCTTGCCAATTCAACATGCATTTACTGGTAACTCCTGACAATATACCCTTTTGTTAACACTTAATTCCCCAAGCAGCTGTTTTAATAATCTGTGTTAACTCAGTGTTACTTTAACACCGGTGGATCTAAACAACTATAACTCTAGGGAAAAAAATGTCCTAATCAATGAGTTAAGGGATACCTGCTTGAGACTGAAAGAGCTAATGCATGTTCAAGAAAGAATGTAAGGTACATTTGTTGTCTGTGATTTGTTTAGTCTATTTCATCACCATTATTATATCCAATGATGTAGAAATGAGAGAATCAACTTCATTGGGTTTTATCCCAAATGGCTCAGTCTCTGCAGAACATCTTGCTGTCTGCCGAGAGCATCGCACAGAGCACCACCTTCCTAGCTCCAGTGATGATCCCCAGGTATCTCCACAAAATTGCACTCGTGAACTGAACGGTGCTGCCATGAAACAAGCTCATGACCTTCAATCGCGAGGCAAATGACTTGGTCATGGAGACACCCCAGTATGTTCCATGCTGATAAGCATAAACTGTCATGTTTTGGCATTCTCACATGGTCACCAGAATCGTGAATCAAGTCAGTGTTCTTGTTTCACCCCATTCATATGGCTTAGCCATCTGGTTGTTTATCTCTTTGCCTTCCTTTTGTTCTCTTTCCATTAATCTTGCTGGTCATCAACAAGTTGTTGAGTCCCTTCCTTCTCATAACATGTCTAATTGTTGAATTAAGAATTGACATAATATCACTTGGGACACTCCCATAACTGCTCTGTCCCCGTCTTCAGCAGCAAATGAAAAGTTCCAGCTCTGATAGTACCAGTAAATGTCTTATTGTACATCCATCTCGCCTTTACCTTGAATGTTTAGTGTCAACCAGATCCCCTGGTAACTCCCCACAGCACAGTTCTCCTCAGACTATAATGATCTGTTTGTTTATTCACACTGTTCACTCACTTGCTCCCAAAGGGCCCTCACAACATTTAGCTTGTCAGAAATCAGTTCACCACCAAGTGGTGCAGAACCGACCAGTCTGTCTGCATGCTCGTTTCCTAAAACACCGGCATGACCTGGAGAAGATATAACATGTCTGAAAAACACTGACTGGCTATGTCTATGACTAATCAGTTTATGACTGTCATCTGTCTTGAGGAGGGCTATCTCATTTGTTTTTCTACCATTTCATGATATTCTTTGCATTTTTCTCAAAAAAGCAAAGCAGGTATAAAACAAAACATCAGAATTATCTTGTTCAGTGTCATCTTCTTCTTCTTCGCCTTCACCAGTTGTAAACGCAGATGGAACGCTCTGGTCATTTGTCCACTTCTGGACTGTAGTCGTGTTTCAGAACTTAAGTTCCACGTGCACATCCCTTTTATAGTTCTGCTTATATGAACACAGATTTTTGATTCCTCACTTCCCAGGCAGATACACTCCGACTTCGAAGAAAGCAACCCTAATAAGCAGACTTTTACAACATGTTTATTGGGTGGGGGGCAGTTGGTCTGTTTTTTTTTTCTCTCTTTTTTTAATCCCACTCAGTGGAACCCTCAAGAACCAATCGGGAATGTTCAGTGTAGTAAAACAGATGTAGTCCAAAAAAAAAAATTGTGAGTTGTTTAAGCATCAAAGCAGATGTTGTAATACAAAGCATCAAAGGTACCTTGTTCAAAGTAGCAGAGCAGATGTCATGCGAAGCAGCAGATGTGATTATTTGGATGTAGTAAAGAGAGAAGCTGTAAAACACAGCATTAAAGATGTGTTATGAAATAGGATTGTATGGCAGGATGCCAGATTCGCTTGTTTGAAGAAATATTACTTTGTAAACTTGATTAGCATCAGAAAAACATAAATACAGTGCAGACCTGATAAGAAGAACTTAAAGGTGACCCAAGAAATTCCTCTTACCCGGATGAGAGATCAAGCAGGATGAATTGCTGGGATGAAACAAACTGTTTTTCACAACAGAAATTTGCCAAATTTAAGATCGCCTTAAGCAGTCTGCACTGTATTTGAAGTTTATTTTTTAAAGGCAAATATTTTGCTACATTCTTTTGCAATCAACTTTAAATTTTTTTTTTTTAAATCAAGAGTCATAAATAAGACAGTGTGCCTGAGAGTAAATACTGGTTTAAGCTGTGACTGTATACATTGCCAGGTTGGTGAAGGATTCAACCGTAATGCATGGAACAACCTGGAGAAGTATGTTCGAGCTGTAGCCCGCAACAACAAGAATGTCTATGTCTGTACTGGACCACTTTACTTGCCGAGGTTAGTAGCATGAGTTACCTGTGTGAATTCTGGGGCTGCGTTTAATTTTTCGTTAAAAACAAAAAGGGGGGGGGGGGGGGGATAATACCTACTGCCTCTATCAAGCATGTGGAGAAAGTTACTAATTATGGATTAAACAAAGGATAAACAAAAGCAGTGATGTGGCTAGAGACATAGCATTTTTCCCATACCTGCTTTCTAGGTGATTCAATGAGCATGCGAGGGCAGGACATGATTCTACCCCTCAGAACAGGACATGACAAACTTAACAAGCATATGCACAGGCTTCGTCTAAGTAGTTCACCCATGTGGGCTGTGTGTGCAGACTACAGAACATGTCCTGCAAGATTGCCTCTTGCGCAACCCATTAAGAAGGGAATACTGGCCCACTGAGTGGACACTGAACTCAAAATTGTATGGAACTAAAAAGGAACTCCTAAAAACAGTCAAGTTTATGACAAGAACTTATCTATCAGTGTAAATCAGATAGCGAACACAAAAAGAAGGAGAAGGACAGAATAGATAACAGCAGTGACTGGAACTTTGTGAGTAAAGAAAACTCAAGAGATTGTTGGTCATATAAAGAGTAGCCAGTAAATGGTTGATGATAGCTTACTGCAGATTGAGTTCAAAATGTGTAATCTATTTTATATTGTAAACATTTTTTATTTATAGGAAAGAGCCAGATGGGAAGACTTATGTGAAATATGAAGTCATTGGACAAAACCATGTGGCTGTGCCAACTCATTTTTTTAAGGTGACTCATTCTTGTATTGTTAGTTAAATATACTCTTCATTCTTATTTGTCTCTCCCTGCATGGGGGAAAGATCCACAGCCCCCTTTGCTGGTTTGAGAAACAGCTGTGAACATATGCCGTGATTGTAACTGACTAACAGAGCATGTTGAGAAAGGTGAAAACAGGCATGTTTCATGCAGATTGGCAAGCATCACTTCAAAGGTCCTGGGTAATTAGCATCCTTTAGATATTTTCTCCAGGCGATGCCGGTATGTTGGGAAATGAGCAGGCAGATAGACTGGTTGGCTTTGCACCACTTTGTGGTGTATTGATGTTTGATAATTTAGTTATTGTGAAGGCCCTTTAGGAGCTAGTGAACAGTGCGGACGCGCAGATAGATCATTACGGTCTAAGGAGAATGGCGCTGCAAGGATTTACCAGGGGATCTGGTCGACAGTCAACACTCAGGGGAAGGATGAGACGAACATACAATCAGACGGTTACTAGTACCATCTTCAAAGTTGTGGTGCATCTTCCTGAGATGCATGAAGCCAGCAGTCTGCATACACATAAGTCAGACCTGTAAAACAGATGTGCATGCAAATCTCCAGTTCTGGAACAAGACCACAGTTGAGAAGTGGATGAACAACCAAAACTTTCTGCCAAAGTTTACAACTGGTGAACACAAAGAACGAGAAGGATTTATTGTCTTAAAATTAAATGTTTTGGTTTGAGGTTTTTTTAAAGATGTAGATACTGGATCTTCTTCTTCTTCTTCACTTCCTCTTTTACCGCTGTGGGTGTCGAGGGAGATATAAGGTTCTGTTTCTAGCTCTTCTGGCTGCCTCGACCATAGGCACATCGTGCTGTTGTAGAGTTTCTCTAATGTTATCCTTCCATCTTGGATAGATTTGTAAATAGTCTAGAGAAACCAGTTGACGCATAAAAATATGATGTTACAGAAGAATGGTTACACTAGCATGAACAATTAAAATGGATTAGAAAGATTTTCTCAAACAGGTGTTTAGGTAACTTTGAAAAACATGTCACAGTAGAAGCAATTTGACAGCAAGCTTTGACTATATATTAATCCTCATGTGAGTTATGGGGTCCCATATTTGGGGGAAGAACATAAAAACAAGATTAGTCTTGCTGCCCCCTTAAAAAAAAAAGCAAGTCATAAAAGGTGACTAATGGTTTAGTGAAATTGGATTTGTTAGATCCAAAGGCAAAGATGTTGCATCATTGCTATAAACCACAATACAATGTGCCAGCCATATTTTAAAGAGCGAACACAGAAGAAGAAGAAGAAGTCAGTGTCTTGAGAGCAGAAGTTTGTGTTACATTTGAGTATGCTGTAACATTCTATTAGTTATTGGAAACAAGGAGAAGAAACAAACCATAAAAAAGTATTTGGAGGTGGAGAAGAAGTAAAAGTAGTAAGTGAGAGTTGGTGGTTAAACTAACATAGAAAAACATGTTTCAGAAAAAAGTGAGGAAGGTGTGAGTAAAAGTAGCAGAAGCTGGAGGAAGACAAACAGAATCGAAAGGGGGAAAAACGAAAAAGAATAACAAGGGAGACACAAAATACAAGAAAGCAAAAAGAAAAAGAAAAAAAGACAGCATTATTATTTGCAGCACTGTACATTCACAGATTAATATTTTTTTACCTCTTAGCTGCTTATCCAGGATGTTGCAGAACCAACCCCAGCATTTTGTTTGGCTGTTGTGATTTTTCTAGGCACATTTTTTAGATTCAGTAGTTTGCCACTGCTTTCTGAATGGTCATCTCTTGGTAACACTCTTGAAACCAACGCAAGACAAACTGTCACAGCTGGGATAAAACCTGGCACTCCGGCATTCATCATCGGTCATCAGTTCTCGTTATGCCTAGTGGCACATGAGGCTTCAGAGAGGACTTTCCATGCTTTCCTGTCCTGTGCAATCTTCATTGCAGTTTTCCATGTCAAAGATGCCGCACTCAGGTCACTTTCCATCGTTCGTCTCCATGTTGTTTTTGGGCGCCCCTGTTTTCTCTTTCCCTCTGGTGTCCATGTGAGAGCTGTTTTGGCAGGTATATCAGAAGTCATTCTCATAGCGTGGCCAAGCCATTTCCATCTTCTCTTGGTAATCATACTGTCTAAAGTTTCTTGGTTTGTGGCTTGAAGTAGTTTAGTGTTTGAGATTGTATCTGGCCAGAAACTTTTGATAATTCTACGTAGACATGTGTGGTGGAAGGTGGACAGCTTGTGTGTATCCTTTTTGGTCATTCTCTAGCATTCCGCTCCATAAAGAAGAACTGGCAAAATGATGCTCTTGTAGAGTCGGAGTTTCGTTCCTCTGCAGTAATTGTTGGATTTCCAGATTTGTCTCATCCTTCCAAAAGCAGCTCTAGCTTTGTTCAGACGTGACTGTATGTCTTCCTCTGTCCCTCCCAGTAGGGACACCACACTGCCAAGATATGTGAAATGTTCTACATTTTCAAGTGATTGGTTACTTATGGTCACTGGTTGTTGGTTTGGACTGTTTGTCATGATCTTAGTTTTCTTTGTATTTATTCTCAGTCCCACCATTTCTGCTGTGCAGTTTAGTCTGTTACTTTTCTCTTGTATATGTTCATGTTTATGTTCATGTTTATGTGATAGGAGTGCTATATCATCTGCAAAATCAAGGTCCTCAAGCATGGTGAATGGAGTCCATCGTATGCCTCTTAATGTCCTGTCTACTGTGTTCTTTAGTATCCAATCAATCACAAGGTTGAAGAGGAGAGATGACATAACACATCCCTGTCTTACATCCGTCTTTACTGGGAAAGATGTATTGTAATTTTTTATACTGCAGGAAAAATCTTTATAGAAGAGAGCAATTATGTTGACTATTTTTTCTGGAATTCCATAATGTCGTAAAATTTTCCACAGACTGTCTCTATGGACGCTGTCAAAAGCTTTCTCAAAGTCCACAAAATTAATATATATACTTCTCTGCCATTCGTTGCATTGTTCTAAAATGTTACGTATAGCGAAGATGTGCTCAGTTGTTCCTCTGCCCTTTCTGAATCCTGCTTGTTCCACTCGTAGGCATTTATCAACTCCTTTTTCAAGCCGCATTATGATGATTTTACAAAATATTTTGCTTGGTACTGAGAGTAGAGTAATTCCCCTCCAGTTATTGCAGTCTGTTAAGTCTCCTTTTTTTGGGATTTTGACTATTGTTCCTTCAGTCCAGTCGTCAGGCAACACTTCTTTTTCCCAAATATCCTTGAACAATGGTTCCAGAATGCTAGCAGTTGTGTTTGGATCTACTTTGAGAAGTTCTGCTGGCAGTTCATCTTTGCCTGGTGCTTTGTTGTTCTTTAAAGTGTGGATAGCTTTAAGGATTTCTTGTTTGCTTGGTGGTTCAGTAATAATGTCCATGTCCTGAGAGGCTGGTTGAATATCTGGGGGATTTTCAGGATCAGGTCTGTTCAAGAGGTCGGAGAAGTGTTTAGTCCACTGCATGTCTTGTTTTTGTTCTGTGGTGAGCAGTCTGCCTTGGTTATCTCTGATGGGTATGCTGTAATAATTTTTTCTGTTTCAGCAAATATGCTGGGTAATTTTGTGTAGGGTTTGTAGATCATGTGCTTTAGCAGCATTTTCTGCTGTTTCTGCAAGATTTTCCATAAATCTTCTCTTGTCAGCTCTGGCACTTTTCTTGGTCATTTTATTTAGTTCGCTATATTCTAACATTAGTTTGTCTTTCTGACGTTCTGATTTAGTGTGATTTATGAGGCTCTTTATTCTTTTTCGCTTGGCAATATAGTCTATGGTTTGACTACTTATCCATTCTTTGTGGTGTTGTTTCCTGGTTCCTAATATATTATTGCTAGTTGATTTGTACGTTTCTTTGATCTGGTTCCATTTGTCTTGAATGCTGATTGTAGTGGAGTTTCTGGGTCACTTGATAGGGTTTGAAATCTATTCTTGAGTTCTACTATAAATTTCTACTATAAATGCACTCCGGCATTACCAAGCGCATTCGCAATGCCTAAGCCACAGACGTCGACTATTTTACTCCGTTATGTAAAATAAGGAATTCAGTATAAATTACCCTTTTAAGTCACATGATTACCTTGCACATCTAGGGATTTAATGTGCTCAGTGTATGGAGAGAGACTGTTTGTTTTTCGGTGGAATTTGTTCATTTTTGTCTGCTCCATTATCTGTTGATATAACTCTTTAGTGACGAGATACTGCAGAATATGCCTGATAATAAATTGTGCAATGTTGTGTTTATGTCCGAAATTGTTCACCATGGGAGAACATTGTTTTTACTACAAATTAATTCCCAGTTTCTTTTTTTTTTTGGGTGTTTTATTAATATCCTACCCAAAACAGGGAAAGTCCACAGGTCACGGGACTGTCTAATATTTCAGGGTGTGGTAAATAGGCTGCATGCAGTGGTGGGACCTAGGCTGCATGCAGTAGTGGGACGTAGGTGGGTTGGGGTTAGGGCCAGTTCTTGATGTTTTGGGGTCGTTAAAAGCATCAGAAAACCGAGAAACCACCCTCTAAAATGTTGGACTGACCTGTGACGTCATCTGGGGTAGGATATTAATAACGAACCCTTTTGTTTTTTCTGCAGGTTCTGCTTATTGAAAATGAGAAAGGCCAGTTTGACTTACAATCTTATGTGATGCCGAATCAGCCATTGCCAGATATCAAACTGCAGCACTTCCTGGTACCGCTGGAGACAATTGAAAGAGCAGCGGGCCTGCTTTTTTATCAGAATATTCCGAAGACATCATACAGAAAAATTAATGCTGCAGCGAGCTAATGAAACAGCCAAGAAAGTGGCTGTGTGGGGGCAAGCTGAACAACTTCATCAGTCTGTTTATCTTGTTCCTTGCAACTTTTTAAAATGAGGTTTCATCTTCTGTCTTTCACCTCCCAAGAGAGCAACTTCTATGTTTATTTGCCCTTAGAAGACCGGTTGAGATGTTCTTTAGTGGTTAACAGCTAAGTTGTGAAATCTGCATTTTAACACATCCTTAGTTGGCAAAAAATGGGGCCCCAGAAACGCACAGGGGCCAGTGGAGCATATGTCCAAACCGAGCCCTAGTATATTTTGCAGTCTCCAGCAGCTTGTTTCCAAGTCTTCCTGATATGTTTGTCTCTTTTTCCATTTTATTGTCATGTGTTTTTGGTCTTTCTTTATTTCTTTTGCCATGTTGGTTCCAGATTCCAAAGAAAAAGATTTTTAGTTATATTTTTAACTCTCCTTGTGGGTTCTGAATCTCCATTTTGGAGAAAAAAAAAGATAGACCCACTGTGACCCCCCCCCCCCCCCCACCCCACCCCACCCACCCAACAGTTCTCGTTATGCCTAGTGGCACATGAGGCTTCAGAGAGGACTTTCCATGCTTTCCTGTCCTGTGCAATCTTCAGTGCAGTTTCCCATGTCAAAGATGCCTCACTCAGGTCACTTTCGATCATTCTTCTCCATGTTGTTTTTGGGCGCCCCTGTTTTCTCTTTCCCTCTGGTGTCCATGTGAGAGCTGTTTTGGCAGGTATATCAGAAGTCATTCTCATAACGTGGCCAAATTTGTTGCAGGAGGTGAATAATTAGATTAGGGTTGTTTGCTTCAAAGATGGCATGCGTCTGCCTGAGAGGCAAGAAACCAACAGACTTTGGTCTTGTTCCAGATAAGCTAGGTCTGTAAAGTAGACATGTATGCAAAACTCGAGTTTTGGATCAAGACCCAAGTACAGAAGTAGATGAACAACCAGAACTTTTTGCCAGAGTTCACAGTCCGATTCCGATTCCGATTTGTTTGAAAAAAAAACAAAAGTTCATGTCACCCTAACCAGCTCCAATGGTGAGCGGCGGTTATTTTGGGACTGCGTTTGTTTGTTTGGAGTATCCAATAGTTTTTTCCAATTGTGACGAACTGCGTCTATAGTATTTCCTTGCGTGTATTACTAGTCCTGAGAAGGACTAGTAAAGTTTGCCGGGATGGCCTCGAACGGGTGGGAGGGATTGGGTTGGGCGGTAGACATCATGCCTGGCTGGTAGCGAGCTGTGGGGCGTTCTCCGGGCTGGGTGGTGGGCTGGTTCAACTGTCATGGCGGCTGGACTGGAGGGCGTGGTGAAGTTTCTCGAGTTCATCTCTGGCCAGGTTGTCTTCGTATGAACCCGCGTATTTGGCTAGTTCTGCGTCTATTCTGTCTGACTCTTCTTTCGCGGCTTGTTTCGCTTTTCTGTCTTCCTCCAGTGCTGCTTCGAGGTCTTCGTCTGCTAGTTCTGCTGTGTTTATTTTTGCTCTCTGTGCTTTTTTGCGGTTTAGGACTGATTGCCTTTTTCGTTCCGCTTCTTTCCTTGCGGTTTCTCTGGCATCTATCACTTCGTTGGTGGCTTGCAGTGCGGCGCTCAGTTTGGCGCATTCTTCGCTTGATTTCTTGAGCTTTTCTTTGGTGTCTGTCAGGTCTTTTTTGATGGTGGCTACCTCGGAAAGTATACTTTTCTGGTTGTCTTTCAGTTCTTTGGCGGCTACTGCATTTGTTTCCTTCAACTTCTTGAGCTCGGTTAGATTTGCCATCAATTCTGTTTTAAACTTCGCCATTTCTGTATTTTCCTCCTCGAGTCTCCTTTGGGTCTCGAGAGATGCCTGCAGGATGCTTCTCAGGTCTATCATCTCGTCCCTGTCTTGAGTCCTGAGTGCCATGATTCTTGCGTTCTCTTCTCGCAGGGATTTGATTTCGTCTCTCAGCTGCGTAATGACGTTGTTGTTCACAGCTGTCGGACTGGGCGCCTGATATCTTTGTTTCGGCTCTGGTTTGTGAGTGGTCCTGGTGGTGGTATTCGCCATCGCTCTCTTGACTTCTTTCAGGTACGGGCAACCCATGTACCTGGCGCTGTGCGCACCGGAGCAGTTGGAACATCTTCTGCTTGCGTTCGGCTTTTTAAAGTCAGGGTCCACTTTTGCCAGAGGGCATTCCCTGAATAGGTGAGGGCCGGAGCAGTAACGGCACGATGGGCTGCTGCGGCACGACGAGGCAGAGTGCCACGCCTTGTTGCAGTGAGAGCACTGCAAAACTTCTGTGGTGTAGGCTCCCGGTCGTTGCTGCTGCTGCCTGAGTGGGCGGGTGTTGCTCGGTTCCTGCGCCACGACTGGGGCGGCTTCTAGGTAGACGGGTGCCTCGATAGGGCCCACATCCAGGGCTGGCGGCGTCTGGGTGTGTGAGGCTGGTGTCTCCTCCGGGTCGTCGACCGGTTCTGGCATCGTCAGTTCTGGTGCGGCGACAGGTGCTTCCTCCTTTTTGGCTGAGGATGCTCTGGTGTCCCGGCGCTGGACCGGATTCTTCTTACCACGGGCCATGGTTTCGTGTGGCTGAGGCTGGTAAGTCGGGCGGCAATTGATTGCTCGGTCCCTGCAGAGTCTGGCAAGGCTTGTTAGAGTATCCTGAGAAGGACACCCAAGCGTGCTTTTCTCCGCAGTTCTCGAGACAATCGTTAAAAAAACTGGCTGGTGTGACTGGCTCTACAACAATGATGTGCTCCCGGGCCGCCAATAACCCACCCGCAGACGAATAACAATAGTTGAGTCGAGCCAAAACTCAGCCGAATGTCAAGCGAGTTCTGACCAGTATCTAGCTATTGATAATCTGGCTACGAATGGATAGTTGGCAAGCTGACGAGAGACACATGGCTGATCGGGCGGTAAATCGAGCGAGCGAGAGAGAGCTGTGTCCGACTGGGCTCTACCGATCGATCTACCACCGAGTTCACAGTCGCTGAACATCAAGAAGAAGAAGCAGTTACCTTTCATCAGCAACCTGTTGTATCATTATGTGTCTGTCACATAGGGCTTGTAGTCTAATCCTCCAGCACATTATCTCCTGTACAATCATTTCAATATCTTTAGTGAGCCCATGTGGGTTCCGGAGCCCCATTCTGGGATAAAAAAGAATAGACCCCCCCCTCCCTCCCAACAATTATGTTGTAAAAGTTTTCTTTTTCGGAAAGTTCTGGGTGTTTGTCTACCTCCGGATTTCAGTCTTATTCCAGAACTTAAAAGTGTTACGTGCAAATTCGTTTCACGAATGTGGCTTTTTTTGTGTGCATATTCTTGGTTCCTTGCCTCTCAGGCAGATGTATCCTGACTTAAAAGGAAGCCCTCAATTAATTAACTCTTATGACATGCTTGTTGGGGAGACAGTCTTGCTTTCCCCACACTGGAGCCCTGGAACCCGTACGGGGATGGGTAATTATGTATGTTGTTTTTCTGAAATATTGTTATAAAATGACTTTGGTTTGGATAATTATGTGATATTTTAAAAAAAGAGCCTTTATGAGTTTGGCTAATTAACAGTTTCAGAGAAAAAATGTTTGTTTTAATAAATAAATGGTTTTATTACACCTGACAGCTACATGTGTGTTGTAAGTTGTTGTCCCAACCATTATGTTTACTGTTTAGGAGGGGGGGGGGGGAGGGGTGCGTGCGCACATGCGTGTATGTATGTGTGTGTCAGAAGAAAAGAATAGTCTCTTCTAGTTGATGACTCATCTGGAAAACATGGAAAAGGACCCCTAACATACCACTGGTGCATTGGGCATATGATGTTAGACTCATGATCTAATAGGCTTTCGTGAATAATGTGGCCAGCAGCACTGGTCAACCTGGAATCAATATTGGAGAAAGGACTTGATGTGGATTCAAATCCAAGACCTTTAGGAAAAAGTCTAGCCACTACACTTCTGCAGCTCCCTGTGTAAACCATGCCACCCCAGTAATGCAACAAAAAAAAAAAAAAATGGTGTCAGTACCCTGGGGATTTCCCTATAAAAATCTTTAAAAAAAAAAAAAGTTAATTCCACATAATTCATTAATTAAAAAAAACAAACACTTCTACATTTATATGTTGGTTAAAATATAAAATTAATAATAAACATGAAAGGGGGTGAAGCCTTAAATAGAATACATTTCCCATGGTCTAACAAAACCATGTGTATTGCGTGACTCATGTTGTGACCTCGTTACCTCCATAATTGAGGTTTATAGATTGACGTCGACCCAGCTTTATTGGGTTCACATTATAATACCTCTAAATGCTATTTGTAGCTAATATATTCATATCCTTACATGCTGAATGTTTGTGCAGGGCTGGCCCGCCAGTAGCATTAACTGTGAGTCTTGTAAACACATAACTGCAGATAAGTCGGGAAAGTGATATTTATGGGGAATTAAGACGCAACCGGGAGTATAGGTTTTGTGGCTTCTCCGAACAACAGGGTTCATTTAAGTACCCAGAAGTAATATAACCTCAGTGCTGGCTAGCCAAAACAGTCACACAGCGTCACAATTCACCTGTGTGCAGGATTCTATTTTCTGGCAAGCACATCTCCGTTGCACTACAGCAAGTTCAGTGGCTAGCAGTTTACCTGCCATTCTGGTTGTCATAGGTCCCAGCCCCATGAACAATTTTTTTCAGTGTGTCCTGATTTCCAGACTCAGTTCTACTTCCTATGCCAGCAAGAAGGCACACACCCCCTCTCCCCCCCAAATGGGCTATCCTCCGAATAACGGGCACAAAAGATGGCGGCCCAAAAAAAAACAGGGCCTTAGTCACGTGTCAATAACGCCCTTCCGGCGACCAAATTTGCGGTTTTCCGGCGACTACCGCCGCATCTCCTGCAGCTTTGCTCGTGAGTCCTAGCTATCTTGTTTAGCCCCAATCCACGCCACGTGAGATGCGGCGTGGGTGATACTCTCGGCGGTGGCGGTAGTAGCCAGAAAACCGCAAATTAAGTCGCTGGAAGTGCGCAATTTAAACGTGACTGAGGCCCTGTAAGGGTGTTTTTGCGGCCGCTATCTTTTGTGCCCGATATTCGGAGGATAACAATAAAATGGTTAACTGATGACACTGAAGACATCTTCACAGAATGACAACAGCTCCTCCAGGGGCTGGACCGCAAACAGTTCCTTCCCACGCCGCTTAACGGTAAACATGGGAGTTGATGCAGAGTGGCAAGCATTGCTTCAGAGGTTCCTGGTAGCCTTATTTGAATACTTTATCCAGGGTATGCAGGAGGTTAGGCCCAGAGAGGTAGACTAGTTCTGCTCTAATAAGTGTTGGTGAATTTACGCATGATAAGCTAGATATGTTTAAAGTCCTTTTGAAACAAGTGAACAATGTGGAGGTAGAAACTGATCATATGGTCTGGCGAGAATGGTACAGTTGGGAGTGACCAAGGGATATTTTCGATACTCTGCCCTCAGAGAAAAAGCAGGTCTGTCATATAATCAGTGTGCTGCTAGCACCATTTAAACTGGAACTCTACGCTGCCTTCTGAATACGAGGACGGTGGGATTATGGAAAAGTCCTGAATGCTGTGATTTTACTGCTTAGTTCAACATTCAACACATGGAAGTTAGTGATGAATCGATGTATTCAACTCTCCTCCAAATGACCATTCTCTTATCAGCAGTAAGAAACAAAAATACCGCTGGGACTGCAGGATACAACTACACATGAGATTGTTGTTACCGGTCGCCAGCTTCAAAGTGAGGACGGGTAGAAGATGAGATAGATGAAAATGCCGATACAGAAACGAAGTACTCGACATCATCTACTACATTACTGCACTAGCGTTGAGTTTTAACATCTTAGAGCGCAGGGTGGACTATAACTATGTGAGTTGATTTCTTTCATGATGTGTATCTATAGTTTAAAGAGACAACAGTCACTTCAACTGACAAGGGCATGCAATTGCAACCAAGTGTACCAACCACAAACCTTCTTCTTCTTTGCGTTCTCACTAGCTTCCGTTGCTTTACACGAAAAATTAAATCGTAAGGTTGAACCAACATCCCCAACGGGGGAGCTTAAGGTTTTAATTGTGACTGGGTTATTTGCAACATATAAAATGGCTTAGAATTGCATTGCACACTACCAAAAGACGAAGTCGTCTGCTGGCGGGCCACTGGGTGACCCGGTCGCCGATGATCAGGTTGTTGACTCTGGCGGAAAGTTCTGGGTGTTCCGTTTACCTCAAGTTTACCTACTTTAATAGATGTAAACAGGAAAATATGACATACAGGCCAGCTATACAAAATTCGGCTCTACTGGCAAATTTGGCCGGTAAGCTGGAATGCGTCGACTGCTTCGGCCGGCTTAGCGGGACTTAGTGGGAGTTATGTCCCTGTGGCCGCACTCAAAACAACGAGCGGAAAAAGTCACGAATCAAATGACATACTTACCTATCATCATCCGGGTGCGTGTAGGGCTGCGTAGGGTGTCTATCATCGTCCTACGGTTGCGTGTAGGGCTGCTTATTGCGTGTAGGTTGGTTGTTTGCGTAAGATGAGGGGTAGGTTTAGGGTGTTGGGTTAGGGTTTGGGATAGGGTGTAGGGTTAGGGGTTAGGCTTAGGGCGAAGCTACAGCAACGTCGCAAACGTAAGGCATGCCATCTATCTGCACGAGGTAGTAGTCCACCAGACCAACGTCGTCGACGTCGCGCACAGTCACATACACACACAAACAATCGAGGGCCTGTGGATGTTGGTGACACGATCAATTCGCCAGCGACTGGGCACCAGCCGCTCGCTATTGGCGTCGTCATATTTGACAGAGTTTCAGTGGCGCCACTCCCACAAATGTCAAATTGTCGGCCACTATTTAGACCTCCTACGTGAACATTTTCAAATCGAACCATACCCAAAAACCATAAACCCTAACCCCTAAACCCTAACCCCTAAACCCTAAACCCTAAAACCCTAACCCTAAACCCTAACCCTAACCTCTAAAACCCTAACCCCTAAACCTAAACCCTAACCCCTAAAACCCTAACCCCTAAACCCTAACCTCAACCCTAAACACTAACCCCTAAACCCTAACCCTAAACCCTAAACCCTAACCCCTAACCCTACTTCTCATCTATCTTACGCAAACAACCAACCCCACACGCAAAAAGCAGCCCTACACGCAACCGTAGGACGATGATAGACACCCTACGCAACCCTACACGCACCCGGATGATGATAGGTAAGTATGTCATTTGTTTCGTGACTTTTTCCGCGACTTGATATGAGTTGTTTTGAGTTTGGCCAAGGGACATTACTCCCACTAAGCCCCGCTAAGCCGGCCGAAGCAGTCCACCTTACCGGCCAAATTTGCCAGTAGAGCCCAAAATTCAGTTGCAATATACAATTTACAAGAGGAAATTATAACAAAGTAATACATTTTTGGGCTCTCCTCCGAACTTATACTCCGGCATTATGGCGGCCAAACAAATACCCTAACAGGACCTCAGTCCTATGAAAAATGCGGACTTGTCAGACTTCCTGCCGAGGAACAATTACAAATCGCTGCAAAACTAGGATGGGCTCCAAATAACAAAACAAAAGCTCTAACAGGGTCTCTGAGATATGTTAATTACGGACCTGTTTCTGCAACTATGCCGCACCGTTGACAGTATCCCATGCGCCGTTACGTGCGGCGGGGATGGGGGCTAAACTAGATGGCTGGGACTCACGAGCAGCAGCTGCTGCATCTCCTGCAACTTCCTCCAGCTTTTTGCTCGTGAGTCCCAGGCATCTAGTTTAGATCCGCGCCGAACATAGTGGATCGGGTGATACGCTCGGCAGTGAGTTTAACTGGAAGAACACTATCGCTAATCTGCGTCGGAGCGCATTGTCTCCCCGCCATGTCGCTATTATAGCCTGTAATGTTGCTTGTCTCGAAATTGTCAATGGTCGCTAGTATCATCTGCCAGTATCATCTGCAGAAACACTCAAAATTGTCAACAGTGACTATTATCGTTTGCAACTATCGTCTGCAGTGTTGGGTCTCTTAAAATTGTCAGGTAATTCTAGTTTTGCCGTGATTTGTTCGCCACAGGAAGTACACATTTTTCATAGGACTGAGGCCCTGTTAAGGTATTTGTTTGGCTGGGGTAGAAGTTTGGAGGAGAGCCCAATTTTGAACTGAAGTGCTACCAAAACATTCTTGAAATGCTTTGGGCCAAGAAGAAGAAAAACATCAGCATCTTGCATGATTTGGACACTGAAGAGGAGAGTTGGCCCATAAATAGCATCCTGACCCGAAAACTGAGCTATCTTGGCCCTATCAAACGCCATGGTGGTCTAGAGAAAACGATGATGGCGGGTGCATCTCTGCAAAACGAGGCAGAGGCTGACATCCACAAAGGTTGATATCCAGGACCTTATAGATGCATTGGCTATGAACGCAGAAAGGGCAAGAGACTTTCAGGCGTGCCGTGACGAGAGCGACCTTCTGTACACGACCTGCTGATTGATTGATTGAATAGTTTCTTTATTAATTTAGGACAACCATATTTTTGTTACTTATATCCTGTGCGCCCATCTTTGTACTGGCCGACCCTTGCCCCTCCTTCCTGCTATCCTGCCCTATGCTTTTATTGTTTACAGTCAGCCGTGGTGCTTAATGTAGTCAAAATATTTCAGTTTCCAAGACAAGATGCTGTTTATTAGCCAATCTTCCTTGACTTTCAGATCTTATAGGATGTCAGTACTTTTCTTCTTTACCCTTAATATTCTGAGAATCTTTCTATAGCATTTCAGCTCAAAAGCCCCTATATTCTTCCTTTAGGACTGCAAGTCCATGACTGATATCTTTATGATGCTACAGGGAAGATGCATGTTCTCAAATTTTGACTTTGATATCCAAGCTGGTAGCAGCCGAGAGGGAGACAAAACAGGCAGATCCTGGAATTTGTGAATAAGTAAAGTAAAGGCCGTTTTTCCACGGCTTTAGATGTATAGGGCATATAGAGCTAGACCTATATTTTTATAGACCTACGGCACAAGATGAGTGATGTGGTCAGTATCATGCCTGCCGCCTTTACTTCCTGGAACTGCACCCGGAACCAACTCAAGGCTGGGTCGACCTGGGAGTCAAGGTCATTTTAAAAAAAAGTCAGGCTTCGCCAGGGAGCAAACCCACGACCTTCCCATCCGCACACGAGCGTCAAATCGCGACACCATGGCGACTCCCGAATTTGTGAATAAAAAATGTTTATATGTTTGTTCCCCAGGGAACATTCCATCAAGTTGGTAGAGCAGCATTGCTCCAAGTACCTGATGATGTTTGGGGAATGCATTCAGAAGTACCCACACACTTGGCAGATGGATTGTGAGCTGGAGAGAAGGAAACTGGCTAAATGTGCTGAGCACAAGTGAGTCCTGATGCTTCTTGATTTGTCATCACAGCTCATCTTGATCCTCTTGTACCTTGCAGTGTCGAGGTGAAGTATAATTTACGGGAAAGCACCCATTCGTAAATTGGAATTCCCAAGGACTCTGTAATTCCCTCTGTCCATCGCTTGCATGGTTTGCCTCTTCTTAATTTCCCACCTCTGGTCTGTACATCATTGCTTGTTGTGGTATACTGTTTGCTGACATATATATATATTGTTTCAGATCATCTCTTCTTGTCATATTGAGAGCCCTTCACTGAATCTCATTTCAGTTGTAATTTTTCTTTTCTCTTTTTCATGTCATTGTCCAGGAAAAATAGAAAAGAATAATTGTGATTTCTGTAAATGTTCAGTCAGCGCAAGTCCTGGTACTTCTTGATTTGTGATTTCTGTAAATGATTAGTCAGCACAAGTAGATCATTGTACTTCTTGATTTGTGATTTCTGTAAATGTTTAGACAAGCACAGGTAGATCTTTGTACTTCTTGATTTGTGATTTCTGTAAATGTTTAGTCAGCACAAGTAGATCTTTGTACTTCTTGATTTGTGATTTCTGTAAATGTTTAGTCAGCACAGTTGATCTATGTACTTCTTGATTTGTGATTTCTGTAAATGTTTAGTCAGCACAGTTGATCTATGTACTTCTTGATTTGTGATTTCTGTAAATATTTAGTCAGCACATGTAGATCTTTGTACTTCTTGATTTGTGATTTCTGTAAATGTTTAGTCAGCACATGTAGATCTTTTTACTTCTTGATTTGTGATTTCTGTAAATGTTTAGTCTGCACTGGTAGGTTCTGGTACTTCTCGATATGATTTCTTTACCCTCTCGCCCCAGAAATATTATAAAAAATGAGTCATAACCCTGTTGGAATTTGAGAAGAAATCCTCACATTTTTGTTTACACAGGTCACTGATAAATTCATCAAGCATTTATTTAACTGTATTTTCTCCCCCCCCCCCCCCAATACAAATAAAGATATAGTAAAGGACCCTTTTCCACGCTTTCAGATGCATTGGGTATATAGGGCTATACTTATATTTTATAGAGCAAATGGCACTTGGTGGGTGGTGTGGTCAGCATCATGCCGGCTGCCTTCACTTCCCAGGACTGTACCTGGTACCCACTCAAGGCTGGGTCAACCTGGGAGCCAAGGTCATTTTGGAAAAAAGTCCGGGCCCTGTCGGGACCCGAACCCATGACCTTCCGATCTGCTGCTGAGCATCTAGCTGCTAGACCACGGTGGCTCCCTATAAAAAGATATAGGGAGGGAGTGATCTTAGATATGAACATGGTCAAGCATTAATTAGAATACATTCCCAGAGATCTAAATATAAACGTGTGGGTTTTTCATGTGACTTTTATCACTGAGGCTTGTAGGAAAATTTGACGAGTACTTGGCTTTAGACAAGCTGTGTAAGTCAAAGAAAAACTTCCCTAATGTACACATTGACTCTGATGTACATCCTGACATCCTAAATGTTTGCCCAGGCACAAAAACAGTCATTAGGTGTCGGTTTTGCAGCTTCTCAGGATAGAAAGCGCTCAGAGTCATCACAGGAGGGATGAAAGCAACCCCCATATTAGAAATGGAGAAAGCTGGGAAAACACAGGCACTAAGAGAACGCAGAGATACAAAGTTGCAAATACAAGCTGAAAAGTTCCTCAGTATGCCAGATCACCCGATGGAAAATAGATTTAAGAACCTAGCCTTGGGACAGTTAAAAAGAAGCAGCTTTATACACCAAGCAAAAAGAATATGTAGACAAACTCCTGACCTTCCAGAAATTGGTTGCCCACTTAAAAGTATTCCGGAACAAACCCCATGGAGAGAAAAATGTAAACTAACGGTACAAATCCAGACAAATGTGAAAGGGATATTTGACAAGAAAGAGCAAGAAAGTGTACAACGCAAAATGGCCACCCTCAGTTATATTGATGAAGAATACCCACAAGAACAGTGGGGCAGAGTCTATACAGATGGGTCCGCAGAAAGTGCAGTTAGAAATGGTGGTGCTGGAGTGTACATCGAATTCCCAGATGGTACTAGGGATAAGTCCAGCGTACCAACCGGGAAGTACTGCCATAACTACGATGCAGAAACCCAGGCTATCAAGATAGCTACAGAGAAACTGCTAAATACCAACCTTGGCTTGCAATATGTGGTAATGCTGACAGATGCTAAATCAGTACTTGAAGCACTCCAGTCTAGGAAACTACCAGAATTGCAAACACTGCTGACACAACTCAGCGTTAAGCGAAGAGTCGTAATGCAGTGGATACCGTCTTATCCTCCACCTCAGAACAGGGTACAACCGATTACGTAACCACATGTACACAAAATTCAAGATAGGTGTATCAGCCATGTGCACCTGTGGAAATGTGCCCCAGACAGCAGAGCATGTACTCCAGGACTGCACCGATTTTGACACATTAAGGCAAACCTTTTAGCCAGAAAGAACAACAGTGGAACGTAAACTCTATGGACCACTGAATGAACTAACAACGACAGTGAAATTTATACAAGAGACAAAACTGCTGATATAGACAACTTATTTCAGGCGAACGAAAAAAGAAGAAGAAGAAAGACAGAAAGGTAAATGTCTTGATGAGAGGGGAGGAACTAACAGCCTATTCAAATAAGCCAAATCTGTACACCTTATGTATATGAACATGATCAAAGTCCATAAGTGGATAAACAGACAGAACTTTCTGCAAGAGTTTACAGCTGGTGAACACGAAGAGGAAGAAAAAGACTTATTTCAGATTGGGTGGATCTTTGCAGCTGAAATTTTATACAAGATGGTGTAGCTGTTCCTAAGCAACCATCCTCTATACCAGAGGGCAAAGTTGCAGGAAGCTGGGGCAAGATCCAGACAGTGATACAGTTGGAAAGAAATTGCTAAGTAGCAGTCTGTTGGTGTTCAGTACCAGGATAAGAGCCAGAGTGTTGAGGAACAACTGCAGACAATCTTCGTTGTGGAGATAACACCTGATTGACTGGATTTCTTTTTTGCTGCAAAGGTGATTGTTAGTCCTCCAAAAGTCACCAGAAAGCATGGGGAATACCGCCCTGGCCTCACATTTTGATGAAGGGGTAAATCTCAGCTGCACCTTCTTGCAATGGAGGATGGGAGCCTCTATGTGGCTAACACACTTTGATGGGCACAGTATTCGCCGGGATTAGACTTCCAGTCAGAATGGATGCTAAGCCGTGGCTAATTTTTTCCTTCTGCTAGACGGTGGCTGTTGCATTTTTGTTCCATTTGTAGACTGAAAGGATATAGTTTCGTCGCCCAGCTTCTGAATAAATTGCATGGTGTGACACTGTGAGCTGTGGATTTTATTTTGAATGTTTTTCGACAGTGACTAGTGTGGTGGTGTGAATTGTAGATTCAGAAGTTGGCGCGATGCCCGTTGTTGCAATATTGGTGGTGGCGATATGTGATTAAAATTGATCGCATGTGCAACTGCTGATCTGTTGGTGACTTCTGCTACCATCCTTGATGAACTGCATTTCTAATGTTAGACTGTTTGTGTTAGCACTTCGGATGGCTACCATATGCTTTTAATGCGTGTGAATGCTAGTGCATATGCTAAGACAGCAGTCTGTCAATCTTTACACTAATAATCTGTGTTTTTTGTTGGCACAGGAGCGGAGCAACTATGGGGTGACCCGTTTGCTATGAAGCTGAAACTAAGATAATCAGATTTGCCAGGATAAGCGGACACCTCAGTAGGTTTCTTCTTCTTCTACGTTCACCGGCTGTGAATTCCGGCGGAAGGTCCCGGTTAATTGTCCGTTTGAACTTTTGGCTTTTTACCTGGACCTGAGTTTTGCGTGTACAACCGTTTTACTGGCTTTTGCCGTTCCCTGCCTCACGGGCAGATGTACTTCGGCCTCAGTAGTGTTATCTGCTGTTAAGTATGGATGTGAGTCATAGGCTCCTAGTCAGTTGCAGGAGATTTTTGTTAGCTTTTGAATTGAAATGCTACAGAAAAGTACCATGGACCAAGAAGAAGAAAAACACTGACATCCTGCATTATCTGAGCATTGAGGAAAATTGGCTCATATTCAGCATCCTGTCCCTAAAGGGAGGTATTGTGGCCATGTTCCACATCAAGATGTCCTAGTCCTAGCTGTGATGGAGGGTACAGGTTCCAGAATATGAGGCAGAAGCAGACCTCTGCAAAGGTGAATATAGGACATTGAAGTTGCATTGGCTGTGAAAGCACATAGGGTTTGAGAA
This sequence comes from Candidula unifasciata, assembly GCA_905116865.2. Taxonomy (NCBI): domain Eukaryota; kingdom Metazoa; phylum Mollusca; class Gastropoda; order Stylommatophora; family Geomitridae; genus Candidula; species Candidula unifasciata. The sequence continues at coordinate 381,815 of CAJHNH020006668.1, read as the reverse complement.
TTAGCATGCCATGACCAGAGCTACATTCCTAAAAGGACTTGCTAATTGATGATGATGAATGATTGTTAGCCTTCACCGTGGAGGTTCCCAGTGTGACAGAAACCTACTTATGTTTTTCTAGGTATAAAAGTTGTTTTTGGCATTTTGTGTAAAGTTTTTGTTTAAACACATGACCAGCCCAGAAATAGTTCACATCAAGTCATCATGCAGCGACCAGTTCCACGTGTATGAGAAGTGCATGGCCGACTCACCTGCCAACCCAGAGAAGTGCGTGGAGTCCTTCAACGCATTCTCCTCCTGTGCTGATCATGCCTTGAAAGCATTTGCTTACAGTAAGACGGTTTTGTGACATATTCTGATTTTTAGCTTATCAGATTTTGGTGCTAGTTTTCTGATTATACTCTGCTTTGTTTATTTGTATTTTTATAGATTAAATAATTATTTATTATTTACTCCCCGAATGGGTTCCGGGCCCCATTGTGGGGAAAACAAGAATAGACCCGCAGCCTCTCTAACAAATGGGAGTCGCCGTGTCTAGACCCTCGCCGGGGATCGGAAGGTCGTGGATTGGCTCCAGGTTGACCCAGCCTTGAGTGGGTACCGGGTGCCGATTGATCTATAAAAAATAGGTCTAGCCCTATATGCCCTATATGCCTAAAGGCTTGGAAATGGCTTCTTTACTACTTTACTGCCTCTCCAACAAGCATGTTTGGGAGTTTCTTTCGAAACCGGAGTGCATATGCCTGATTAGCAAGGAATGACCAACTGCACACGAATAAGCCAGCCAGAAAAATGGATGTACACTCAAAGCTCACGCCCTAGGAACAAAGCCACAGTCCAAATGGACAAACAACCAGGACTTTCAGCTGGAGCTTACAGCCGGTGAACAAAGAAGAATTCAACATTTTTAAAATATTTTTGTATCCTCGCTTTGCTTTGTTTATTTTCATGTTTTAAATTAGTTTTTTAATATCACTCCTTTGCTTTTATTCCCATGTGTTATTTCTGTGTTTTTAATTATTACAATTTTTAGATTTTGACACTGCTTTGTTTATTTCTGTGATATTCTTCAAGTTACGATTATCTTGTGTATTAAAACTTAATTGAGCTTAGCTGCAAGTAACTGCTGTGCTTTTTCTCGAATGCTTATTCTTTCTTCTCTTGCATTTCTTCCCCCGTTTTTCTGTCTTCTTACTTTTAAGCTTGTCGTCTTTTTTCATATGCTGTCTGTATTTCTCTTCTTCCGCATCTTTTTCCCTTTCCATCTTTTTTCCCCTTCAGCCTCCACTCTTCCTCGCATTCACCATTTGTAAACCCTGGCAGGAGGTTCTGGTTGTTTGTCCACTTCTGGACTTTAGTCTTGTTTCAGAACTTGGAGTTTAGCCTGCACATCCATTTAGCAAAATTAGCTTATTTATGTGCAGACTTGGTTTCTCTGACTGATACTTCATGAACTTCCGGTCAAAATTGGTGCTAGGCACGGCCATTGTTTGGAGTCGTGGCAAAGTTTTTGCTTCTCCCAGACGATGGCCATTGAATTTTTTGCTCCATTTGTAGACTGAAAGGATATAGTTTTGTTGCTCAGCTACTGAGTTGAGTGCATTATGCGACCCTGTGAGCTGCGAATTTCATTTGGAATGTTTTTCAACTGTGTTGTGAATTGTAGATTCAGAAAATGGCGCATGGCCTGTCGTCACAATTTTGGTGGTACCCTTATGTGATTTAAATTGATCGCGTGTGCAGCTGCTGATTTGTTGGTTACCTCTGCTACCGCTGATGTTGAACTGCATTTCTAATGTCAGACTGCTTGTGTTAGCACGTCTGAAGGCCACAGTATGCTTTTAATGCGTATGTAGGCTAGTGCATATGCTGAGACAAAAGTCTGTCAATCTCTCCACAAGGGACTGATAAACATTCTGTATGTTTTTCATTGGCACAGGAGCGGAGCAACTATGGGGTAACCCTTTTGCTATGAAGCTGAAACTAACATTACATTACATTACACTCTGACTTGAAAAAAAAAAAAAAAAAAAAACACCCTTGAGTTAGTTGGCTTTATGACCTTTGGGTGTGTATAGACCCACTGCCCCACCCCAGATAGGCCCCTGAAACCCACACAGGGATCAGTAAATGAGTCAGGGGTCACAGTAGTTTAACATGCCTGCATGAAGGCCTGGTGTCCAAATCCACATCAGGGCAGATTTTTTCAAAGGTGACCTTGGCTCCTCATGTCAGCTCAACCTAAAATGAGTACCAGGTAATGTCCTGGGAAGTAAAGGCAGCTGGCCTGATGTTAACCACATCACCGATTGAATGCCGATTGGTGTATACAAATATAGATCCATCATTATACGTCTGATTCAACAACAGCATCAAGATGGCTTTCTGCTTTTCTTATTATATATGTTTCCGAGCTCTTGAAAGTTAAGGTTCCTAATGTTATATTTACATCTTCCCCTGATCCCTTCCATCATATGCTTCTACTCTCCATCCTACTTCCCAGTCCAGATAAGTTCATATCTTTCCAAAACTTTCAGTTGAAATCTTTTTTGTTTCCCTTACGCAGACGTCAGCAATGAATCGCCAGGCACAGTCACACCAACACCAGCCTCAAAAACTGACACCACTGATACAGCCACGCCATCAGCGTCTAAAGCCAGCACCTCGTCTAAATCCAGCACGAAAAAATAAGACTGGACAAGGATGAGAAAGAGAAAACCCTTGGTGAAAAGCAAGAATAGACGCTTAAAAAAAAGTTATGTAAAACAAGCATGTCCTTGCATTTTTTTTTAGATGGGGGGGAAGGCTTAAAATGCAGGATGTTCATAAAGTCCTTGTGCAGTGTTACAGTTTAGAACTTTGGATGTGTAACATTCCATTATCATCACCAGAAGCCAGCATGGCAGGTTCAGCTGCATTCAGATCACATGGGGCAAACACTGTCCTCTCATCGTCAGACCTTTTTCAGGATTGTATATCAGTTTAGTAATTCAGCTCTCATTGGTGCTTACTTCTAAGTGTACAAGTATTTTTCAGTAGTTCATCTTTCATTGATGTTTATTTCAAAGTATTACATGTAAAATTCACAAACCTAAAGTTTACACACAAAAAAAATAAACAAGGACTCAACTGAAACCCTGTAATTTGATGCTGATATTGAATGTACAATTTCTATGCTCACCACTGATGCCTAAGTTTGGAATAAACGTTTATTGAGATCACACAGCCCTACAGAAAAAGCTCATATTAAGTCTAAAATCAGTGGTTAGTTCCATGTTTGTGAGAATGTTTTTACATCTGAAGTTTGTAAAACTGAACCAGGACTTAATTGAAGCCCTTTTTACATAAAACTATTGTAAAGATTCAGCCAAAGATATCTTGAATGTTAACAAAGATGATTGCTTTTAATAGAGAAATCATTTGTTACTATTAACTATGGTATTGCTGTGCAATATTTCAGGTACAGCTGTAGTAGTTTGTAGTCTTTTGATTATAGCAGTGTGTCTCTAGTGTACAAACCTGTGTGTACATAGTGGTTGGTGTATATTTTACAGTTGAAACATCTTGTGTACATTTGATGAGTATGCCAGATTTACTACTTTTTAAGATGTGTACAGTTGTAAGATATAACAGAGAATTACAAATAAACTGAAGGAACAATCTTGTTTGTAGTTCAGTCTGTTCTCTTTTTATCATTTGAGGTAATATGAACCATGGAGGTAGAAGGATTAGTACCTTTTGCCTGATGAGACAGTTGGTGTTGTTCTTTTTCTGTAGTCGCCTTTAAAAGAGCAATTGGCACATGGTGTTGTCGTTTACAGCTAGGCTTTATCCTTTTGGCCCAACACATACAATTTTAACACATCCTCAATTAATTGCCTTTCAGTCCAAGAAACTTATCATGCATAACTGTTTCTTCCTCCTGAATTCCACTAATAATGTAATAACTTCCTGAATTTGTTATTTTTGGTCACAGCATACCAACAATCTGGCTGTGTTACTTGTGCATTTGTCTTCTTAGAAAGTCTTATTTTTCATAGGTTATTTCCTCTCTGTGGTGGTTACTATGGAAAACATGTAGTACTAAAAAAGTAGAAGCAACAGGTCTTCAGTGGTTCTCTTCTCTCCCCGCAACTACACCTTGGAACCCACCTGGGAAGGCAGGAGTTCATTGGTGTTGACCTAGCCTGATAGAAATGAACACCAGAGAAGTTCCAGAAGTTTCAGAATTGTCCTAGTGTGGGGTTCCGGGCAACATTTTGGGGGAATAGAACAGACCCACTACCTCATAACAAGCATGTAATAAAAGGAGACTAACCGATTGTAGATTTTCCCCCCAAAGTTGAAGCCTGTAGATTTTCCCCCCAAAGTTGAAGCCTATCTGCCTGAGAAGTGAGGAACCAACATACACGTAAGCCACATCTGTAAAGTGGATGTGCATGCAAAAAAGTTCTGGAACAAGGCTCAAGTGCAGAAGTGGATGAACAACCAGGAATTTCTGATCCCTCTCCCATGATCTGTCTATCATAGAAAATCCTACCTAGCTTCTTGCAAATTTCTAGGGATCAGGGATCAAAACAGACCATTCTACTTCAATCGACAGTCATCACAGATTAATGACAAATTGTGTGGAAGCTGGTTCTCTTTTTCGCTGAATTCTAAACATTGTTCTGTAAAACCACATCTTGAGGTTTTGAACAACGGATCAACATTATGGCACACGGGTGTAACCAATAAGAGCTCCTTTCTTCTTCAAACTCAAGTCTGGAGTCTGAAGAAGCTCAGCACAGTGCACAGGTTCTGTAGCAGATCCTGAAATACTTTAGGTGGATTTTAAACTCCAAATGTTGCCCGGGCATCGCTGTTAGGCTACTCTTTTTATTTCCAAATGCCAAGAGATTTTTTTTATGTGCGCAACACAGGTGTCCCATCTGACTACCCAGGGACCAGGGGGAATTACCAGAAGTCCAAGTCCACATGAAAAAATCCCAGCCCTTACCGGGGATTAAACCAGGAACCTCTAGCACTCGAGGCAGACACCATGCAGCCCCCCCCCCCTCCCCCTAATAAAACCACATCTTTGACACATTAGTAGAGCTGTAAATGTATCACTATATTATATATATATAGAGAGATCCATTTTTAGAGCTCAAAAACCATGGTCTTCAAATGATTTACCCACTGACAAGAAAAATCGTGCTTCTTCAGTAAAATATGGATTCAGATGCTATTTTCCCATGAAGTTTGATTAAAGGAGTTATTTAAACAAAATTATATTATCTTCTTCCAAGTAAAGTCATGGGAAGCAAAAGTGGCCGACGTAATGTTGACTACATAATCCACCGAGTGCAAATTGGTCAAACAAATTTAGGTTGAGCACTGTATACCCAGTACGTAGAAAATGGTCCTAAAGATGATTTCTTCTTCCTCTCCTACCATTTATCCCTCAGTGGAGCATAGAACATCAACTGACTCAGTATTATATTTTCACTAATTTTCCCTTCTTCATTTATTTCTTAATCTGCCTTTATTCCTTTGACACAGTGGGTCAAAGTTAAATTCTAGTTATGTTATCATATTTTCTCAGTGCATTCCGTCCAATGCCAGCAAGTATCTTTTAGCAGAATAAAATATGGTTTCCCCTTATGTGGGTCCTGGGGCTCCATTTTGGGGGACATAATAGATAGACCCCTTGCCGCGTTGACAAGCAGGTCATAAGAGTTGACTAATTAAGGGTGTTTCCTTCAAATTTGCCTGAGAAGCAAGATACCAAAAGTCTGCACATAAATAAACCTGATCTGTAAAACAGATGTGCACGCAAAACTAAAGTTCTGGAACAAAACCCAAAGTCTAGAAGTGGACAAACAACCAGAACTTTCCGTTTGTATTTACAGCTAGGAAACGCTGAGAAGAAGAAAGATTTATAGTCTTAACGAATGAATACAGCACGTCAGGAGTAAACACAGAGTATAACCATTTATTGATTGTTTTTTTTTCCTTTCGCATATAAGATACACAGAAATAAAACATTAAACAAAGTATGCAAATCTGACCTGCAAAAATGACACAAATACATCTTTTGAATACACAGAAAAAAAAATACAAATGAAAAATGCACTCCTGAACATGTAGAGAATCTGTCAGTGGAAACAATGTCAGTAAGAATGTAATACACATCCTTGAGGTTCATCTATCACAACTGATGATGACTAATCGTTCTTTCATCTGTCTTGAAACCACAGTTGATTGTCTGAGTCTGGAGGTGACATACAAGCCCTAGACGGGCCTGGAAAGATCTAGGACACTGAAGGAAGGGACCAATGGCTGTAGCTACGGATCATTCTAGCCTGCCTGCGCTGTTCAGCTGCCCTTTTTCTAGAATCCAAATCCATTTATGCCATATGGTGGAAATGATGTCACACTTTTGTCTTTGTAAGCCCAAAGGCATTATGTTTGAATCTGCATCATGGTAGATTTTTTGCAATTGCCCATAACTTTCAGGTTGACCCAGCCTAAAATGGGCACTAGTAATGTGTCCCTGGAAGCAAAGACGGTCATTACCATTCTGATCACGTCGCCCTCAGGTATCTAAAAAATATTAGTCTATCCTAATATACCCGATTTTCCACTGTCGTAATAAGGGTCCTTTATTTTGGCATAAATTTGGATTCCCTCAGTCTGTGAAAGTGGGGTTATGGCGTACAAGGAAATAGTTATCCCAACAGGTATATAAGTCTCATAGACCGAAAGGCTGTTTTCTTTTCTCCATTTCTTGACCTGCCTTTATTTCGTTAACCATATGATTCCAATGCAATCACATTCAAGTTACAATGTTACCAGATTTTCCCAGCGTGTCCTGTCAATATCAGCACACATCTTTTAGCAGAATAAAATACAGATTTACACAGTGAACAAATCTAACAGTGTCTTTGGTTTTGAGCCAGCAGATAAGTGACAATTTATGTAGAGGCTGTTGAAATGTGGCTTAGTAAAAAAAATGACAACGCCATAGACGGATAAAAAGTGTAATGAAGGCATCCTGAGAAATTAAATCACAGAGAGACCTGGTTACCTGCATAAGAAGCCAATTCTGAACTCTTTCGAGGGGAAGGGTTCATTCAATGTTCCCCAAAATGGAGCCTCAGAACCCACACAGGAAAGTTAGGAACTGATACCACAGTACTTATAAACTTTTCTTAAATGCTCTATCCCTATCTTCAGCAGCCAGCAGAATTTAAGAAGACGACAATGGAAACTAGTAAAGGAATTGACACACAATGCGACTTGAGTCTTCTTGATAGATGCTTAACAAAACAACCAACCACACAACTGTTAACAAGCTGTAATAGACAATGGACACACAAAATGAAAAATATGGCAACATGGAATGACAAATAACCAGAAAAGAATAAGGTAAAAACCATTAAGAGGTCGAGTAAAGCTAGTCTGAAGTCATTTACATAAACACTTCCAGTGAAAATATAATGAGTTAATTACATATCCAGTTTATCTTCATACAATCTACTATTTATTGTACAGTGTTGGCCAAAAGTTGAAGACCTGGCAAATAAATGATGTTGTCACACTAGTACAGAATATTGCAAGTCTGCTATTTTAGGCCACAGTGTTGACTGCCTGAGGTGGGCCCTAAAATAGCACTGGATACAATTCTCCAAAAACTGCATGTGAAACCTATTTTTTCTTCTTTCTAAAACTCATCGTCGTGTTCCATGCCAGTAAGCATAGGATTCTTTCATCTCACATGATCACCAGAATCACAGATCAGGTCAGTATTCTTGTCTTGCCTCATCCATGTGGCTAAGCCATTCAGGTTATTTCTCTTTTATTTACTAGGTGGTCTAAAACTTTTGGCCACAACTGCACACGAACTGTGAAACAATCAAGGATGAAATAACAGGTAAATGCTGTTGGTTTGCTAGTGCGCAAAACAATGACAATCAAATGCAATGTGCAACAAGACATGGCCGACTGTAAAGCAGCCATCCACACACTAAACATTACTCACTTTTTATAGAATATTTTTTACATTTATTTAAAAGTTAATATTAAAAAAAAAAAAAAACTACTGGACACTGGGGGAGTCGCTGAGGTGTTGGCGGCTAGACACCTGCCTGCGGATCAGAAGAAGCAACTATGGGGTGACTCGTTTGCTATGAAGCTGAAACTGGGATTACCAAGATATCAGAAGGTCATGGGTTCAGCAAAGCCTGATTTTTTTCTTTAAAAAATGACCTTGACTCCCAGGCTGACCCAGCCTCGAGTGGGAGGTAAAGGTAGCCGGCATGATGCTGACCACATCACCCACAAAGTGCTGATAGTCTATAAAAAGTTTAGGTCTAGCACTATGCGCCCAATACGCCTAAAGAAATGAATGTACTAGTTCTGGTTAACAGAGGACCTCTAGTTGTCAACTGAAATGCCCAATTAGGGAATCTTTAAAGGCACCAAACCAGCATGAGAAATAAATACAATACTCCTTAGCTGACGGCATTTGGAGCAGTGTTCTTCAACCGCTGGCCGGTGGAGCAGTGCAATACTGCCACCAAAATTGTCTGCCTAATAATGTAACGAGGTAGAGTAGATAGTTTTTCCACTTCAAGGACTGCAATCTTTAGGATTACCACATCAAGGATCAGAATCAAACAGGTAGAAATCGCAGAAACCCCACCAAACCACATAAACAGTAGTATTAGGAAATTCAACAGTTAAGAGTTGCACTTGTCTTGGGTTAGCTAGCTGTCAGGCTGTCCACAAAAACAGTGTATCCCATTTTGGTGGCCGCGGCTGTGAAAAGGTTGAGGCACACTGATTTAGAGCACATCATTTTGGGCCCAGTGTGTGAATAGAAAATGTATAAATCTATGTAAAAATAGAATGTAGGTTCACTCACTTGCTCTAAACTTGTAGTTTACAAAGTAACTGTTTGCTCACAACACTCCACTTCTTATAAGACAAAAGGTAAACATTACTGTCACTCACAAACAAACAAAAGTAGATCTTGTGTATTTTCTTCTCCTACAATGTTAATTGTCCTGCACTCTAGTACTTCAATATAATTAAAAATAAAAATTATAATACAAAAACCTGGCAGGGAGCACAAAAGAACTCCATGTCACATAATCCAAACGCAGGAAATTACATGTAAAATAAAACCCCCCAAAAAATGTGTCAAGTTCACTGAAGTAATGAATAAAAAATAAGGAAGTCCAATGGATGGGATGAATTCAAGTGGAGAGAAGAAATAAGAGAAATAGCTGGCCAACCACTAGTATCAACAGTTATAAGACAGAGACAATGACGCTATACTGTACACATCCTGAAAAGACGAACAGAGAATCTCCAAACAGGCAGTGAAATGGGAAATAGAGGGACTGAGGAAAGAGAGACAAAAACGCCCAAGAGAAACCCTAAAACAAACACTGAGAAGAGAAGCCAAAGGTGCTGGACCGGATGACATCGACGAGATTGCACAGAACAGAACAGAATGGAGACACAGACTGCGAGCCCTATGTGACATATAAAGACACTATACAGGACAATGAATGTTTACTGCTGTCTTTAGAGCATTATGGGCTCTGCTACACAACCTCACGGTACGGGGTGGGGGAATAAATTACTGACAGAATAAAGTTAGCATTGGTCCTCAAGCCGAGTTGAGTCAAGAATTGACATCACAGAACTCAGGGTATTCCCATGCATGCTCCATCTTTATCATCAGCAGCCAGCATAGAGTTCCAATACTAATGGTACCGGTCACAATCTGGTTAAATTCTGTCTCACCTTTCCTCTGAGTGTAGTGAGCCGGCCAGACCCTCTGGTTATACCCAGGTGCCTCATTCTCTCCAGGTCATAATCATCTTGGTTCTCTACTGATTCCATTGCTTGTTGCCCAGGCTAGAGAGGTTGATATTCAATTGTGATGTAATCATGCCCTTAAGCTGATCAGGCCCTTACAGCAACTGCATAGTGCCCATGCACTAAGACAGGCCTCTGGCCCTTGGTACATACTATAGGTGTAAAATATATATTCACATTCTAGTTCAATACATAGCAATGAAAGAAAATTTGGTAACCAATCCATCAGCTGAACAAGGCCAGTGAATGAACCTAAACCACCTAGGGCAAAAGGGTTAGGGACTATACTCCATTAGGGGGTTAAAGGCCTATACTCCATTAGGGATTAAAGGTCAGAACAAGGGGAGAAAAATCTGTGTGTAAGAAGGTGTACTGATGATAAATACATAAAATGTTTACTTCCCTGTGCACACACAAAATGTTGGTAAAGGAAGAACTTTTCTGGGGGAAAAAAATGCCATTCCAAAAACAATAATATAACAAACATTACTTGTTTTAAATCATAAAACGTCCTCACAGATCTGTACGAAATAATTTGTTAAAACAACATTATAACACATAAAATTACAGCAATATGTTTACAACACATGATTCTATGAAATAATGCTTTTAAATGAAGCACATAGGTGTCCATCCTAGAAAATAAATTGCCTTTTTGTACAGTCTCCTCTCTCCAATCGAACACATGGGAGGGAAAAAGGGGATATTGATGTCTTGTGGCATGAGGTGGCTTTTGTGAACTGCGGCTGATGTGTGGACTGGAAAAAAAAGTAGAAGAAGCGTCCTCTCGGCAAGGTTCAATCATTGAGCAAAGCAACCTCGATCTTTTTACTGCAGAGTAAAAACAAATATAACAAATGAAATGTGATGTAGTTGAAACAAGTTCATATTACAGATATGTAGTAGTTTCTAGCATTCATTTATGGTCTTTCCCCTTTTACCCTGAAGTTAAAGGGCGAGTGCAATTACCATTTTATTGGGCAGTATCCTACAATAGCTCTCTGCATAAAAAAGTTGCATGTGTAAAACAAATGACATTTTTGTGAAATGAACCCATGACCTCTACAGGACAATGTCCGAGGGGCAGTAACAAGGTAAAACAGTTGTCATAGATCTGAAGTGCTAGAAATTTAACACCTGTTTATAAAAACCTTTTTCTATAAAAATGAGTCTTCTCCTTCTTCTCTTCCACCTCATCGAAGTGTCAGGGGGAGATGTAACATTCGTTGATGAGCTCTGATGTTTATTTCTGTACGGCTGATCTTAATGCCATCACTCCATATTTTCCTAGGTCTTCCACTCGCTCTTTACCTGTTGTAACGTTTTAGTGTGGCTCACTGATGCAAATAGTACTAGGGCATTCTTGTTAGGTGTCCAAACCACTTCATTTGTTGGTCTTTGATGACCTGTAAAACTGACTTTATTCTTAGCATTTGTCTGATTTCGTATTCTGTCGTTCCTTGAAACTCCTGCAGCTCTTTTAAGGCATTTCATCTCTGTTGTCACAATTTTACGTTTATTGGAGGATGTAAGTGTCCGGTTTGGCAGTGATAGCATAGAGTTGGCCAAAAAATAGTTCCAATGAGATTCACTTTAGTGCCCCTGGGTTTCTGCTTGTGTGTCAACAGAGGAGATAGTTGCCCCATTACTTGTAAAAATGTGTCAATGCTAACAAATAATGCCAAAAAAAAAAAAATAAACATAATTTATAATAATAAGCATAACTTTTATTAATTTATTTGGAATTGCTGTATTAATTCCTTCAGGTGTGTCCCAAGTCCCACAAAATAATCTTTCTACTTTTTACATTTAATCAACACACGGCCAAAAAATCTGGCAACCTCATTCTCTATATATTTCTACAATACATGCAGCAATGCAACAGCTGATTTCTAAGGAATTTCTAAGATTAGGATTTCTGTCCAAAAATTTCAATGATATAAAGAAGTGCTTAATTGCTTGTACCTCACCAGGACATCACACAAGCGATAAACACCCTGTGACACAAAGTGCCGCCATGCGGATGAGGATCACCCGTGGAGAGGTCCTGGAAACCCCTTTCAGCCGTTATGGCCACAATTGTGGCCCAGCTATATTTAGGGCCCCAGGCAAAAGCTAGGGCGGGGCTTCAAAAAAAGAAAAATTGCATCCCACAAGAGGACGACTAAAGTACAATAAAGAATTAAATGTTAACTGTCAGTAGACAGCCCATTTGTAAAACAATCAACTGATTATAAATACACTTTTGTTAGTAAAAAAAAACATCAAACACATGCAAAGAATATTATTATGAAAGTTAATACACACATTTTAAAGGCAGTATCCCATATAAGCATCACTATAAAGGTTGTATACATATGATTCGGTATCAGTTCAGCTCTGAGTCCATAAACAAATAGAAGCTAAAAAAAAATTCAAGCAAAATTACTTCCCTTTAAGGAGTGCTTCTGCCTTAGAGGCGAGGAACCAGCAGTCTGCTTATAAATCTATATGAGCTTTAAAGATCTGTAAAACGGATGTGCGTGAAAAACTCAAGTTCTGGCACAAGACTGAAGCACAGAAGTGCACAAACAAACAAAACATTCTGAGTTTACAGCCGAATGCGAAGATTTCCATTGAGCAATTTGCAATTACTGTATTGCTGTACACATCCATTCACACACACAAATTCTTGGTTGAACAATGTAAAACTATATATATCTCTCACATATCTATTAATTATCTATATCAAGCAATCAGTAAGGGTTCCAAATGCACAGCTATTTACACGTGCCAGTGAAAAATCACACAAAATGCCCATTACAATCCCACGTGAAGCCAAACAGAGAGCAGGCACGGCAAAATCCAGCTCAGACACGCATCAAATGCACAGGCAGCTGACAGAGGTGCCAAAATTAAAAACCTTTCAGTTGAATTGCAATTCATAGTTGACGTAAGCAACAGCCCCAACAAACCAGCAGCTGCGAAAGCATTACTACATAAGGCAAACTGCCAATTCTGTGGTATCCAGCCCCTCATCATTTCCCAAACATGCAGTCACAACACACATCTTGGAAAGCACAGATGGTAAGCATTCCCCATACAATTCACAACCCACAGTGTTGCACCACACATTTAACTCAGCAGCTGGCAGACGGATTCAGATTTCAGCTTAATCTCATTTGTTGTCCCATCCAGATTCCTAATGGGGGATGGAACCCCAATTTTCCACTAGATTACCAGGAAGAATAAAACCCACCACATGAAGGTGAGACAGGCTTCAGCAAGAGAGGCTAAGAGACATTAACAGTCTTGTATTGCACATTACTGCTACATTAGGACCCCTATTAATTATCCTGGTGTCCAATGAACATTACATACACACATATCTACTTACATATGTATACACACACACACACCAGTAAAATTATCTACATATTTAAAATGACTATAAATTAATGTTCCCATGGTTAAATGTAAAATATGGAACAGGGAACAAAGACACCCATGCATTAGGCAAGTGAACCATACATCAACAGAGAATTGACAAAATCAAGTCTTGAATTGTTGTGATGGACCAAAACATCAAGATGGTAATCGATCTTTCTTGATGTTTCAGCAGAAATTTATTACAAGATAAGATATAAGTGCCCAGGCTATGTAACCTTGTGTGTGTGTATGTACGTACGTACGTACATATATATATATATATATATATATATATATATATATATATATATATATATATATATATATATATATATATATATATATATATATATATATATATATATATATATATATATATATATATATATATATATATATATTTGTGACAGCAAAGGAACATTTATTATAATCTTAACCTATTCTACAAGATGCACTGATAAACAAAGCTTCCTGACATGAATCTCAACAAACAACTGTTTGATAAACTTGATTCAGGCGGTGGGTTCACAACAAAAATTCAAAGACACTAAGACCAAATAAGGAACTTTGACATGACGTGAAGTCTTCTTTTTCTTATTCGTATGAGTGATGTGATTGCATTGCAACTGTTTACAGCAACGCTGCAATAGTTGTACCTTTCAGCAAACACATTCGACTTCATCACGCATTTGTTTTACCCAGGTTAACTTCTCCGACACAATCTCAGAAAATCTGGGAATGTTTCTGCTGATCACACAGCCTGGCACTGTGACTTAGCAGTAGCCGAAAATCTAGGCCACTTTACAGAGGTTTGTCAGACGAAAGTAATAAGTCGAGTCAAGGAACTCCCATCTGACTGGCAGTCAACACTCGTGTGTGTTTCTGAGTTTCCCAAGTATAGGCTGCTTAAGGTACCTCCAACCCTAACAGACAACAATGGTGGACATTCAAACCTCCAACCCTAACAGACAACAATGGTGGACATCCAAACCTACCCCAGGATTGACAGACAACAATGGTGGACATGCAAACCTCCAACCCTAACAGAAAACAATGGTGAACATTAAAACCTCCAATCCTACCCCAGGACTGACATACAAACCTCCAACCCTACTCCAGGACTGACATACAAACCTCCAACCCTACTCCAGGATTACCACACAACAATGGTGGACATGCAAACCTCTAAACCTACTTCAGGATTAACACACATCAATGGTGGACATTCAAACTTACTCCAGGACTGACAGACAACAATGGTGGACATTCCAACCTACTCCAGGACTGATAGACAACAATGGTGGACATTCAAACTTACTCCAGGACTGACAGACAACAATGGTGGACATTCCAACCTACTCCAGGACTGATAGACAACAATGGTGGACATTCAAACTTACCCCAGGACTGACAGACAACAATGGTGGACATTCAAACTTACTCCAGGACTGACAGACAACATTGGTGGACATTCCAACCTACTCCAGGACTGATAGACAACAATGGTGGACATTCAAACTTACTCCAGGACTGACAGACAACAATGGTGGACATTCAAACTTACTCCAGGACTGACAGACAACAATGGTAGACATTCAAACTAGGGCTGTACCGAACAGTGATTTTCATTATTCGGCCGAATACAAATAGCTGGACCAACTATTCGGCCGAATACGAATAGTGAATCATCATCATCAGGTGCTTTGTCGACTGGCATGGGCGATTTTGCCTCGCCACAATCTGCGATCTCCTGCAGCATGTATTAGTTCGTGTGCTGACACACCTCCATGCCATGCAACAAGACTGTCAAGAATCTTCTCTCGTTGTCTTTCTCTATCCCTCCTTCCACATGTCTTTCCAGTGGTCACCACATGTTCCATTTTCCCTCATCTTATAACATGACCGAAAAATTATGACTGTCTCCTTCTGATGTCTGTGAGTAGTTGTCTTCGGGCTCCCGCCTCTGGGTTGTTTTTTTTTTGTTGCTGTCCAAGGTATTTTAAGCATTCTTCTGTGAAACCACATCTCTGAGGCCTCAAGAAATTGTTTGGCCTGCCTACCGATTGTCCAGGACTCACAGCCATATGTTAAAACTGGATGTATGTAGCAAGCAAGAATTCTTTTTCTAACCTTCAATGACAAAGATATATTGCATAAGATGTTCTTCATTTTATAAAATGCAGTTTTTGCCTGTCCTATTCTGTTTCTTATTTCAGTAATGCGTCTTCCATATGCCTAGATACTTAAATTTCTTTACTTGTCCCAAAATAAAACCATTGACTTTTATTACACATTTAGGAATAATTATTTTCTTTGATACCACCATTACTTCTGTCTTCCCACTTTTCAAACTGAGGCCCATTCTTCCACTTTCAGTCAGCCAGTCTTTGGTAACTAATACATAGGAATGAAAGTATTATTAGTTTTATAACACGTAACTAAACTTGTAAATTGTCACTGACAGCTTAGTTAATCCATGAAAGCGGCATTAGCTTTCAAAAAAAAAAAAAAAATCATTCCATGTTATCATTAAGGCAGCTTCTTGTTTCACTGAAGGTATTTCCAGCTGTTCTAAACAGACGTTCACTTGGTACGCTCGTAGGTGGTGCACAAAGATAACGCTCAACAGTATGAACCAAGGTGGGAAATCTTGATATGTTTATTTTCCACCAGTCGAGAAACGGGGGTGAGGTAACCACTATTCGTATTCGGCCCGACCACAACTATTCGGCCGAATACCGAATAGTTATTAGGTCCACTATTCTGGCCCGAAGCGAATATTCGGTACAGCCCTAATTCAAACCTACTCCAGGACTGACAGACAACAATGGTGGACATTCAAACCTCCAACCCTACTCCAGGATTAACACACAATAATGGTGGAAATGCAAACCTCCAACCCTACTCCAGCACTGACAGACAACAATGATGGACATGCAAACCTACCACCCCACCTCAGGACAGAGACAATGATGGAGAGATTACAATAAACCAGAAACAAGCCAATGGCACACTTGAACAAATATTCCTGTGCCATTTTTTAAATGCACACACCAGCAGTTAGTTTTTACCCACTGATTAAACAGCATCTGAAAAAAATATTTTGAAAAAAAAGGGGGGAGAGGGGGGTGCAAAGAAAGAAAGAAACAACTCATGCAAAAGTAAGCACACCACACAAAATACCAGAGAAGACACTTCTACAATATCATACTTTTACAAGAGTGTGACACATACTAATTAACATTATAATAAGAGTCAACAGCCTCTCTGACTGTACTGTCATGAACTCAGAGCAAAGTCAGATATATATATATTTGCTGAAGCAAAACTGTGATCTAGTTTTGAATGGGCACTTCAGCCACAGATGGCAGAATTCTAGCAGCGGTTCTACATGGGACTCCTTATGTTGTGGTTTACAGCTAAGCTGCAATCTTTCGGTCTTTCAATCCAACTTTAGTCCATCATTCATTATATGCTTATTAAGGTGCATACCTCTTCCCACACACTGGGAACTTATTACTTCAACCTACGTGCCCTGTTCATCACTTCAAATCTTCAAGTCCAAGCTGTTACTTCAACTCCTTCAGTCCCAGAGAAGCATTACTTCAAACCCCTTCAGCTGTAAAAGTATAACAATGACTCCCTACCAGCTGGAGTTGAGTTGATTCAAAAACTGAAATCCCAGCACTCGGAGCATTCCAATAAATGCTTCATCCCCATCTTCAGAAGCCAACGCAGTTCCAGTACCAATGGTGCCAGTAGCATTCTGAATACATGTCCACCTTGCCTTTTCTCCGAACATCGAGTATCAGCCAGATCCCCTTGTCACTCCTCGCTGTATCCCTCTCTTATCAGATTATGATGATCAAGTCTGTTCCAAATTGTAAATGTGCTCCCATAAAGTCTTCACAATGTCTGCCTTATCCAACAGCAATATTCCACCATTGTACAAAGCCAGCCAATCTGTCCGCCTGTTCATTTCCCACACACCGGCAGAAAATAACCAGACAATGCTCTCCAGCCTTGACCTCCAAAGTGAAGCATGCCACTCTGCACAAAGCATGCCTGTCTTCACCTTCCAACTTGAGAACAAAATTAACCCAAGCAATAATTTACACAAAAATTAAATCAATTGCAGATATGTCAAAACTCTTCAATGCCAAAAGTCAATTCAATGAAGTATTAAAAAAAAAAATAATAATTAAAAAAACACACATGCCAACAGTATTAAAGACAGGGTTTCAAATAAATTCACCAGGGAAAATAAGAGATGATGCCTTTTCAAATACTTCAAAACAAAACACCAAAATACAATATTCACAGATGCAACAACTTAAAAGTAATAAATTAATTGAAATAAACAAATGGTTAAATTAATAACTGATGCAGTAAATGTTCTTCCAATGTTAAAGCAGTGGCCAAAAAATAAGGCAAGACAAACTGAACACACAATTCAAAGAATGCACAAACTCGAAAATAAAAACAGAAGATGATATAAAAAAAAACACCCAGAAAGAACAAAAAAGAAATTATGCATAAGCAGCAAAAACAATTAATTTGCAAAGCCAGACAGAAAAGAAAATTAATAACAATACTGGAATACCTAGAAAACTTATAACAATAAAGTACTTATTTTAGTGTGAAAGAAAATTAAATAAATAAACGGGGGAAAAGAAATGTATTCTCACTTCTATTTTAGTTTTTCACTCAGAGTCCTCAAGTCCCCACTGAAACAATCATAAACAGTAAACAGGTTATAATGTTACAGAGGACAAGAGAAATGTACAAACGGAAATCAAATACACAAGCTGTTAACGACATCAAGAATGAAAGCATGGTGGTGTGGATCTAGCGATTTATTTATAGTTTCAAAACACTGTCGCGGGACCGGCCATCATGTAGTTGTTGACAGTTTGTTTAGATCTTTAAATTTCCAATGATCAGATTTTGATGTTGTCATAATCTGAGGACTGTCCAGCCAAACACATTTACGATTCAGATCATTACTGACCTGCCCGTCTCCCTTTTTCATTGGAATGAGTCCTGTAGCATGGTTCTGGAAAGGCCAGTAGATCCGGCTACTTGAAGGGAATGTTAGATGTACAAATACTCAGACCACTGCTAAGACCAACAGTACCGAAACTCCTCATTGGCTGTTAAAGATAAGGATGCCCCACTTATGGGAATGTCCCACGTGCTGTGTATTTTTAGCTCAACCTAACCCTAAATATTATAGAAGTTAAACTGTATCATTTAATCTACAGATGCCAGATAAACTAGTGGTTATATAATGGAAGGCAAAACCAGCCACAAATAATGTGCTTTGAAACAAACCAAGGCAGATGAAACTATCTGGATTTAAAAGGATGGTAAGCTTGGCGAAACCTGGCCAACAGTTAAGGAGATTGAGATAAGCCAAATCTGAAACTGACTTGCTTGTCAGTTGCACAACAAGTGTTTGTTTGTTTGCATTCATTAGCTGTAAACTTTAACATAAAGTCCTGGCTGTCCACTCATCTGGACTTTGGCTTAGTTCCAGGACTTGAAATCTGCACAAACATCTCTTTTACACATCTGGCTTATTTGTATGTAGTCTGTTGCTTCCTTGCTTATCAGGCAGATGTGTCCAGATTAAGAGAGAAATTGTTAAAAACAGCCATTCTTATGCCGATCCACTTTACTTCCCTCTACAATTCCCTGATGTAGGTCCAACCTCAGGGATGTATTACTATGAGCCCTGTGCTGGTTAGAGACTGAACTAACTCGCCCCACTAATACACAAATATAACTGCTTTCACTGAGAGAAAGAGGCCTATGTTTAAACTTAGTGACATTATACTTGTTCATAGGCAACTAGGAGGAAAAATACAAAGAAAATGGCAAATTTACAATTAGATATATTGAAATACGATAAAATAAAATGGAAAAAGGATGGGGGAGGGGGTGGGGGAGTGACCACAGGTCAGTAAAATCACATTTCGGTATATATTTATTGTTCTTAAATATTATGTTAGGTTCAGGTAGACTTGTTAATAATGCTAGTATTTTTTGTCTTGTGATAAATTGGCATACTTTTGTGACAAATTAAATTTCTGTTGGCCAATAATGCTTCATATTAGATGACAAAATTCAACGGAAATGCCAGTATTTAATATCTAATTACAAAAATTCCACTGATAAAAATGCCAACATTTCACCAGTGGGTAAAATCTGACCAAAGAGAAGTTTTATGATGCCGTTATAGTACATCAGTTTAAAAAAAAAAAAAAAGACTTAAAACTGGCTGAGGTTAAAATATGACTAAAGTAAAGTCTGATTTAGATGTGTTAGTGTTACAAAATATAAGGGGGATGGTAAGTTGACTAACACCATATTTCCATTAGATATTAAAAATAAAAAAATAACGAAAACAGTTTTTAATAAAGGAATGCATATACGGGATATGGAGGCAAGAGATACTCCATATTTAGAGAAAGCTCAAATATGAATGGTAAATAAAAACAATGCAACACAGAAAGACACTCACAAGGTAGGTAAAGATGCATCCGGCTATTGTCCGCACTAGTTTTAAGCATTTTAATTTTTAAATACTGTAAATTACAAACATGTTAAGCCCAAAATGCACAAGCATTAAACAAACAAACAAAAAATGTCTTAGATCTGGTAGTAGGCAACTGAGAACACACTCTACTTAAGAAACAATACAATTAAAAAAAAACAAAAACAAAAAACAAAGACAATACAGAAAAGAAACAAAAGCAAGCATGCCACACAAATGGAGTACTTACGGAATTGTCTCCACCTGGGTAGCCATCTCCGTTAAGATTCATGTACATGCTGCCCTGTCCTGCCATCTGAGACTGGGAGGAAGGAAGACTGTAGTTACTTGAACCTGCAACAAAGATAAGTATGGGATGTATCCCCCACTACTGACGAAGCAAAGCCTCCCATTGTGGTTTCTGGGGCACATTTTGGGGGTAAGAAAAATGAATATACTCATGGCTCATTAACCTGTTTAGCCTGAGGTCATATCTAGATACTTCTGGTCGTGACACAACCTTGTACATGCAGATGTATGGCCATTTCTGCAGAGACCTGTTCTCAAAAAGGGTAGTTGAAATGCCAGCGGTTCTTTGTGCACTTGACAGAGCTTAGGAAGCCCGGCTGTGAATATGGTAACTACAAATAGGATTTAGGAGAGCTTCCTTTTGATCCCAATGGCTATTTTAAAGCCAAGCTGATGTCAAATCTTCCTGTAACCCTCAGTGATAGAGGTAACGAAGTCACAGCATGAGTTAGCTAGTACATATTTTGTTAAAGGCCCCTGGGAATGTGTTTCATTTAGTGCTTCACTCCTGTAACTCTCAGGACCCCTCCTGTACTCCAGGACTGCACTGAATTTGACACATTAAGGCAAACCTTTTGGCCAGAAAGAACAACAGTGAAATGTAAACTCTATGGACCACTGAATGAACTAACAACGACAGTGAAATTTATACAAGAGACAAAACTGCTGATATAGACAACTTATTTCAGGCGAACGAAAGAAGAAGAAGAAGTGCTTCACTTTGGTTCCATTTAGTGCTTCACACTAGTTTCATTTAGTGCTTCACCCTGGTTCCATTTAGTGCTTCACTCTGGTTCCATTTAGTGCTTCACACTAGTTCCATTTAGTGCTTCACACTAGTTCCATTTAGTGCTTCACACTAGTTCCATTTAGTGCTTCACTCTGGTTCCATTTAGTGCTTCATGCTGGTTCCATTTAGTGCTTCACACTAATTCCATTTAGTGCTTCACACTAATTCCATTTAGTGCTTCACTCTGGTTCCATTTAGTGCTTCATGCTGGTTCCATTTAGTGCTTCATGCTGGTTCCATTTAGTGCTTCACACTAGTTCCATTTAGTGCTTCACTCTGTTCATGTTTACTGATGACCTCCCTCTTTCATATATTGTTTGGAAAAAAAATAGTTTACAAATGCTGATCTGGGGTGAGTGGTATATTAATGGCATTAGAGCTTCCTGGTGATGGTGGTATGTTTTGTGTGACTTGTTCTTCGTATGGAGACCCTTGAACATCAGTCTGACTCATTTGTGTTCTGTCCTCCTAGTAGGAGTTGATAGGCATATCTTTGTTGTTGTCGTCCCGAGACCAGTTTCTGCATGCCTCTCTTTGTTTAATACTAATTTCCAACAGGTGGTTCATCATCGCTGGTTCCTTTGTCTCAAAACCCCTGGAACGCAGCGCATTCAGTATGTCTGCCTTAACCATGCTTCTTCTTCCACCTTAACCATGCTTTTTTCTCCACCAATCACTGCGGACAAGGCCAGTCTGTCAGCTCTTTCCTTTTCTTTTACCCCAGCATTAACAGCTAAGATAATTTATTAAGCCAGGACATCCCGATGCCGAGTAGCCGGAGTTTGCCTATTTAATAAAGACACTGACACAGTATCTGCACATTCTTGTATGACTGCTTTCTACTTGTGATTTTAATGTAAATTTATCAATTGGTTCTATCAACATCTCCCACAGTAAATCAGTAAAATACTTAAAGATCACCTGAGGCTGTATTTACCTGTTGGTGAAGATGGGTCGGCTACCATTTGTGAAGAAGCTGCAGAAGCAGCCTTGGCAGCATACAGATTAGCTTCTTCCTGTGCCTTGCCAATATTCTTCTTGTAGCGGATGCGCTTGTTCCCAAACCAGTTAGACACCTAGGCACAAACAAAATACTGCTAATATGAAATTCAGCAGTGATATATTCTATGCCAACATCTTTATAATATATTGCCCTTTTGACCAACAATACGGCCATTCATCTGCAGTAGTTCCCAAACCAGTCAGACACTGAGTCACTAATAAATTACAGCTAAAATGAAACAACAAGAGAAAGGGATCATACTTCTTTAAATCTTCCATGAGAAAACGAGGGGGGGGGGGGGGGGGCGAGTAGCCTTGTAAAAGCTATCATACAGTCTGAAACTCCTCATGTACCATACACCTTTGTCTTAAAGTGGGAACAGGCCATTTGGCTTCTTTGTTAGCCACATACAATTTATACATGTTTGAAGTATATGCTCAGCATTTTTCAGATACCAGTTTGCAGGGACATATGTTGGTGGAGTCTACTGTGTCCAGTTCTTAGACTGAATATGATACATTGTCCCTCTTCAGAGGTGATGAAGCAAGCCTTGGGGAGAAAATATAATGTGAGTGTACAGCCACATTTGGGGGGGGGGGGGGGGGAAGGAGGGGAGATACTAGTTTTGATTATCTAAGAGGAATGAATTACACTGTTTAAAAAAAAAGGAAACGCATGGTTATCAGGAGTTGATGGGAAGGCCTGTACGCCTAAAAGCTGTAACGACCCAGATGCAAAAGAACTGTCAATTGTTTGGTCGAACCCTAAGGTATTCTTGTGTGCAATTTTAACAATTTCACTCATTAAATTAAATCCAGTCTAAAATGACCTGGACGTCCAGAGAAGTAAAGGCAGTTGACATGATGCTAACATCCCACCATCTAGGTTCATCTGGGTAAAGATTCAACATCACAGCATTCAGGGCAAGCCCACATTTGCTTGGTCTCCCTCCTCAACTGACAGCGAAGAATTTCCTTACTGATGGCACCCACTGTCATCTGGTTAACTACTCGCCCTGCCTTCCCTCGAGATCTCAAGCTGCGTCCAGAGCCACTCCTCACTGTATCATTTTCTCCAGGTATGAGTTTTCAGTATTAAAATCACATACTGTGTACTGACTGGTCTACACATATATGAGTCTAACACTCATGTCTAAAGTCCTCTGACATGAAAAGGGTACTTTATAGCCCAGCTTCTACAGATGAAGTGTTCTCCTATTATGTCTTGCATTCTCCTAGGATTTCACAATGTGGTGAACACAGGAGTGACTGCAGTCACCCTAATATCAAGAAATTAATCCAATGAACGGTTACTAAAGAGCTTAACCAAGGGGAAAAGGGCTGGTTATTCATCTGACCTCCTCATGGGTACTAGTGGTTTGAGAACTTTGCCCTATGTTATTGATATGTTGTTCATGTCAAGAAAGGCTTTGACTGAAACGTTTTGTGTACATAGTTCTCCTTCCCCCTTTCATTAAGCTTTTTAGTCATGGTTCATTGTATTAATTTCCGTTATTTCATCTATGTTATTCCTTCCCTCTGTCACACATACATATACGCTCATACTATTCATTGAAGGGGTAGAATTGTCCAGAAGTCCTGCAGTTTAAATTCTACAGGATATGGAAGTTAGAAATTAAGCAATCACCATCAAGTGCCTTGCTAAATGGGGTGGAGGATGATGCCCCTCCACAACCCATGATCTTCAACATGTATCAGTTTGTGTGTTGACACCACTCAATGCCTTGATAAAAGGCTGTCAAGAATTGTTTCGCATTTTCTTCTTGTCAATTTTTTTGTCTTCCATTGATCTTTCCAGTGGTCACAAGATGTTCCAGTTTCCTTCTTCTCAAAACATGACCAAAAAATTAGGACTGTCTCTTTCGGGTGTTTGTGATAAGCTGTCTTTGAGCCCTCATCTTTTTCAAAACACCTGGGTTTTCTTTTTGGATGTCCAGGAAATTCTAAGGATTCTTCTGTAATTTAATACCAAATTTCAGAGGCTCGAAGAAACTGTTTGGCTTGTTTATTAGTGAAGAAATAGCCCCAGTTAAAAATGGTCTACCAATGCCGTCAACATTATATCTGCAATAAATGAACTACACTATCTGCAGGCATGATGTATGTATACAACATTACTTATCACAAGCTGGAAAAGAAACAAATGAATTTAATGAAAATGATTTTAAAGCCATCACAAAGACTACACCGATATAAATGTACTGATTTTAGTTTGGGAGACAAGATATGACTGACTGGCAGACTGAACACATGACTGATTGGTGATTGGTAGATGCTTTAAGGTGCAGACAACTTTAAACTAACCTGAGAAACATTGATGCCACACTTGCGAGCCAATTCTTCTTTAGCCTCTTCACTAGGATAAGGGTTAGAGAGGTGCGAGTAGAAGTACTCGTTCAAAATCTCAGACGCCTGTTTGCTGAAATTCCTCCTCTTGCGTCTACATCAGCGAACGAGAGAAGAGAAAAAAGACTAACAAAACATTCAGAAGATGTGTAAAGAAAAAGAACAATAAAGAGAGCATAACAAGAGAATCTTACCTTTTTCTCAGCTCTTTCATCCAGGGCACTGGATTGTTAACAAATTAGGCAACAAAAAGGAAGAGCAGAAAGCTCGAAACCAAGCTGGAGAAAAAAAAAAATCGCAACTACCAATCACAATCATTCAAGAACTAATTCAAGGGATCAAAAGTAACCCGTCTAAAAGTCGCCTAGAATGTAAAGTAGTTGGGGCCAGTCCCATCAAGGACATACAAAATACACGGTATTTTACGGTATGAGGAGACGGGTTAAAAGGACTAACCTGGGATACCGATATTCCGCACTTCCTCGCTAGTTCCTCCTTGACTTCCTCACTAGGGTATGGGTTACTCAGATGGGAGTAAAAATACTCGGTGAGTACCTCAGTTGCGCTCTTGGTGAAATTCCGTCTTTTCCGTCTACCCAAAAAGAAAACGTCAGAAAAGCACGATCGCTAATTTATTTTTCAACTCTTCAAGCAAAATAAGACTGTCTTTTTAGATTAAAAATAATTCTGGAAAAGAAAGAACAGAAAATGCAAAACGAGCAGATAAAGAAGCCATATTAATGCTCTAGATTGCAGGAATCTCACAAGACAATTAAAATAAAGAGTCCATAATGTATACAAAGTATTGGCTTGGTCTCAAAGATGGGTGAAGAATGAAAATGAGAAAGATTTAGACAGAGTTGGAAGATAATATTCTCAAGCTACAATAAAAATATTTTCTAATATATCACAGAAATAATGACACCTGCTCAAACAATTTATCATCTGGCTGAAGGAAGCATTTTTATTTCTCTTACTTACTGAGCATTCTAGCGCTTATACTCGTAATGAAGAGAAAGTGTAGCTTGATGAAACAGTCTAGAACCTCTCATGTGCCTACAGCAGGGCTATTTAACTGGTGGCCAACGGAAGCCTAGCAAGCGGCATGTGGAACACTGCCAGCTGTATTTTACTGGTAATCTTTCTATGTGTTGGCTCTGTCCTGTGGCCCGTGACATTCTCCATGTTCAAAATTTTGGCCCCTAAGTGAACTTAGTTGAATAGACCTTCCCTACAATAAGGCAATTTTACTGCTGTCTATTGTATTCTCTCGTGAATATTTCATTCGTTGTCTTCTCTGCTAAAGTTTTTGAGTTTTGACCAATCAATTATTGTCCTGTTGTGTGATTAAATGTCACATAGGGTTCGTAGTCTTCATTTGGTTCTATTCTGTGCAATTAATTCAATATCATAGACGGAATCCAGAATGGCAACTTTGGTCTCTTTCATCAACGTCTGTCTTAGGGTTTCATCTGGGCGTCCTTTATTTCCCACTTGCCTATTTTTTGATTCTCTGCTCTTTTTGTATCAGAATGTGTCCACCGCACCATCTTCTCTATCTTATAACTGTTGAAACCAGCAGTTGCCCACATGTCTCTTATTTCTTCTCCCCTCCTGAATTGATCCCATTTTATGTTCATCATTTTCCAGTGACGATCACAGCTTTGTTTACTGATTCAGCACAATCAACAGTGCTTACATGTATGCATCTATTTTTCACTGCACCAGTACCTTTAACTGAAGCAGGCTCACTTACCTTACAAATTCAAGATTTAAAATGTCCTCTCTCTCTTTCTACATCTGCATGCAGTAACAAAACCTGCTATGATCAGAACTATGAAAAACAAATGTTCTCTTCTTCTGATGTAAACTGCCGCAGAAAGTTCTGGTTGTTTGTGGCTGTGCATCCATTTTTTACAGATCTGGCTTATTTGTAAACAGATTTTTTTGTTTTCTTACCTCTCTCGTATATGAACTCCGACTTTGAAGGAAACACTCTTAATAAGTTGCCTCTTATGACATGCTTGTTGGGGGAGGGGGGGAGGGGGGGAAATGGGTCTATTATTTGTTCTACAAAATGGAGCCTTGGAACCCACATGAGGAGAACTTACATCAGTGTATCAAATCAGTAGGTCAACCTAGTCATCAATTACACTAAGTGACCTATCACCATCTACTTGCCGATCATCAGCAGTCTATACAGATTTATACATCAATCAATGTATATCAATAGATTAATCAATATATTCGACATATCTATTATACTGAGTGAACAAGCAATTTACCGACCTAATAATCAATCGATGTAGGTCAACTGAACAATGCTGATCCATCTATCTAGTTAACCTCAATTGCCTCAGCCTGCATCATTATCATCCCTTTGAGCCATCATAGGCCACACAGGACTCAAGTCTAATCTTCCATTCCATTCTGTGCAATTCTCGAAATATCATGTATGAAATCCAGCCCAGGACCCTTGGCCTCTCTCACAAATGTTCACTTTATAGTGTCCATTGGACGTCCTCGTTTCCTCAATACATTTGTTTCCTATTTCAGTGCTTGTTTGGCGACTCTCAGCTCGCTTTTTCCCAGTATGTTGTCAATAAAATGTCATCTTCTTTGTCTTATAACTGTTGGCAATATTGGTTGTTCATGCATCTCTCTCATTTCATCATCTTTTTTTTTTTGGGTATTCATCCCATTTAATATGCATCAGTTAGTTCCCTCTTGAATTCATTTTTGAATGCAGCTAACCTTCGTTCCATGTCTTTACTGTCACAGCTGGGTGCAATAACTACCACATTTTCCTTACATAAAAAGCAATGTTATCTCAGATTTGTTAAGTTTAATTTGGGGGTCATTTTATACAGTGAATGTGACTCAAATCTTTGTTCTCTAAAATGTAGGGATGATCTTATACACGGGGGGCAACCTATACAGGGAAAAATATGGTATATGTGTCAGAAAACACACCCACCTAGCATCTAGAAAGCGCGACCTCAAAATCATGACAGCTTCGCAGGTGCTCTGCTTCAACTGCATTTCTATAGCTGAGAATTTCTTCCGGATGATGCCGACCATTCTTTCAATCTCTTTGGGTTGTATTGGTCTTGTCCGGCTTTGCTCTCGCAACAGGTTGACCACATGAGTAGTAAATTCATTGCAAGCCTGAAAATGAGCATTATTGTATTTACAAGCAATAAAACAGCTAACACCGTTCTGAGCTTTAACTACAGAGAAGCATACAAGTTATGTATTGGTATGTCTTAGTTTAAATATGGGGACTCTCCCAGGCATGAGGCTTAAGTATGTTGACAATGAAAAACAAGTGGGTTATTCAATTGGCAGCCAGCTGTCTGAGAATCTGACCTGCATGGGCCTAGCAAGTGACATGTAGATCATTGTCAACTCTTTTGTCTAAGTGACCCTGTATGCTGGGGCTCCGGACCGCGACGATCCACTTTCAAGATTTTAGCCCCCGAGTAAACTTAGTTGAACAGCCATGAAATACAATAAAACCTTGTTAATACAACTTCGCATAAGACCAATACAGGGTAACATGAACAAAAGTTTCACTCTAGCAGGGATGTGTTATTCATAATACATCTATTAGTTCCCAGTCAGCACACACGTTTTTGGCGGTTGCTTGGAATTTGTGTTAACACGGTTTACCTGCAACTTGAACAAAAAACACACACACAAAAACAGCTGTTTGCAGTTAACCACTTTAAAGGTGGTATAGGGTAAGGGCGTTGTGAGCCTGAGGATTCAAGGCCACATAGCTGGTGCAGTTGCCATGAACTATGCAGGTGAAATTTTTTATTTTAGCCCCTGACAAGAAAAAAATCTCCATCCCTTGCTAAGTATAGAACCTGTCTCCCAAACAAGAGGCCAGCGCTAAAGCCACTCAAACAGCAGAATCTATTTCTGCAAAAGAAACACGTTGACCTAGGCCTGATTAAAGCCAGTTGGTATGTGCTGAGCTGAGTTACGATCTGGCTACATCCTAATATGCTTCCTAAAAGTTTGAAGTTAGCATCACCCATCAAGTGCCAACTGATCTATCAAAATATGAGACACGGGCTATATGCCTGATGTGCTGCTTGCATGAAAAGGATCCTTTAATTAACGTTTACAACAATGTTTTGTGGTTATAAAGCAAAGCTTCTATAGCACCTGTCTTGCACATCCTGCTGAGATGTTACTTGGAGAGGGGAAGGGGAACTCTGCAACATTCTCCACACACAGTTGGTACATGTGCTAGAATAAAGTCTACAATAATTTCAATATGATTAATGCAAGCTGTTTTCAAGTTCAGATGACCTGAATGTGAACACATCAACTTAAAAAGACTTTCATGAAAGTATTTAAACAACAAACAAATGTGGGCCTTTACATCTCACTTCAAGAACACATTCCCCATTCCAATATCATTTGGACAGATAAATTGGTTATGACTCACACACATACATACACAGAAAGAAAAGATAGAGCAATGAAGTGAAGAGGAGAGAGGTGAGAAGGGAGAGACAGGAAGAAAGAGCGAAAGGGAAAAGACGGAGTGTGAGAATAGAGTGAGGAAGGGATAGATAAATAGGTAGACAGCAGAAGGGGGAGCAGAATGCTCAAACTTGTGTAACTAGGGAAAAATAATTATCAGCATTTCAATAAGCAGGACAGAAAAAAAGGGGAAGAAAGAAAAAAAAAAGGGGGGGTGGGGGTGTAAGCTTGTGTCGTTATGTCTGAATTCAAACAAAAATACACCCCCCCCCCAGCATTAAAAAAAAAAAAAACCTTACCTGTTCATACTTCTCAAGCTCTGTATGATAAATCTGTCTAATTTGAGCAAGCTTGGCTCTATAATCAGAGTGCTCAATGGCACTGTCTGGCTGGCCTCCTGACGCAGCCGCAGTGGCACTGGCTGCAGCGGTGGAACCACCACCTTTCTCTGGCCCTGCAACACCTTCTGCGATGAGCATGTTGTCAAGCCTCATCAGCTGGGGATCTGGGGGCTCTTCCTCTTGTGTGTTTCGTATACTTAAAACTAAGAGAGAGAGAAAATCAGTCACGCTTGAATTAGAATTAAGCAGATGCTTTTTTTGTGTCATTCGTACAATTATCTATAAATTGAAAGTTTAAAAGCTTGAACCCTGTCTTCATGAGAAGCTGTAAAACGAACACTTCCGGTGGGAGCCAATATCCTGTCAAAATCAAAGTAACTTTTCCAACTAGAGTGTCCTACTTACGAGACGTGTTATTAATGCCACTGGCTGAGTATTTTCCTGCACAACGGCTAGGAGGCGAGGATTTAAAAAAAAACTGCCAATCACTACCTTTATATCTCTTTTGCGGCATAGGCACACGGGGAGGGGGGATTTGAGCCTGAGGATTTACGGCTGCATGACTAGTGCTGTTGCCACGACTGTGCAGGTAAGGGTTTTATTTTTCCCCCGACAGAAAAAAAATCCCCAGCCTTACGGAGGGTTCAAACCCAGGGTATTCTGCTTGAGAGCCCAGCTCTAACCGTTCGGCCAGCCATGAGGAAATGAACAGTTACTAAAAAAATATTTTCCTATAAGCCTCAGTGATAGAAATCATGGGGTGACAGCCCGAGTCGCCTAATATATATGTTATATGCTTTTGTATAATTAAAAAAACTGTAGATTATTAAATTAAAACAATACGTATTAGGTCCTGTGCAAAACTGAATTCTCAAATGATAGAAGGGCCAATAAAGAAAGAAATGTGTATATTGATGCCAAATATGTATGATATGTTTTCCCTTTATACTTGGCAGCTAGTTACTTCTCTCTCCTCTATCTGTCTTTCTATGTGCCTACCCATCCATGGATGCTCTCATACTCTGATGCTCTCATCCAATTATCAATCTTAATCCACTCATGACACAGGATTACACATGCACATGACAGGCAAGCACTCACTCCCTTGCATTGTCTGTCTACAATGTACTACAACATTTTTAAAGCCAACAGCAGCAGTATGGCCAACTAAAACTGGGCAAATTTCAGAATGTAATTTAGTTTTCTTATTTTACTTCTATTTTTTTCCCTCAATTTAAATAAGTTTTTACTTATTTTCATGAAGCAGACAAGGAGCCTCTGGGGGGTACACATGGAACCCCTAAGGCTCTGCAGAGCACAGGATGGAAACTGACAAAATTAATAAAAATTTAGTTTATTCAACAGGTTCTGCAGAGCACTGGATGGAAATCTCTGACTAAATTTCATTTGTTCAACAGAGCACTGGATGGAAATCTCTGACTAAATTTTCATTTGTTCAACAGAGCACTGGATGGAAATCTCTGACTAAATTTTCATTTGTTCAACAGAGCACTGGATGGAAATCTCTGACTAAATTTTCATTTGTTCAACAGAGCACTGGATGGAAATCTCTGACTAAATTTTCATTTGTTCAACAGAGCACTGGATGGAAATCTCTCTAAATTTTCATTTGTTCAACAGGTTAAAGATATGACATAATGTTAATAACTGTATACTTGGCAAAAATACAGTTAAATATTTGCTGTGAACGTGTCTAGCTTAGGCAGGACAAGAAAAATCCAAAGCCACAAAGTACACTCTCGGTGGAGATGTCAGCTGATAGCAATCTTAACAAATAAATATCTAGGCTGCTTCCTTTAAATATATTCAGGTTGACGTTGAACAATGCAGAACAATAAGACTGATCTGAATCATAATTTCTTCAATAAACAGTTATACTGTAGCAAAAAGAAACTATTTCCGATTTAACATGTTTTTACATTGCTAATGACATCACCGATCGGTCATAAGGTGAACATCTCCCTCTCTCAGGGGATGCGGGTGTTGATGGCGATGAAAGAGTCTACAAATTAGCCGACTCTGCCTTAGTAACAGAGGGCCGGCCCATGGATCATGCCATTAGAGAGGTAGAACGTTAGGAGGATTTTAGGAGCAGCACTTCCACATCTTTGCTAAGAGTGCAAGAATTGGGAGTAAAGATCAGCACAGCCAGGTACGAGAAGCATACTGGATGCACGAGAAGTCTTGTCAACCAACACAGGACCGAGACTATCAACCGCAAGATGTTGATGTATATGTTGAAGGGGGTATCTGAGCACCTATGGACGTGTCCGGATTGCCGTTAAGATAACCCAAATCATAACTCAAATCTAATGATCAAGGGTGTGGGCCCAGATGGAGCCATACATTTTTTAGGGAGCTTCCCTGGTGTAGTGGCTAGACACTCGCCTGTGGATTGTAAGGTGGTGGGTTCAGGTCATGCAGGAGCCTGTTTTTTTTCTTCAAAAATGGCCTTGGTTGTCAGGTCGACAAAGCTGGGAGTGAGTACCAGATACAAGTCCTGGGAGGTAAAGGCGGCCGGCATGATGCTGACCACATCACCTACCAAGTGCCAACTGGTCTATACAATTTAGGTCTAGCCCTGAATGCCCATTAAGCCTAAAGGCGTGGAAAAGGTCCTTTAATTTCTTTTCTAAGTTTACTTTAGTAAAGCTATATGGCTGACCCAGGACAAAGGAAACTGGCCTTTGGAATCTATGACGTCTCACACTTCACACCTCACCCTCAGTATCTGTCATGGAACTACTTTTACCTTTAATACCAGTAATTAAAAAATTATATGAATCTCATCAAAATTATAAAAGTTATCTATAGTGAATAATTATTAGTCATTATTTTACATGGAGGAAGGCATGGCAACAGTGGGGTTATAAGTTCACCCTGCCAGTGTGAAATGTTTGGGCTTAAATCTGCATCATGGAGCATTTTTTTCTCTCTTCAAAACTGGTGTTGGCTCTAAGGTCAACCGTGCCTAACCTACGTACCAGGTAATCCTAGGAAGTAACAAGCCAAGTGGTCTATAAAAATATGAGTTTGGCATCATGGGTCACTGGTGTAAAATGTGTCTGTTATGTACTGCTGCTACTTCTTACGGAACAATCAGCTTTGATTGAAAGGTGGGACATACCTGTTTTCTCTTTGATCTCACACAGGACATTAAACAGGGCTGGTTTCATGCGGTGACAGTTGAGTGTGTGTTTCCTAAACAGAAACAAATGTATAATTAAGTTTTTTTTGAATCCATCAATCAGTTAGGTACAATCACCACACTAAAAAGGTTGGCTGTAATTGATCTTCTAACACCCTCTGTCGCTCGTCCTAGTTCTTCACTCTGACAGACTGTTGTTTATGCATCTCTTGTTGTTATGACCCCACATGTCTACCTCTTCTCTAGCTCAATTGTCTTTGACTTTTTCAATTTTTCGTTAAATCCCCTCTGAGATTTCATGTAGAATTCTTGGGAAAACAATAGTATAGGGGTGTTAGGATGTGAAATTAATACAGCAACACCCCTCCCACCCCCCCCCCCCCCCCCCCCACCCCATTTTGGACTTTTCGTGGAACTCCCCAAGAAATCTAAGTCCCCAAAATGGGGTGAATGAAAAGTAAAGTACTGACTTTCCCCTGCAAAATGGTTTCAATAATGAGTTACGTACTTTTGACCTCACTAAAACAGTTAATCTGTTTTTTTTAAAATGTTTTTATTTCTATCATAAGATCTCTTTCCAGTTCTAGTCTCTCTAGAACTTATTTAACTCTTTTGCCTTTTTTCCTGCTAAATAACTCAAAATTATGGAACCCCCCCCCCCCCCCCCCCCCCCCCCCCCCCCCCCCCCGGAAAAGTTAAATTCTCCCTGGAAACAAGTAACAATACTATATTTTATTGTTATCTTCAAGGTATAAAGCTACAAAAGTTACTGCTCCCTTTTATTTCAATTATGGGCAGCTAGACACACAATAACTATGCAGATATCATGGTCAGTGCTGCATGGGAGGAGCAAATAAACTGTAAGTGTGTAAAGGGGGGGGGGGGATGATTACAGAGATCTAAGAAGCACAATAGATACACATAATTCCAATTATATCACAGAAATTCTGAGAATTTTTTTTAAAAAATGCAAGCAGGCCCTGCAAGTCACGCTCACCATCCCCACAAGCATTGATTACCATGCTGCCCTATAGCTTAATATAACACTAGCATCTGGAAAAGTGCCAAAAAACATAAATATGCAATGTATGTAAAGAAATTAACCCATAAAGAGAAGTCAATCTTCTTCTTCTTAGCATCCCCAGCTGTAAATTCTGGTGGTGGAAACGTCTGGCTGTTGGTCCACTTCTGAGATGTGGTCTTGTTCCAGAACTGGAGTTCTGTGTGCAGACTGTTAGTTCCTGGTCTCTCAAGTAGATCCTCTCAGAAGGAAACTGTCCTAGGCACCTTGTATGACATGCTTGTTAGACTGGCAGTGTGGTGAATCTAACCCCCCAGAATATTAGAGCCTTGAAACCCACACGAGGAAGCTAACTAGATGACTACCTACAGCAGTGGTTCTTAACTTTCCTAAAGGCACAACGCTTTAAAACAGTTCCCTCATCGTGTGGCGATCCCAAACAATTATTTTCCTTCATAATTCTAATGAATATGTGTTTTCCGATGGTCTTAGGCGACCCCTGTGAAAGGGATGTTCGAACCCAAAAAAGGGTTATGACCGGCAGGTTGAGAATCTCTGACCTACATCATAAAAAGACAATCTATATTCTCTGTACAGGTTTTGTTTAAAAAAAAAAAGAGAAATCTGAAGCATACTGCCGCAACAATGAAATTAGAGAAATGACATACGTGTGGGTTCCGGGGCCCTATTGTGGGGAATACAAGAATAGACCCACTGCCTCCCCAAAAGCATGTCGTAAGAGTCGACTAACTGGGGAGCTTCCTTTAAAGTAAGAGTGCATCTGCCTGAGAGGCAAGGAACCAACAGTCTGCATTCAAGTGAATCAGATCTATAAAACTGATGCACACGCAACATTTAGGTTCTGGAGCAGAACTGCAGTGGACGAACAACCAGAACTTTCCGCCAGAGTGTACAGCTGGTGAACGCGAAGAAGAAGAGAGAACGAGAAGTAGATGACTAGAGGACGACCTAGCTGTGGCATAATCTCATGGACAGGATTTCTGTAAAAGAAATGACTGAAGCACATAAGGCAAAGATTGTGAACATATATAACTATTACTAGTGTTTCTTCTCTTGGATCAGATGTCATAGGTATTTAACTTAAGTAAATGACTTCATGTCGCCGTGATGTGGCGGTTATACGCTTGCCTGTGGATTGAAAGGTTGTGGGTTCAGGACCTCATGGAACCAGGCTTTCTTAAAAATGACCTTGGCTCCCAGGTCGACAAAGCTTTCAGTAGGTACCAGGTTCAGTCCTTAGTAGTAAAGACAGCTAGCATGATGTTGATCATATTACCCACCAAATACTGATTAGTCTATAAAATATAGGTCTAGCCCTATATGTCTAATACATCTGAAGGTGTGGGAAAAGGTCCTTTATACTAAAAAAAAAAAATTCATGGAAGCTGAATTCTTTCTGTGCATCGTTTTCTTCCTCCCCTGCTGTGAGCTTGGTATAAGTAAATAAAGTAACAATTGCAGTTAATATGTGTTGAGAATCAAATATTTTGTTTCATTGTTCCAAGACGACTTACTACATTATTATTATTTGAATTTTCATGAGACAAAATCAAGCCACAATGAGAGGAAGTCAGCTTTTCAATAAATGAAACACAATCATAAACTGAATGACAAAATAAATGTTGCATTGCAAGTAGAACCTTCATTAGCATAAAACACACACAATGATTTAAAATAAGCATACTTGTACTTATATATAAAATAATCGGCATTCATGTAAGTCTTGAAAGTAAAAGATAAATCAATATGACTAAGTGGTTGAGTACAAATCAAAAATAAATTAGGATATCCTCCGAATAACAAGCGCACATTATGGCGACTAAAAACACACCCTGACAGGCCCTCAATCACATGTAAATTTCAGACTCCCGGCAACTTGAATGCAGACTTCCAGCGACCTCCGCCACGAGTTATCTCCCATGCAGCTATGCGGATTGGGGCTAAACTAGATGGCTGGGACTCAAGAGCAGCAGCTACAGCATCTCCTGCAGCTTCTTTCATTTTATTTGCTTGTGACTCCCCGCCAAGTAGTTAAGCCCCACTCCACGCCGCTCAGCGGTGGCAGAAGTCCGCAATGTACACGTGACAGAGGCCCTGTTGGGGTATATTTTTGGACGCCATAATATGTGCTTGTTATTCGGAGGATAGCCACAAATTATTTTATTTTTATTTAAATTTAAAGTCAAATAAAACTAAAGTTTTTATCCACTAAAATAAGTGTTATTGAATCATGAATTCCTTTTAAATACCTGCAATTATTATAATGGTAAAAGTTAAATACTTTATTCAATCAAATATTCCTTGAAGACTGAGCATCTGTGTGTTTTACCAATGTGCAAGCAATGACGTAAGCACTATATTAATAAAACATAAATATGCTGATGAAGATTCTGTAGCCGCAACCTCCGCTACAAACGAACGGGAAAGTTATTCTTAAGAAGGTATTATTTATATTATTAGGTCAACGAAATGGTGGAAGATCGTGACTTTAAATCATTTTAGATGCTTAATAAAACAGCCACGTTAAGCCTTAACTAACTTAAGGACCACTATTTATTTCAAAACGACAAAACTACTCTGAAAACAATGTGTTGTTTTGTCTATTATTCTATCACACAAAATATATAAAGACATTGTTGTTCAGCCATAGTTTCTTAAAGTTACTAAATTTATTAGTTCAGTTGTGCAATACCTGGCTTGCGCTTCGTCTAAGCTCTGATCTGTTATTGTCATTATCTGTTGTAGTACATCTCCGATCTCCTGCTTTCTCTGCTCCCCGTGGTCGCCGGGCCCGTATGAACCATCATAGCCCTGTGCAGCCATCACGCTGGACATATTGACTTGCCCTTGTGATGGATGCGACAGTCTTTGTTGCTCGTCCATCTTGAAGTCGTTCATTTGGAATACAATCTACTCACAAATTCCACCTTCCTACAAACTCAAAACAACTTTATAATTCAGTTAACAAATTTGAAAAATGTCCTCATGCACGATAACAATTTTCTAAACTATCATCACCACACTTTCATGATGGCAAACATAAATAATCTACTTCACAAGAAAAACTGGGAGGGAACATCGTCTGAGCCACTCAAAGCAAATGGCGATCTGCATACATAATGAGCCTGTTCCCGCAGCTTAACCAATAAAAAATGACTGTGCTGAGTTTCATGCGCCATGGGCATGCGCAGAAGGGATTTGACCCAATGACCCGATTCCTGGACCAGGACACGGCGCAGGGAGCCAGTGGGAGGAAGACATTTCTAGGATTTTGATGGGTGATTGACAAGACCTGTCAAATTTGACAGCTCGTAAAAGGAAAACCCTGATATAATATTCTTAGCGGGAAGCAAGGCTTCGTTTCGTTGCTTTTGTATGGCTTATACTGGTATTAGTCTGACTTTTTAGTCGTGGGGAAACATGTACAGCATAATTTAGTCCGAAAGAGATTTAAACAGGATATTTTTTAAATAAAAGACAGTTGAAACAAATTACATAAATGTAAACAATAAATCATTTACCCAGTCTACCGTGTGCCGTCTCCACAATTAAAGTTGGTTCTAACTGATTTACAACACTCTTTGCCTCTAGTCTTGGTAACATCAATTAAGGAATGGCTTTAACAATAAAAAAAAAAAAAAAAAAGATATCAAACCAAACGAGTAGAACTTTAGAGCTTCACATTATCATAACCACAAAAGACAAATTAACGTTGCGGCTGAAAAGCCTTCATCAACATATAGCACCAATAAACAATGTTTAAAATTCGTGTCGTTCGCGACTGTTAAAATTTTAAGCTCGCTGCTTCTAATTATCGTTTGGGTTGATATCTTTTCACCATAACTATTCTTCTTTTATTTGGCGTTCACTAGATATAAGCTCCGTCGGAAAGTTATGGTTGTTCGTCCACTTCTAGACTTTAGTCTTATTCCAGAACTTGAATTTTGAATGAATATCCGTTTTAAATACTTGGCTCATTTATATGCAGACTGTCAGTTCATTGCCTCGTAGGCAGATGCACTCCGACTTAGAAGGAAACAAATCTAATTAGTCACCTTTTACGACATGCTTGAAAGGGGGACAGTGGGTCTATTTGTATTTTCCCCCAAAACGGGGCCCAAAACCGACACGGGAAACGAGAACTATTGTCTTGGTTCTTGGTAGTAAACTCTCTGAGACTACTCTTTGTAAATCTGTTTATGTTGTCCTCCCATGTGTATCGTTAATAACCTCTTGCCTTCGAATTTTCCATCCAGTTTAGTTTTAAAAAGAGTGTTATGTCTTGTGATAGGGCGAAAATATTTCATGTGTCTCTTGTGTTTGTAATTTCTTTCAGCAACTCTGTTTTCATTTACCATCTTCCCCGAGTGGGTTCTAGGCCCTCATTAAGGGTAAAACAAGAATAGACCCATTGTCTGCCCTCCTCCACCCCCTAAAAAAAAGCATGTCGTAAGAGTCCACTAAGTGGGAGCTTCCTTCGAAGTTCGAGTGCGTCTGCCTAATCGGCAAAGGAACAATCAACTGCACATAAAAAAGCCAGTAAAACGGATGTACACGCAAAACTCAGTCCCTTGCGTAAAGCCAAAGTCCAAATGGACGCATAACCCAAGACTTTAATTCGGAGCTTACCGCCGGTGAACAAAGAAGGAGGAGGAGGAATGCGCCTGTCCGAGTGGCAAAGTAACAATCCACTGCTCGCAAATAATTTGGTAAAACGGATGTACACGCACTACTCAGGCCGTGGCACAAAGCCAAAGTACAAATGGACGAACAATCAGGATTTTTCTCCGGAGCTTACAGCCGGTGAACAAAGAAGAAGTAGAAGAAAAAGAAGATTTACAGTCTCTCAAGAATGTCTGTATTTACCCGTCCCGCCCCCCCCCCTCCAGTCTGATCTGTTGGTGACTTCTGCCACCATCAATAATGAACTGCATTTCTAATGTCGGACTGTTTGTGTTGGCACATCGGATGGCTACCGTATGCTTTAATGCGTGTGTATGCTAGATATGCTGAGACAGCAGTCTGTCAATCTGCCCACAAGGGACTGAGATAAACATTCTGTGTGTTTTTCGTTGGCACAGGAACGGAGCAAAGATGGGGTGACCCGTTTGCTAAGAAGCTGAAACTAAGACTACCAGACTACCTTTTCCGCTTCCATAGAATATGACCTATGCTCTATATCCACACCTCCAGAGGTTCAGTTCGATTTTGTAG
Organism: Candidula unifasciata; assembly: GCA_905116865.2. Classification (NCBI taxonomy): domain Eukaryota; kingdom Metazoa; phylum Mollusca; class Gastropoda; order Stylommatophora; family Geomitridae; genus Candidula; species Candidula unifasciata. The sequence goes on along the minus strand of CAJHNH020006668.1, from coordinate 343,259 downwards.
CTGCCCGTTTATTGTCACGGTTTCTGTGCTATAAAGTAGAGATGAGTGTACATTAACAATTACAACAGCAAAGTGTAAACTCTAAAGTTTGCGTTTGTGGCGCGCTGCGAACGCGCTTCATAATGTCAGGATGCGGGGTTCGATTCCAGCTGCAGGAGATTTGACAGCAGAAAGTGTTGCGTTGGTTTCGACAGGGGTACCGGAAGTTAACCGTGGAGAGAACAGGGACAAACTACTGTAACAGCCAAAATGCTGGGATTGGTTCTGCAACATCCTGTAAAGGTTACGCAAATAGCTTAAATACACCGAACACTATATTTTCCAGTTAACCTTGGACATTGTGGATGTGTATTTCGTTCAGCTGTGTCAGTTATTTTATACTGCTATTATTTGAAATATATTGTCGGCCCTGTTCACGTTTAGCCGCCCATCTACACACTACCTGGCCTTTCATTCATAGTTTCTCAGACTCTTCTACGCTGGAGAGGTGTCACGCGTGTACTATACTACACGATGACATAGCTTTCAACGACCCAAGAACATCTAGAAATTAAGATGTTTTACTTTGCCCCTGACAGAAAACCTTCATCACCTTACCGGGGATCGAACCCGGGTCTCCGGTATGAGAGCCAGACGTTGTAACTGCTTCAGCCAGTCATTAATATATAATTACTATTTCGGTAGAATTATCCATCTTATGCTTTTAAATAGTTGCTTGAGAACTTTTTTTAAGGCACCAGTTAACACTCGATGGGAGATTAGTAAAATATCAGGCACTTTCTTTCGAGAACATTTTCTGGTACACACTTTTAGGCCTGGGAGCCATGATTTGATACCAATCCCGATCTGAAAGGTATTCGAACATATGGTTCACTGGTGGACAAGAAAGTGTGCTACCCAAAACACTATTGAGGCTAACAGAGTTGAGTTGATTTAAGAACCGACACTATAGCAGTCGAAAAATTTCCATAAGCATTCATTCATCACCTTCAGTAGCCGGCGCTGAGTTCTAGATTCGAAGTCATCATAAGGCAAACAGTAAATAAAGTAAAGGAACTTTTCCCACGCCTTGAGGCGTATAGGGCATATAGGGCTAGATCTATATTTTTAAAGACCAATCGGCATAAGATAGATAATGTGGGCAGCATAACGCCCGCCGCATTTACTTTCCGGTACCCACTCAAGTCTGGATCGACCTGGGAGCCAAGGTCATTTTTGAAACAAGTCCGGCTCCGCCAGGGAGCGAACCCACAACATTCCGATCCGCAAGGAGCGTCTAGCCGCTCGGCCACGGCGACTCCCGTTGTAAATAATACACATAGATAAATGGCCGGGAAATAGGGTGGTAAATGTTTTTTATGTTGTTGTCCATCACGAGGGATGAAGACCACTTGTCACCCGCAGCGCAATGATTATGATTACAAAGGTGGCTAATTAGTCTAATATGAGCCTGGAAAGTTCTTGAGCAGTGCGGACAACAGGTGGATTCAGCATTAGGTATGGGATTAGCAATACAGTTCTGTTTAGTCTGCCTCTGCTTCTCTGCCTGCAGAGGTTGATAACTTGATCTTGTCCATTTATTGATGTTGTCATTCCAGGCTCTTCTTTGCCCTCCTCTTCTTCGACTACCCCCCCCCTCCCCCATACTTTTTCCCGCTTCTCCCCCATTCAATGTTCCTTGAAGTACAGTCTTTGCAATCGAGTCATAATTTGTATATTCTTGTGCCGATTATCCATCATACATTTCAGTGGACAAACGGTTTGCTTGGTGATGACGCAAACATGATAAAAAAAAAAAAAAAAAATAGACATGAAATGTCTGCTAAGAATTCTAAAAGTGACTACCAGAGTCAGGACCAGAAATGACGATATCAGGTAAGAGGTTGGGACGCAACCAGTACTAAACTACATTAAGCGACAATACATCAAATAGTTTTGACATATGCCAAGATTACCACTATATAAGCCCACATATAGCCCTGTCACTTATACATAATGTAATCAGACCTAGAAGTCGACCACGCAAGCTATGGTTAGTTGCGTATCCATTACAGGACGTTGCAGAACCAACCCCAACAGCCCCTGGCTGTTGTGTGGTTTTTCTAGGGAAATTTATGTCCAGTAGTTTGCCATTGCTCACTGGACGGTCGGCTTTCTTGATACCACTGTCGAAACCAACGCAAGGCGCGTGGCCCGCCGCTGGGATCGAACACTGCATCTCGGCATTACGAAGCGTTCGACTTAGCCACAGAGCAGACACTCAAGATAGATGAAATATCTGAGGACTTAAATACTAGCATCTACGTTGCACGTACTAAAGCGCGCACCCGGTGCCTCTTCAAAACTTGACGCCGAAAGGCAGAAATGGACAACAAAAGGAGAAAGAGGAAAACAAGCAAACCATCAGTTGGCCAATTAGTGAACAAGTACGTTGAAGCGACTGAGGTGTGGTTTTATAGACGAATGATAAGGACTCCCTAGACCAGCGTTTCTTAAATTTTTTTCACCGCGGCACCTTTGTTGGGTTAAAAGAAAAGCGCCCAACATGTACCCTTAAAGTGGTTTGAATACACAGAGAAAGAAGAGAAAACAGTGCTAATTCAATGTTCAGTTGTCTTCATGCGATATATAAAACTAATTGTATTTACCAATTTACATGTAAGTGCCAGTTGACTTACACTGGTCGAGCGGAGAGACAGATTGAAAATAGAGTGACAGAGCACATACCCAAATGGCTACAGACACAGCTGAGTGATTCTTCTATGGTGTCGAGACCAGTCAAGAGGAAAGAACCCGCATCTTCCATAGGACGACATCTACTTAATTCCGGACACATAATTGACACAGACAGTGCTTTCCGTATGGTTTACCACACTCTGAACAGGAGACTTTTGAGAATCGCAGAAGCCATAACAATCATCATCATCATCAGGTGCCTTGCCGACTGGCGTGGGCGATCATGCCTCTCCATAATCTGCGATCTCCTGCAGCATGTATCAGTTCGTGTGCCGACACATCTCCATGCCATGCAACAAGACTGTCAAGCATCTTCTCTCGTTGTCTTCCTCTATCCCTCCTTCCACAGATCTTTCCAGTGGTCACCACATGTTCCATTTTCCCTCTTCTCATAACATGGTCGAAAAATGATGACTGTCTGCTTCTTATATGTCTGTGATTAGTTGTCTTCGGGCTCCCGCAACTCTCAAAACCTCTTAGTTGCTTTTTTGTGTGTGTGGCTGTCAGTGTTTTTTAAGCATTGTTCTGTGTAAACCACATCTATGAGGCCTCAAAAAATTGTTTGGTCTGCCTACTGATTGTCAAGGACACACAACGCATTGCCTTTAAATATAAGTGCTTACTTAAAGAGGCTAACAGTGGCTATTGTACAGACAACGTTTTCCACTTTAAAATTTCAGCCAAAATGTAATCACAACCTTACTTATCCGCGGCACCTTCACGAATACAGATGGAGGATCAGTCGCACCTCGAGATAAATACAAAGACAATTTTTAGCATGCCGCGGTTGGCATTTTATGCAGTTTGATACACTTTGAGTGTGAAACAAGGAAAAAAAAAACTTTTTTTTCGACAGTGGCGAGGAAAGACAATTTAAATTTTAATTTTGAGTATCTTTATGTCTTCTTTAATAATGTCACCATTTATAGCCGACTTTTCGTGATTTTCGACGCGGCACCCCTGGTATACGCACCCAGTTTGAGAACCTCTGCTGTAATGCCTCGGTGGAGTCAGCAGTTAAAAACCTTGCCAGCTGCTGTAACACGCAACCGGGTCCCAGTTTCTCCCGCTACGTCAGACTTAGGCAACAGCAACTACTGTGTTAGTAAGATAGTTTTTTTTAGTCCATCGCAGTGTATGCAAAACGGGTGTAAGGTAACCACTATTCGCATTCGGCCCGATGGCAAATATTCGGCCAAATACCGAATAGTTATTAAGTCCAACATTCGGCATCGAAGCGAATACGAAACGAATATTCGGTACAGCCCTAGTTACTACACTTGTGCAATGATGTTGATCCCTTGTTCAAACCTCAAACCTCAAGTTTGTGGATAGAAATGACTATCAACGCCACACGGCATGGACTTTAAAGAGGTAGATGAAAACATTCTTCAAACAGCTTTTTTTTAAAAAAAGAAGACATCATTTCGATGTTGGCGCCGTGGGCCCTGTCTGTCGGAAGCTTTCAATCGCTCTGTTGTTCTCTCTTGTCTGACTTAGCCCCTCTTGTCGCCCCCCAAAACCATTCAATGAATTAATCTCATTACTCCGACGACCTTTGGGGGTTTCTCCCGTGTTCTCAATTTCCTTGTGCGTTGATGTATTAATGTCATGGTTCAATCCCGCTGTGATGTAACTCCTAAATTCACATTTCAACATGTCTGTCTATCTGCTTGTCTGTCTAACTGCTTAACTGCTTTTCTTTGTTTGTTTGCTTCTTTCTTTCTTTCTTTCTTTCTTTCTTTCTTTCTTTCTTTCTTTCTTTCTTTCTTTCTTTCTTTCTTTCTTTCTTTCTTTCTTTCTTTCTTTCTTTCTTTCTTTCTTTCTTTCTTTCTTTTCTTTTCTTTCTTTCTTTTTCTTTCTTTCTTTCTTTCTTTCTTTCTTTCTTTCTTTCTTTCTTTCTTTCTTTCTTTCTCTTTTCTTTTCTTTCTTTCTTTCTTTCTTTCTTTCTTTCTTTCTTTCTTTCTTTCTTTCTTTCTTTCTTCTTTTCTTTTCTTTCGTTTTCTTTCTTTCTTTCTTTCTTTCTTTCTTTCTTTCGCGCTAAAAGGAAAATTGATCGATTTGCGCCCGTAAAAAAAAAAAAAAAAAATCCCGTATTGATTACTCTTACGGGAGCACTTATGTGTTACACCGGTGTGCCATATGTTGATTTTTTGAATAAACATAAAACATTAAAAAAAAAAAAAAAAATTTTAAAGGACCTTTTTAATGCATCGGACAGATAGTAAATCAATAGTAAAGTAGTTGGCGTGAGTTGATAAAGGGCATATGGCCCAATATGGACAGAAGGCATCAGAAAAAGAATAGTAAAGGACCCTTTTGAACGTCTTCATGCGTGTTGGGCATGTAGGGCTAGACCTATATTTTTTAGAAGATTGGGCACTCGTGGGTGATGTGGTCAGCATCCCTCTGGCCGCCTTTTCTTTCGAGGACTTGTACTTGGTACCCATTTAAGGATAGGTAGAACTGGGCGTCAAGTTCATTATTAACTCATTCTATCCAGTCATTGCTCTAACTGCATCTGTGTCTGTCTGCGGACCTGTGTCCAGGCAGATATTTCAAGGTTTTCTCATCCTAAAACTCAGAACCTCACCCTGGATGACAAAACCGCCAAAGCCCCGACACCCAGTTCAATCTACGAGGAAATTATAATTGGAGCACTTTTAATGGCTATACCACAGCTGCGATGCAAAAACAGAGCTAACGTGTAAGCATTAACAGGTAACTATTACACTGGAGAATGTATCACGTGATTTGTTCCTCCTCGTCGCTTTGCTGTTGAGAATATGCGTGGAACGCGCAGCATTGTAGTACTAGCAACTGGTAGCTTTCACATAGTGCAGTTTCTGCATGAGTGGCATAAGCATACGGCGAGCGTTTCTTTAGCTGTGTTCCAGACAATTGATTGATTGACGTTCAACCCCACCAGGACATTACACCGAGCGATAAACACCTGGTGACACAAAGTGCCACCATTCGGTAAGGATCACTTTAGGAAAAGGTCACAGAAACCTGGTTCAACC